>OU015495.1:108223378-108620878 GCA_907164885.2 Dolomedes plantarius | reverse complement strand
ACAGTTCTGGCTGCAAAAAGAGATACTAACACTTTACCCTGGATTATGAGCTGTGGTCTACAAAAATTCTTAATAGCGTTTCTTTCATCATATTTCGTGGAACGTGGGTTCAGTGCGGTCACAAATCTGTGAATTAAAAACAGAAACCGACTGCAAATTACTGATCGCGGTGATTTAAGCATGCTTCTGACTAAAATAGAACCGAATATAAATAAATTGATTGCTATGCACCAAGTTCATCCTTCACATAAGTTTTACTATTATTTGTAATTTTTATCAAATTATTATTATCCTCCGCCATCTTAATTTTTCGTGTGTAATGCGAATGTAACTATGGTTTATTTTAAAGAATAATTTTATAATTTCAAGCTTCAAGGTGTCTCATTTACAACAGCATATTTCTTTACTATGTTCTATACAGGTAGGAAAACAAATACATAAAATGCCGAATATTTGTCATTGTATCTCTGTTTACTCGCATAGAATGGTAAATTTCCAGGGTGGCGGTGAGTAATTTTTTCTCTGAAAAGGGGGAGGTAGATGACATAAGTTTGGGAACCCCTGATTTAAACCATTACACTGATAATTTTCTCTTTGGTCTTATTTAGTCTTAAGATGTAAATCTATATTCCATACGCACTGGGATTCTAAGCACGTCGCTTTATATCTCCCCTTAACTTGCACCCAGACACATTTATATTTTCTTATGTAATTATATCAAATGCGATCAACCGTATAATCGTAACACGTTTGAGCAAATACGCGCTAAGGCTTACCTACACGTTACAGTAAACTAAACTAAGGTAAGTAAATTTCAAGGGTAAAACTAAGCGGAGGGGAAAACTCTTTTCAAGTTTGAACATCACATAAATTGAATCTAATTAGCAAAAATAACATTTCAAAATAGACAAAAAATATAGACATTTAAAAAAAAAACATATTTACATTTATCGTCGAAGTTAGAAGATTTACGAGGAAGAAGGAAAGCGTAAAAGAAATGGAATTAAAGGTCAAATGAATGCTAGATTCCTTAAAAAATAAGAGAATTAACAAGTCGAAAACGTACGTCTGAAATGGGACACAAGTTTGCAGTTTGGTGTCTTTTTAGTTGCATAACAGGTATAATGATACTGAAAATTGTATGTAATCACCAACTCCTAAAAAGTGGAGAGAAACATTTTATGCTATTGAGTGATATCGTAATAGAACTGAGAGGAAGATGTGTATGAAAGGCAATTCTTTTTTGAATTCTATAATCTGTAGGGTTTATGGTCAACGTCTTCAGATCGATAAACAAAATTATTTGAGTCATCTCATCTAACCTCGAATAATCATGGTATTTCATAACTGCAAAATACTCTTTGCTAAGTTGTAAATAGACTATGATGATGATTTTTTTACGAATCTTTTACTTTCTCAACCATTTTTAATCGTCCGTTTTGGCAACAGTGATAAGAATCTAAATCAATTACTGTGCCGAAAGAGATGTTTTTGTTATAGAATCGAAATAGAAGATTTTAACCCAGCCATCTGTGCCTTGATAAACTTGGCTTGTAGCATTTGAGCTAAATGTACTCCAGTGTTGCCAACCTCTACGAAGCGCCTCCCCCTAGCGCCATCTCGAAATCCCCCTGTTTCCCCCTAACACCAACTTGAGATCATCCTAAACATTCCTAAAAGAAATTCTGGTTCTAAATAGGCATCCTGTTTGAGAGATAAATTGAAATAAATAAAAAATACACACTTACATAATGAAATGGAGGTTTATTTACATTTGACATATGTATGGAACTTATAATCTAATAAAAAAATGCGTCTCGATTGAACAAAATATTAAAAAATGTTCCCCCTAGAAAATGCTCCTAAAAAAATGTGGCCCCTAAAACCACCCTTTTTCATCTAACTTACACCCAAATTTAGGGGGAAAAACCCCAAGTTGGCAACAGTGATGTACTCAAATTTTGAGGACAGTCCCGAACTTTTTACTCATATCATGAGGCAAATTTAAAAAAATTCTGACCACGTAAAATAACCCCAGGTGTACATACTTGTCCTTGAATGTCTTCAATCAATTTTTGCTCAAAACATTCGTTTTGACTACTTGTAGATTTCAAGTATTTTAAGAATTTCTATTTTTCAATTGAATTGATTTAAGGAATTATTATTAATGTTAAGATTAATAATCCATGTAAAAGAATTTTACAAAAAACCTTTAAATGACTAATGTGCTTTCAAGTTTTTCATTCAATGAAATGTAAAGATTAGAGTCATAAAATTATTTTTAGAATAATTAACGCGTTTAAAATTAATTTTTTATTAAAGTTTATGAAACTATAAATATAATAATTAGGAATATAAGAGGTAATTGAAATACATGGCAATTTCTGAGCTCTGAGAAATTTTTTGAAAGGCATCATTACAAATAAGAAAACGAAAATGCAAGTTTGACAAAACTTAAAATCAAAAACTATTATAATTTAATTTAAAAGAAATCGTAAGTTTACTACATCTAAAATAATATTGAAATTAAGGAATTAAAAAATAAAAAGCAATTAATGTTCAGATTATTCATATCTTTTAAATTTTTTCTTACAAAAAAAATAATCTTTTTAAAGAAGTGTTTGGCAATGGTCAAGGTCAAGGTGTAGGCTTTACGGAGTTCCTGGCAATGCGAAGCATTGCACTGTTTTCACCCCCGAACGGATAATGAATTAATAAACTTATACAGTGGAACCTCGCATAACGAGCATAATTCCGTTCTAGAGTCTTACTCGTAATGCGAAACACTCGTTAAGTGAAACAATTTTTTCCATATAAATTAATGTAAAATACGATAATGCGTTCCATGCCAAAAAATACTCAAAATTTTTTAGATGTAACGTTTATTATTTAAAGAAAATTACTTATACATAAATTCTTAAGGAGCAAAACCATCCATATGTAGTTTATTATTTACGAATTTATGACACATATCTAATTTTTTTACTAGAAAGCTATCTAGCGACATATGTTTTTCTCGGTGCTTCAAAATTTGCTGAAAATGTGTCACCGCATTGTCATTGAATAAATTTATAGCCACCGTCTTATCAGGGTGATGCTTTGTAACTTACGATGCAACAGTTTCCCATGCTTTCATCATTTCTTTTATTGCGCCAGAAGATTGTTTCTTTGCTGTTTCTTCGTCCTTCTTCACTGACAAACTCTCCTCTACAACTGCTTGCTGTGAAAGACACTGAAATTCTATTATCTGTTCGGTGGTCAGCTCTTGGTTGTGCTCTTCCACAAGCTTCTCATTATCATTGTTATCCTCCAGTCCCATGATATTTGCTTCTCGAACCATCCATAACTACACTTAAATACTCATTTTTCGGCCGTTGATGATCCTGGTGACGTGAAGATCCGAGTGACGTGTGTTATGGTAAGTTACAACACAACTTGTGTGTCAGACAAGCTACAACTCAACCCTAATGTTGGCTAACTTGTAAGCTCTGACTCCCGACTGTAGCATGCTTGTGTAATAAACGGTTACATTGCTTGCTCTTAATGTTTTTAGTTATCTATGTGTATGAAAGCTTTTTGTTTTAGCCGAACTGCTGTAATTTGATAATCTTAACAGGTTATGGGCTCTGCATGTTTTTAAATCTGCGTGAATTGAAATCTGCAAAATTTTTTGAAAAGCGACGTGAACTTCAGTGTGTGTTAGGCCTAACAGCGAGACGCTATATCTGATCTGAAGGTACAAATAGATAAGCTAGAGGGTGCTGAAAATTGGAGTAAGTGGAAGTGGCAAATGAAAATGCACTTTGAACAATATGACCTCACATCTATTATTGATGGAACTAAAACTTGTCCGGTTGCTGAAAGTGATAATGCCGATTCGAGTGACCACGTGAAGAAGATGTCTGAATGGCGGCGTGAAAACGCTAAGGCAGCCGCACTTATTGTAAGTACGTTGAGCGCATCTGTTGCTGATTTGGTAATGACGTACTCGAATGCAAAGGACATTTGGGACAAATTAATTAGTGTTTTTGAGCAAAGCAGTATTCAGAGACTTAATTTATTGATGACTCAATTTTTCCAAGTCTGTAAAGATCCAAATGATAACGTTGCTACGCATGCAGCCAAAGTTGAAAGAATTTATAATGAGATGAACAGTGAACTAAACCGTATTGGCTCAAGTTCCATTCCTCAAGAATTGTTGCATGGCAAAATACTGCTTACTGTGGGTCCAGAATTTCAAGAATTCAGCAATGTTTGGGAGTCCTTAGACTCTGATAAACGAACGACTAAGAATCTCGTTGAAAAATTATGTACAATTGAGCAGCGTGTGAAATCTACTGCAGCTGTGGACTATGGTGCATTTGCAGCTCGTGTTCCGGATCTTAGGCAAAAAGCTGTGAAAAACGTGGAAAAATTTCCTGAAAGTACTTCTGCAAGTAATATTAAATCCAGCAACTTTAAGCGAAAGCACTGCTTTAAGTGTGGATCGAGTACACATGTGTGTAAAGACTGTCCAAAGAAAAGGTCTAATGATAAATTCTCACCATCATCAAAGTATAATAAAGGTGCATTTGCTGCCAGTGCAAACAGCACTCAGCCAGATATTTGAGTATGTGATTCTGGTGCTTCTCATCACATGACTGCAAACAAACAGTACTTTAGCACATACAGGCATTTCCCTGTGCCCATTGAGATATCACTTGCTGACAATAACAAGATATATGCATATGGATCTGGTAAAATAAATATTGAAGTTTGTATCCATGGCAAATGGTATGATGCTCACATGGAGAATGTCTGGTATGTCCCTGATGTGAAGAGGCATCTCTTTTCTGTACAACAGGCTGCAAGGCATGGTGTTGAAGTAAAAATGACAGAGAGGTATGTTGAATTTTATCGCAGTAAAGAACTTGTTGCAGTTGGATCCTGGACAGATGGCACATATATTATGTGTATGAGAGTTGTTATTCCAGCAAGTCCAGCTGAGATAAGTATTGCTACAGAATCCGAATCTTTGCAATTGTGGCATGAACGTCTTGGCCATCAAAACAAACGGCACGTTCGTAAATTGCTAATCGACATGGGTATATCTATAAGTCATGCAATGACAAGTGAATTCTGTGATGGATGTGCTCTTGGAAAAGCTCATCGAAAACCTTTTAAATCACGTCCCTATAGAGCCATGTCAACTGGTGAAATTATTAATGCTGATGTAAATGGCCCCATGTCTGTGGGTTCCTTTAGTGGTGCTCGATATTATGTTTGTTTTAAAGATGACTACAGCAAATATCGTAAAATCTTTTTTTTTTTGAAAAAGAAAAGTGATGTTAGTAGTTGCCTACGTATGTTTCTCAACGAAGCTACCAATCATGGTCATGCTGTGAAAGCTTTTCGCTGTGATGGAGGAGGGGAATTTGACTGTGGTGAAGTTCGACAAATCCTTGCTGAAAAGGGTACAGTTCTGACTCTTGGTGTGCCCTACTCGCCAGAACAAAATGGTGCAGCTGAGAGGGAAAACAGAACGATTGTTGAACTGGCTCGTTCTATGCTCTCCGCAAGTGGATTACCTCGGCCACTTTGGGCCAGTGCATGTGAAACAGCAGTCTATCTTCTAAACCATACTGGTGTAGCCCCAGAAGAAAACAAGAGTCCTCATGAGCTTTGAACTGGTGAGCCAACATTTAAATTAGATCATTTGAAAGTGTTTGGAACTGAATGTTATGTACATATACCAAAGAACTGTAGACGTAAATTTGATGACAAAAGTGTTCATGGTCACTTTGTGGGGTATGTGAACAAGAAAGATGGCTACAAAGTCTATCTGCCTTCTCAGAACAAAATTATAAAATCTCGAGATGTAAATTTCAAACCTGAACGTTTATGCACCACTCCTGTGACAGTGGAGGTGGAGGAAAACTTAATTGAGAGATCTGAAGAAACTAATCATTCAGAAGAAAAATTGGAAACTGTCAGAAAGTCTGGAAGAAACCGAAGCTCGCCTGCATGGATGAAGTCAGGAGAATATCTTATTGCAGACATAGCTGCAGTAGAAGAATCCGAAAATAGTGAAAATCCCTCCACATACTCTGAAGCTCTTTCCTCAAATGAAGGTGACTTGTGGATTAAAGCCATGAAAGAAGAAATAGATGCCCTACATGAAAATGAAACATGGGAATTAGTTGAAAGACCTAAAGGTTCCAAAGTCATAAATTGTCGATGGGTGCTGAGAAAAAAATTTAATCCTGATGGTACTGTGGAGCGATACCGAGCTCGTCTTGTAGCCAAGGGGTATGCACAAAAGGCAGGCTTTGATTATGACGAAACATTCAGCCCTGTAGCAAGATATGATACTGTGAGATCTGTTATTGCTGTAACTGCAAAAGAACAGTTGCACATGCAACAGTTCGATGTGAAGACTGCAATCTTATATGGTTCTCTTAAGGAGGAGGTCTTCATGACACAACCAGAAGGCTTCGATGATAATAGTGGAAGAGTCTGTAGATTGCATAAAAGTTTATATGGACTCAAACAAGCACCCCGTTGCTGGAATCAATGTTTTGTGAATTTCATGAAAGAGCGGGAACTGGAAGTTAGTGCAGCTGATCCCTGTTTGTTTATCAGACATAGAGCTGACAAGAAACTTTTTGTTGTTATCTATGTAGATGATGGCCTTGTTGTTGGGACTGATGGAGTTGAAGTGGAGGAATTCATGAATCAATTTGGTCAGTCCTTTCAGATCACAAGAGGTTCATTGAACCAATTTCTAGGTATCAACATAACAAGATTGAATGATGGTTCAATTTTTGTGAATCAGTGTGCCTATGCTAAAAAAATCCTCTCAAGATTTCATATGGACTGTGCTAATCCAGTATCA
This sequence comes from Dolomedes plantarius, assembly GCA_907164885.2. Lineage (NCBI taxonomy): Eukaryota > Metazoa > Arthropoda > Arachnida > Araneae > Dolomedidae > Dolomedes > Dolomedes plantarius. Next base: position 108,614,004 of record OU015495.1, on the reverse strand, counting down.
ACCCCAAGTGACAAGAGCTTTATTTCTGATGACACAGAAAACAAATTGATAGGAAAAGAAGTTCCCTATCGTCAGGCAGTTGGCAGCCTGATGTATCTTGCCACTGCTACAAGACCTGATCTAGCATATGCTATAAGTATTGTTTCTGAAAATCTTGAAAATCCTAGAACCTCGGATTGGTGTGCTGTTAAACGCATCTTCAAATATCTGAAAGGAACTGTGGACTTTGGCTTGCTATATCAAGCAAAGTGTCATCCTAATGAGCTTGAAGTTTATAGTGATGCTGATTATGCAGGTGATATAAAAACAAGACTCTCAAGGACTGGAATGATATCAAGATTTTCAAGTGGAGCCATCTCATGGATGAGCCAAAAGCAGAAGAGTGTTGTGTTATCTACAACAGAAGCAGAGTATGTTGCTGCAAGTGAGAGTGCAAAAGAACTGATTTGGCTGAAACACCTGTTCAGTGACATAACAAATCTTGAAACTCCATCCCTTCTGGTAGATAATGCTAGTGCTGTGAAACTCGCCAAAAACCCTGAATACCATAAAAGGTCCAAACACATTGATGTTCGTTATCATTTTGTGAGAGAAAAATTCATTGATGGTGAACTACACATAAAACACGTTCCTGGAAAAATGCAGTTAGCAGACATTATGACTAAACCATTACCTAGTGTTAGGTTTAAGGAACTGTGTACTCTATTAGGACTATTTTCATTTAGTAGTCTAGTTGTTAATTAACAATACATTCATGTTAAGTAAGTTGTGGCTTGTGGAGGAAGTGTTATGGTAAGTTACAACACAACTTGTGTGTCAGACAAGCTACAACTCAACCCTAATGTTGGCTAACTTGTAAGCTCTGACTCCCGACTGTAGCATGCTTGTGTAATAAACGGTTACATTGCTTGCTCTTAATGTTTTTAGTTATCTATGTGTATGAAAGCTTTTGTTTTAGCCGAACTGCTGTAATTTGATAATCTTAACAACGTGAAGAGGGGACTTCCTTCCACGTCACTCGTTATGCGAAATGTTGCTGGTTAAGCGAGCCATGTTTTTACGATTTATTTTGTTCGTTATGCGAGGTGCTCGTTAAGCGAGGTTCCACTGTAGTAATTTTCCGAAGTAAACGAATGAATGAATTTAGAAAAATGAAAAGTAAATGAATTTAGAAAAATCGCACTGCTGCCTCCTGGATCCGCGATCGATCCTAGCTTTGGCCTGAGAAGAAAATTCTATTTCCTAATCAGCAAGGGTAAAACGATAACTATGGGCGTGGTAGTCCAGTTGGCAAGAGCAGCGGGACAGTGATCTGAAAGTCACTGGTTCGATGCTCGTCGCTGCAAATCTACCGCCGTGTTCCCTAATGATGGCCGGGGCACGTAAAATAGGGCATGGCTGCAATGTCTTCCAAGTTCTCAAATTTACCTCTGGAGGTGCGGGGTCAAGTGTTCCGGTCTCGTCACTTGACTCGGTTCAAAATTACGGGACCGGTCATTTAACCAAGTCGGACTCCGACCCTTGTGGTGCTAATTCAAAACAGGAGCCGCACCTTCGCAGCCCATAGCCTTCGGGACTTGATTTGATGTTGATGTCGGTCATGGGGCATAAGCAACAACAACAGCAAAACGATAACTGTGTGCTAAAGAGCAGATACCTTGACGATGACTTTCGCTAAAAGGAAACGGAATGACCGCTTCCAATCATGAGATTGGGAAATCAAGCATTTGGAAAACTAATCAAGTTTATAAGCAATAAGAAAATATTATTCCGCCCGAACAGGGACTCGAACCCTGGACCGTTAGGTTAAAAGCTTAACGCTCTACCGACTGAGCTATCCGGGCTCAAAGCTTAAAAAATCAAGGTCAAGGTAGTAGGGTTTACGGAGTCGCTAGCAATGCGAAGCATTGCACTGCTTTCACCTCCGAACGGATTGTGAATTAATAAACTTATAGTTATTTTCCGAAGTAAACGAGTTGCCAAACATGAATTTAGAAAAATCGCACGACTGTCGCCCGGATCCGTGATCGGCCCTAGCTTTGGCCTGTGAAGAAAATTCCGTTTCCCCACTCAGCAAGGGTAAACCGATAACTGTATGCTAAAGAGCAGATACCTTGACGATGACTTTTGCTAAAATGAAACGGAATGACCGCTTGCAATCATGAGATTGAGTATTGGATTAGTGGCTCCATTTATAGGCAGGGCAGGGAACCTAAATCGGTTTCCCAAAAAGGAGGTTTTTGCAGTATCAAAGCAATTATGTTAAGATAAAAGAAGGAATTAAAGGATTTAAACTTGATTGATGTGGAGTCTAGCTTCGTAAGGAGAAGGGTCGATCAACGCGTGCCCAATTTCACGTTGTAGTATGGCGTGAAAGGGAAATTAAAATTTGGATTAAGAAGCTGAAGATACAAAAAGTAGGCTTGGTCAACTAATCATAAGCATTCACAGTCTCCTACGCTTCTTAGACGGTGGAAGGGAGGTATCTGGACGGCGTAATAAAGCTTTTGGCTTTTTTGCCGAGCCGGGGATCCCTGGATCGTAGGGAGGAAAGCTATGAAGAATAAGATTAGTTATACGAGAGAAACTATTGTAACATTTAAAAGCCAGTCTTTTAGTTGCTGGAAGAATAGGTTTAACGCGTAGATCCCGATGAATCACGTCATTTCTGATAAATTTAGGAGCTTTAGTTACATAACGTTTGAGAACATAATTTTGGATAACTTGAAGTCTCCGTAATTGGTGGATGGATGCAGTCCCCCACACAGCAGAACCATATGTTAAAATGGGACATACGTAACTCTTGTACAGCAACAGTTTCAATTTTGGCGACAGGCGACTGTAATATGAAAGAAGGGGTTTGAGGGCGCCATTTGCATTCTTCGATTTACGGATAATACTGTCGAAATGAAGAATCCAATTTAGTTTGGAATCTAGGATAACACCTAGGTATTTGTAAGAAGTTTCCCAGGGTATGGGTAAGCCATTAAGTAGAAAGTTATTGTTTCGGGTGATAAAAGAGTTCTTAGGATGGAAGAGTACTGCAGCACTTTTAGAGGTGTTAACATGTTTAAGGAATAAATTAATGCTTTCCTTTTATACTGTCTCACACAGAAGTATCTGGTGGTGCCAGCGAAAATATAAATACAGACGTATAATTTTTAGTGTAGTAATTTTGGTATGAAAGAAGTTAAAATTTGAGGGTTAATTTATTTGAGATAATTTAATAATTTTTGTTTTCGAACTATTTTGAAATTCGAAGATAAGGAGAGAATTTTCCTTCAAATTTCGTTTGAAAAACTAATTGCTTTAAGCTACACGCTAAAAATCCGGCAGTATCGGCGGTGGATGAAGCATTTGGAAAGCCCCAAGCGCAATCTAGTTTCGAGGCTCCATTGTTCTAAATAAGATATTTTCTCACGGTCGAAAAGGAAATTTTATTGATCATTAGGTAGTAAAAACTTATAAAACGTCGTCTGTTGTTCGATGAACGGCACATCGTCTAGGTGAAGATCGTCGAGGTTCGCAAAATGTATATCTTTTAAAGCTACTCTCTTTCGTAGGCACCTGACAATTGAAGTCCTTAAGTGCGCGCTTCTTGTGCTTGTGCGATGATCCACCACTGAGCAGTATCTCTGTATTCATGACCCGACACTTATTGTTGAGATAATCTTTGAATTTGTTTTTCTTCTCAATTCTCAACCACAGAAAAATATTAATGAGGGGGTATAGAAACGAAAATTTCAACTTGGTATGCATAAAGAAAATTACATTAAGCAAATCCTGATGAGATGAACATAAAAAAGCAATTGACATACATAATTTCTTTCTTTCTTTTTGCCTATAAGACTAGGATGACTGGGCATCTATTGTTTTCCTGGACTGTCATTTTATTGTTCTTACACCTTAAAGCGAGAAAAATTTCTAGCTGTTTGAGAATGTCAATTCTGCCCTAGAAAATACATGGTCTGTATCATATGAAGGAGTTCGTGAATTCTGCTACAACTTGCATTCAACAGTTCCGTAAAAAGAAAATTGTAACGGATACTCTGAAAAAAACCGATTAAAGGTAAGATAGACCACCGTGCCCTCTATTGGACAATAAAGCTGTGCCCAGTCTATTTATCCGTAGTACACGTGTGAGTCGGGAATTGCTTTTAATGTTTTGTTATTGAATATCTGTATAATTTTGTAAGTTTCCTGTCATTAAAATGTTGCTTCCTTCAACATCTTCGTAGCCTTCTTTCCTCAACATGTTTACAAAATGAAATTTAACTACGTAGAAGTACTCTCATTCCGTAAGTTAGGATTTCTTGCGTTAAAGCACTAATTAACTTCGAATTTCCCTTCAAGTTGGCTTCAAGTAGAGTTTGGGTTGAAATTCAGGAAATGAATGTCTGTTCATGAGAAAGACTAACTGAGATAGCATTAAAATGCGACAAGTGGTTTCTCTACCTTCTAAAATTACAAGTTGAGCAAGGCGTAGATAATATACGCCATTTGAATTCAGATTAGATAGACGAAGCGATATCCTCAAGTCATTAAATGTCTGAGGTCTCTTTAAGAAGTAAAAATATGGATAGTGTGATGAAAGTAGTAGCAGTCTACTACAATAATTCTTTATATAAATGTGTGTGTGTGTGTGTATATAAGAATTACTTTTGAGAGATGAGGGTGGGGGGGTCGGGTTAAGAAAGAGCATCAGTCATATAATATTGTAAAACTGTGCCCCCCCCCCCAATAGATTCTCTTCATCTCTAAGATATGCATATAATTGAGTTATACCCCTTGGAAACAATCTGATAGTTACCATCCTGTACTAACATTAAATTCGAGGGAACAAACTGTTTCCGTTTCTTAGACCTCTTTTAAAAAATGAACAAATTTGTTGTATGGAACAAGGCTGGAAACTTTGCAAATGTTTTGCTCTTAAATATTTTATTGAGTGCTTAAATACAAAGGCCTGTAATCCTCGATAACGATCAAACTAACCCCAACAAAAAGAAATGCTTCAGATTGTATCTTGGTTGCCAAATACTCGCCAAGCACTAATCGAGATCGATAAATCCGTGCAATTAATTCTTCATATTTGGCAATCAAGATTTTTAAAAATTTTATTTGAGCTTTGCCAAGATGTCTTTTTTTTTCTTTTACCCTTCTCGTTTGTATTTAGACGTTGTTTTCTAAGTTTTCACTTAGATATTTTTTCAAGTCAAGCAAATATTTTAACTACAATTTTTCACCATTAACTGTAATTTTTCTCAAAATTCTTCAACTTTCGAGGTTAAGTTTTACATTAAATCTTTATTCAATTTCAAAATATCGAATAACGATCGTAATGTTTTTCAACTGAATATAATTATTTCAAGTCCGTTCCTAATTTTAAGTGCAAGGACTGAAAGACCACGGGCATTTTGCTCTGTTACCAGATATCTTAAAGCAGTTATGACCGGTCTCTACCGACTGCAGGTACATTTTTTTTTTCCCCGGTAGGCTGGCTGTTTTCGATTTCAGGCCAGTTCAATGTTTGGCGACATTCACTCTCAGCAGGTATTTAGGTCAGCAAGATCATCAAATGAGGATGCAAACGGGAACCTTTCGGGGTTACTATCAGTTTTCGACTATAGCGTATTTTTTTTTTACCGTCATCGAAACATTTTATGGTCACAGGATCCCGTTCAGCGGCGTAGCATAAAGGATACTGTATTCGTGTGGCATTATTAAAATTAAAATAGCTGCTAAAGGGTTTTCCATAACATAAATTTTGTCTTACAGACTTTGGTCCCAGACACAAAAAATCACTTTTTAAGCTAAAAAAATTTAATATAGCTCCACTATTCTTTTTATATCGATGAATTATTAAATTCAATTATTTAACTCTTTTTTTTTCATGTAATACGACAGTCATTCTGAAATTAGGTACGATAGGTGATGTAAATTACGACCTATTTTTACGTTCTACTAATTAAACGTGTTAAAAAAAAAAGGTTAAATACTCCTTATAAATCACACATCTGATAAGAAATTCTCTCGGGTCTAATATGCGGATTAATTTTTAATTGGAAGTTGACGAATAATAAAACGACAACGAGATGTGTTACCTCAATTCAGTTTTCTAAATCTATTTGTAATCTTTTCTTTTTCGTCTTCGAACAAAATCCTGTGTGCACTACTAGTTCGAGATCATTTTCCACTTATAACGGGAGCAGAATTCAAAACTGAAAAATAGACCTAACTATACTAGATAGTTTATTTATCGAGCACTTACACATAAAATGTTTAAGTAAATAAAATAGCACAACTCACTTTTATTTTACAACTAGCTAAAGTACCCGGCGTTGCCCGATTTTCAAAAAATAATATGCCTATGTTTCAATCTGAAATATCATCTATATCTATACAAAAGATCAGCTCAATTGAGGCAATACTTTTTCACTTATAAAGGAACAAACAAAGGCCTATTCGAAATAATCAATAAATTTCAAAGTTTCAATGAAACACGCTGATTTTTGAAGGTCAATAATTCAAGTTTGATTTACACAAATTGTGCATAAAATTGTACATAAATTCAAAAACATAAAAGTTTATAAGTTAAATAAAGTTCTGTAATATTATACCAATAAATTTCCAGTTGATAGCCAATAAATTGTAAATATTTTTTTACCTTAAATGTCCAATAAGAAGCGTAGTTCCAAATGTAATTTTCTTCAATAAAACCTAAAATGTTCAAAAATCCTTTTTGTATTTATCAATACCTCCTCCACTTTAATCTTCCAAATATTAAATGATTTACTGATAATAAATGAAAATGTAGTTTGATGTGTTGCTATGGTTACTTGACTATGGTTGACAAAGGAAAATATGTAAAGGTGAAGCTTCAGCTCAACGTTTAGGCCCCTAACTTTCTTACTACTGATCAGATATATATAATATATAGCCTATGTCCATCTGGAATAATATACCTTTCAAAGAGTGAAAGAATTTTTCAAATAGGTGCAGTGGTTCCAGAGATTACCCTCCACATACAAAATCTCCTCTATATATTAGTATAGATGTTTAAAGAATTGAAAAAGTTAACTTTATGTGCAGTATGTGGTAGTAATTATAAGAGAACGACAGGATGAAAACAGGAAACTATTATGGGACAGCGATAAACACTACATTAAACATATTTTGAAACCTATGAACAGTTACACTGAGACATTTCTCCCAGATGTGGTGCCAGACGTAAAAACTTCAAAATGAAACTTCAATTTTTCAGATTTAGAAAGCCATATCATGTTTTCTTATTTCTGGCATTTTGTGTCACTTTTCATTTCTCTTTCCATGCATACACAAGCCTACAGTAATTTTTTACAAGCATAGATTTAAGTGAGAGCAATAACCTAGAAACTGCCCAAGAATAATTAGGGCTAAGTTTATTGAGTTATCCTTTTCCTTACGGGGTGGGATAGCATGTATCTCAATACGGGCCCAAGAATGAATATATATACATACACACACATATATATATATAAATATACATATATAACCCCCTTAATGGCCATTCTAATATAGGGGGTATGCAATTTCCCGTTCTAAAGAGGGAACTGGAAAAATGGACCCTGTAAGCGAAAGGTTAAACCATCTAAATAACTGTAATTCAAAAGAATTAGCAAACTGCAATATAAGCTATTTACTGTCACGATTGTTTAGAGCTAAAAAGCTGGGCTTTTTAAACAAACAGAGACTGGCTTTCTTAGGTTACAGTTAGCCTTTTAAATCAAAATAGACAGTCCAAAATAACAACCACAGCATTCAAACGAATAAGTGAGATCACAAAGCTGATATGACAGCCACTAAGCCTAACAACACTCATGTAAAGCTCTAGATATGTATTTTACAAATAAATAACACCTGAACTGTAAAATTTTTTGTACTTTCTTAATACTCAAAGAATAACTATGTTGCAGCTACAGGGTGACAATTATTGAGCTATATGAAATAAAAAATTAAATTTTAAAAACTGCAGAGTTAAAAAAATTTATTCAAATTTTAAAAGTAATTACAGATAATCAGATTTACTTTATAACATGCTTGATATGCTTGCCATCAATGGCTATGATGTGGCACAGACAAAGAGCAAAATTCTGCAAAACTCGCTGAAGTGTCGAGACAATGATACTTTCGATGACCTCCTGAATGGCTGTTTTGAGCTCAGCGATGGTTTCAGGGTTATTTACATAAACTTTGTCTTTCATATTGCCCCACAAAAATGAGACACTAGGGTTGAGATCAGGAGAATATGGTGGCCAAGTGATTCCTATTTCAGTGGCTTCCGAGTACCCCAAAGTCAGAATGCGCTCTCCAAAGTGCTCTTCCAAGCCTTCAAACACTCTTGGTTCGATGGGGTCATGCTCTGTCAGGCATGAACCTCACCTTTTAGAAATCTGGGACACTTTGGATAATAGAGATGAGATCATTTTCTAAAATTTTGACATATCATTCAGCAGTCACCATGCCATAAATGAATATTGCACCGAAGATTTACTTTGACCTGCAATCAGGCTGTTATTGCCAAAATAGTAGGCCTTGATGACAGTTACACAATCAGAAACGCTGTATTTTGACATTTTCAATGAAAAACTAACAACAACAATACGAGTGCACATGCTAAAAAAAATATCCCAATATGCCCTGCATTCAATCACCAAGTTTTCACTGAATCTTGCAAATGGTTCAAAAGTTATGAAGTTTTTTTTCCATATAGCTCAATAATCGTCACACTGTATAAAGCTCAACTTTATTTTGGCCACTTGCATGAGAAGGAAATAAGGGGGGGGGGGGATTTGAAGAAACTGTGCTGTGACTAGACCCTCTTAGTAATGCACACTCACTACTGGTAAGATTGTGAACTATTATCAACACTTATGCAAATGCACTTTTATGTCAAATAAGTATAAACTATAACAGTATTGAAGGACACCATTTTCAACCAAGGATTTGAGGGCTGATGTTCTAGTGAAGCAGTAAATTCAGAAAGATTTTCACAAAACAAATACGAAAATACTTTTATTTCCTATATACTACACATTATTTTTCTGCCACTTGTTAAAAACAAAGTAAAACAGCCTCCATTAAATAAAAATCAGTTAGTAAAATGCATTTTTCAAAATATATCACAGAACTAAAAGTTAAGTCTATATAGAAACAGCAATAGCAGATAGAGAGAAAATAATCTGGAATGTTAATATATTACAAAAGTTCTAAGAAAAAAAATAAGATCTACATACATCATAAAAATTAAGTATTTTCTACAAGATATAAAACTGTAAACTATAATTAAATCACTCTGGATTAAATTGCAAAGCATGTTAATCAGATTAAGTTTCACAAACCAATAAAGGGATTTCATTAACTAAAAGAAAAGAAAAGAATTCCTAATTACATTTCAAAGAGGAATCATATTTACATATACAAATGCAACACATTACAAATTATAATAAATATATTTCAATAACAAATTGGTTCAACTCCTCAAAATGTATAAAAGCACCAAAAATAGTGGACACTGAAAGAAAATAAAATTCCACAATAATTCAATACAGTGAATAAATAATGTAGCACTCTCATTAACTTTCAAAAGCAAATAGAATAGCCTTCATCAATACTTAGAAAGCAGAAGTGCACTATATATATATATATACAGTGGAATCTCAATCTATCATTTTTCAAGGGACTGACTGAATTGAACGATAAATGCGGGAATATAACAAAACAATAGGATCGTCGGGACTGGGTGAAATAAACGACACATATGGAAAAACAATGATTAGGGGAACAATAGATCGAGATTACACTGTGTGTATATATATATATATATATATATATAACTGAATACAATGTGGCTATTTTATTATAATAAAAGGTTGCTCAGTAACTTTAGGGGGGAAAAGGCTGTTTTAAATATATGAAATTGAAACTGAATACTTCATTGCTACTTGTAGTGACTTTTTTTTTAGGTATATTGAGCCTCTTTCCCCTTTAATATATTTCACTGCAATATTGTAAAGCAATAGAAATTAAATTTAAAATTAAATTATCCCTTTATGTATGAAATAAGTCAGAAATTCTTAAAAAATTAAACTTTAATACATATTTTTTTAAAATGTAATTACCTTAAAAGATAAAAGTAATGATTATAAAACTCAAAATTTATCTATACACACACTCTAAATAATGAAATTTACTACTTTGCATACTTTTACACATTTTATGTCTATACGCCTCACCTAAGGTGTGAGCACACAAAAAGGATCTGGTTAGAAACTGGCAGCAAAAAATAGTCATCGTCAAGCATACAGTACATGGGCAAAATCAGTAATATTTATACACTTAGAATGAAAAGTTTTGCAAAAACTCTAAACAAGAGGAATTGGAATGCAAGGCCCCCCACAAGATTTTTATAAAACGATAGTCCTATCATAATGATTAATTTTGAATAATTCTCTTTTCTCCCTGCAAAAAAATTAAAAGCTTGTTACTTCTCAATAAATGTACTACTACTACAAAATAAAAATAAAAACATAAAACATAATATATATATATAAACTAGTGCAAAATTAAAGTTAATGGGAAAAGATATATTCTCATTCTACTATAATGCATTTGTATGACACATACTCTGAAAAAACTTACAAGTTTCAATAAATTTGTAAGCATTAAAAAATATTGACTAGGAAAATAATTCACACAACACTTCTATTGGGCAAATATGAGTGTTTTGGGATATAAAACTAAAAATTAGTTATCATTCAAATCAAGTTAGCTTTTAAATCAATAGTTGATGCTTTTAAGAACAAAACTCAATTTTCAATAAAGACATAGCAAGCATATAAATCCTTCATCCCTAAGTGCACATAATATATAAAAAAAGATCTAATTATCAAAGGCAGAGTCTTTCTTGAGATAAAACAACAGTACATACATTATACACATAAAATATATAAATTTTAACAAAAAGTTATTTTCTCAAAATTTAAATTGGAATTTTTTTTAAAGTTCAAAAATTTTGAAGGAACGAAATCAAAATGATCCCTTATATTGGTTAGATATAAAACTACATGATACTATAACATTAACATTCAAAATGAAACCAGCTAAGTGGCAGAAAATTATACATTCGGAAATAGAATGTACAGCAAATGACCAATGTCCACATAATATTAGTTAATTTTTCATACAAATTTACCAGAGGAAATAGAGAATAAAATATTTTAGTAGTAAATATAAACACCTTTCTTATTCAATGAAATTTTTTTGCTTCTAAAACTGATAAATATGCTTCGAAATATGAGACGAAATATAATTTTAAGCTCTATGTTTTATTGTATTCACTATAAAATTTCCCCACAAATAATTTTTTTATAAGAGTTTTAAAATATATATCTATAAATTTTGAAATCCTTTACAATTTATGTGTATAGCAAGTGAAAAAAAATTACAATAGATCTCAAAAACTTTTGTGTTTATGAATTTTGCCAAGTTATGTAATTGCTTAAATTACAGAGAAATACTTTATAAACCTTTACAGCATTAGACATTACAACCAGCAACACACACCAACAGGCAACAAATTTTAACAATTCAAATACTCCAAATTTGATACAGACAAATGTACAAAGTACTATACAAAACTCAAATTTTAATTCACAACACATTTTAAAATTAATTTGAAGACATTTGGCACAACATTAACTCCTGTAATACATATTGTGTACAATGCTTCCCAAAACAGTTTCAAATGCAACTTATGAGAGTAATCTTAATTCAGAAGAAACAAACGATTTCAATTATGCAGGCAGTAGAATTTTTAAAATTTTTTAAAAAACTATTGAAACTTGTTTACTATATTTCAAATATGGTGTGAATCATCTATTACAAATAAAAACAAATTTCCTGCTCAACAATAGTATATGCATGAAAGAAATGATTTAAGTTGAGATATTATTTCACAAAATATAAAGAAATCTATAAAGAGCTTAAATACATGTTAAATTAACAAACTAAAAATTTAAAGTATTTACATACATATCTAGAGATACACAAACACTTTGGCTAATATACAACTGTGGATTTTACACCAAGATTATAATATTTTGTTTTGAACACATATAATCCTAACTATAGAAATTTATAAGATTAAAAAAAGAATATGTCTTAAAAAAAAAAAGGCATAGCGTGCTTCTAACTTTTTTTTGGGGGGGGGGCACGAATGAAATTCAGTTACAGACCTCCTCAGTGCATTGACAGCCAGACAGTCCTTAAAACATGAAATATGATTTTTTAAAAATTGAATAACAATAGAATTGATGTTTAAGTAGTATTCAAAAGTTATGCAATGAGAAAAATAAGCATAATATAAATAAAATAAGAAACAAATATAGCATCGAATTTTTGTTATAGATCATTGTTAAAAACTATGTTAAGGCTAAAGACATAATCGGAATCTTCAGTTTTCTAGTTTGAAAAAGTGGGAAAAAGACAACTTTCTTAAAAGTTTTCTTCAATTCTTCGATTTTAACTGAACTTCTCTTAACGTTTTAATTTATTTCAAGTTAAGTTGGGGGGGGGGGGGGGGCACGTGTCCCCCTGACACTATGCCTATGAAAAAAGGCCTACTACTCTTAATACTAAAATTAAATTTACTGACAAATTTCTTCAGGAAAGATAATCAGTTTACACCAGACTTGAAAATACAAACATAGCAACTCAAATCAGAAAGTAAAATTTTTAAAATTTATATTAAAAATCTCAGCAGTTTGTTTACAATGATGACACATTACACAAATTACGAAAAGCAAGCGAAAAATTACCTAATTTTTTTTCTATAAAAACTAAATGCTGAAAATATTTTGTATTTTTTCCATTGATATCATAGGAAAAATCTAATATTATCAAGAAAACTTTAGATCTTCTAAACATAAAAAAAAAATCACATTTAACATCACTAAAAAATAACAACATTTTTAAACTACTGCAGCTACATACAAAACCTAAAACATATAAAATGCTGCAGCAGCCCACTGATATGCAAACTACAAATTCTAAATACCCATTAAATGACTTAGACTTAAGCAATTAAATATCAATTTACAGAATATCTAACTGCCTGCATGTAAAAGAAAAGAGGAAAAAACAGAACCCTCTATGTATTAAAAATGGTATACAATAAAAATATATAAAAGATAATTTAAATCCTTTTTACATTAAAATTGTATAAAGAATGAAACTTTTATATTATCCACCACAGTCTTTGGCTAAAGTATAGAATATATTATGTGCAAGAGACACACACTACAATTTTCAAATTGCACACTTCTAAATATAAAATATGGCAAGACAATAATTTTGTGACTACAAAATCTTCACACCACACATTACACTTTCAATTTCAAAAAATAAAATGGATTCATGACAATCTTCATATATTACAGTGCCTTTGGAGGGCAAAATATTAATATACTCACTAAATTAACAGCACACAGACAATTTAATCACTGATGCATACTCTTATCAATTCTCTAAGAGACTGAATGAATAACTTTAAAAGTACGAGTAAAAACTAGGACTGACCTGAAAGAGTCAAATTACATGTGCTCCAGTATAACTAATAACATTCAATAGACTTATCAAAATTATTTGCTAATTTTGTACTTTTCAATACTATAACATGATAGTATAGTGCCACATATTACTACAATGAATAATGTTTTTTTTTGGACAGTTTAAAAGCAATAAAGAAAAGTTCAAGGAATGATCCATTTTACACCACAGTTAAACATTTACTTATCAGAATAAGTGATGGCCATCCATAGATTGTATGCTCATAATTGATATTCGAAAATTTCTGTCTCATTCTTTCAAATTATATTTAAGCTTAACCTTTTCCTCATGGGGTGGGATAGCATGTATCCCAAGAATGAATATATATATATATATATATATATATATATATATATATATATATATATGAATATATACATATGTACATGCATATATATATATATATATATATATATATAACCCCCTTAATGGCCATTCTCACAATGGAGGTATAAAATTTCCAGTTCTAGAGAGGGAATTGGAAAAATAGGCCCCCGTAAGCTAAAGGTCAAAAGAATTTTATAAACGTTTATTTAATGCTGTAAAAATAGTAAAGAAAAACTGAACTAATTAAAACTGTACTCTGATAATACAGACATTAATCTCAAAACAGTGCTAATATTTACTCACTATAATTAGTACCACAAATTCTGAAATAAAATGTGCAAAAAGAATCAAAGAAACCTCAAATCTGTTAAAATACAAGTCTTGCATTAAGCATGAATGACAATTTAATACATTTAAGAATATGATCGGCACTATACTATACTATAATGTACAAATATCAAAAGTAGTAGTAATATTTTAAAATATCAGTGCATACAAATACTCTGAATCTGACAAAATTTTCATAACAGTACTAAACAAAGAAATGTTTCAAAATCATTTGTGTTTATTTCTTTGACCTGATAAAGAAACTACTCCATTTTGTGGCTTTTTCTGCTACACAAAGTGTTTGCCCTTGATACAGGTGGAACAAAGTGAGGTAACAAGAAAATTGCAGCCAAAGCAATCCAGTGACCAACAAAGTTAAGTTTCCTGAAAGCAGAAAAACAATGATATAGTAAAATTAAAAATTATTGTACTGACATGATATAAAACATGCAAATTGTGGATGATATCTACTATGCATTTTTTTTCTTTGAAAGGAAAGACAGCTGAAAACATCTGAATAATAAACAAGAATGAAAAAACAAAAAAATGTTCATAAAAATATATATGCACACAAAACTGTAATAATTCTCAAACATCTTCAAGAGAACTAATTAGCAGTATAAAGTACATAAATCTTTATAAATTTTATAGAACTACAGAGCTCTAATAAATATATATAAATGATTTCAAACAAACTATTACAATTACTTATAACACCTAAGATTTTGAACTTTAAAATTTAACTTTACAACATTGTATGAGTATAGTGTAAAAACTTTAAGTACAAAAAATATATAGTTTATAAGCAGCAACAAAATAATCTTTTCCCTTTGTACTTTTGAACATATGATCTGTGACTAAATTTTGAGACTCATTCATGACTGTAACAATCTGAATGCAGTAAGTAGTTATTTTATTCTAATTAGAACAATAAAAATGTTTATTACTTTTTGTACTGAACACTGCAGCAGGGCCCTAGTTCTTTCACAATGTTTGTTAATCAATTCAATCACGGTAACCTTATACAGTGGAAGCTCTTTAGTCCGGTATTCTATGTTTCGGCAAATTCTGTAATCCGGCACCGATTGAGCCACCTGCGTTTTTTTTTTTTAAATTATTTTTTTTGGTGGATTCGACATCCCCGCTGCACTGGCTGTACCCTCCAGGTAGCTTTTCAGTTCATCTGTGTATCATGTAGTTATATGGTGTTGTCTAGGACCCTTGTTCCTGTGTTTTTAATTTGCTCAGTGTTTATTGTAACTAACTTTCGGTTCACTGTTCATTTCCTGTATTCTAATGGTTACAAATCACGTTTGCACAATATTCTCAAAGCTCTGCACATGAGTTCTTCCAGTTTTAATAAAACTGATAAGTGTAAGCAGATGACTCTTACTATACAGCAAAAACTAGAGATAATTAATTGTCTTAGTTTAGAAAAAGCTGAAAACAGAAACTTCATAATGTATGATTTCAATATTGGTTCTTCAACTATTTACGATATAAAAAAACAAAAAGAGGAACTTAAAAAGTTTGCTGCTCAAGCTATTACACCAAAGAATACGGAATCAAGACACATATTGAAGAAACCTCAACTTGAAATTCTTGATTGTGCCTTGTACACTTGGTTTAGTGCAAAATATTTATATTGTCTGCAGAGGTTCAGAATGTATGTAAAATACATGTCTTAATCATCTGCATTTATATCTAGAGTGATTTATCTTTGGTATTCCTGTTCAAATTATTGACGTTCGCTAATCCAGCATGACTGACGTCCCAGACGTGCAAAATTAAAGAGCTTTCTACTGTTGTATTACAATTATCTATAAGACCTAATAATTTGAAATTTAAAATTTAACTTTACAACATTGTAAGAGTATGGTGTAACAACTTTAAGTATAAAAAATATATAGTTTATAAGCAGCAACAAAATAATCTTTCCCCTTTGTACTTTTGAACATATACTTTTCACAAATAAGAAAACTGGTTTTTAATTTTTTAAAGCTTAAAATAATTATGATCTGTGACTAAATTTTGAAACTCATTCATGACTGTAGCAATCTGAATGCAGTAAGTAGTTATTTTACTCTAATTAGAAAAATCAAAATTTTAATTATTTTTTGTACTGAACACTGCACCAGGGCCCTAGTTCATTCACAATGTTTGTTAATCAATGCAATCATGGTAACCTTATACACTGGTACCTCGACTTACGAGTTTAATTCGTTCTATGACGGAGCTCATAACTTAAAATACTTGTATCCTGAATCAATTTTCCCCATTGAAATGAATGGAAATGCCATTAATTTGTTCCGGGTTCCCCCAAAAACCACAATTTTTTGTTACATGTTTTTAAATTAAAAAAATGTGCTTATACACGACGAACATTGTATAAAAATGCAATACAATAGAATGTACTGCAATAAGTTTGTTTTATTAAGTGTAATGTACAATATTTACCTTGGAGATCAGACTTCAAGATGCTGGTGGAAGCGGAGGAGAAAGGCTGAACTGAAAATTTAAATCTTATTCATTGATTTTTTACCTTTTCGCCCCGCTTTCCTCACTTCCGCTTTTATTACCAGCTACTCTCTTAAAGTGAATGAGTGAGACACGGAAGCTGCGCGATTGTTGCATCGTTCACTGTGGCTGTAATGTCCAGATTCTTCTTTCTGAGGATCCAAAGAACGTTTTCTCAGAATCCGTAGAAGGGGGAAAGCTTGCAATCCTAGGACCAAGGTCATCCCATACCCTAGACCCCAATGGGGAGTTCCAGTATGGGGGAGGGAATTGAAGCTATCTCTCTGCAAGAAGCTGTTCGGTTTCAGAGGGCAACTCAAGTTTGAGCAGAGCAAGCTGTCCCGGGTGGTAATTGTTGAGTGTTAATCTCTCGGTTTAAGACTGGATAGTAGTCTCAGAATAATATGTATACAATTGTATAATAATTGTACATAAAGGTTGTAAATATTATATGCTTCTTGTGTTCTCATTTGATGAGCACGTAACATAGCATTCGCTGCTCAAACTAGCAGAGGGATAATTGAAACTTGCTCGTAACCCTAATTTTAGCTTGTAACTCGAAGCAAAAAATCTACCGAGAGAATGCTCGTATCTCGAAAGACTCGTAAGTCGAGGTACCAATGTACTATGATAGAGTGCATACTGAAAATGGTGCAACATTCAAGGAGGGCATTTATTTTACAGAAGCACAATAATCACAGAAAAAGAAAACTTTATTTCTGCTGTGGGATAGGGGATCAAACACTCCTTTCAAACACCAGCACAATTTCCTAAGTTCAGTGTTCTACTCAAACACACAATAGTATATAGCTACTAAAATACCAAATATTTCATTTAGAGTTCCTTGGATTTATAGCATGTATTTGACAAGGTGATAATACTTACATGTAAACTGCCAGTGAAGCATTGCACTCCAGAAGAATAAAAGGAAATACAATATATGCTAAAGCAATTCTTGTCGTAATGCATGTAAGAACATCATAAAATCTGGACATGAATTTGCTGCCTTGGAATAAAGGACGAATACTACGACGTATCTATAAAAAGAGAGATATTTAAATATTTTCTTAAATTTTGAAAGTGTGTTTATATTGTTTACTTTCGGAGCCAGCAGGTAACATGTAATGATTACATATATATGAGAGAAAGTGCAATTTGGTGTTAAGCATTTACTCACACTCTTCACAAAATGAATACTCCTATCAATTTAATTGAAAATAACATATTACCCCTACTTAACAATTAATTGTATGAAAATTTACTACCCACATTCAAAAGAAAAGTACTGTTCAGAAAAAAATATCAGCATTGAAAAGCAGATAAATATTTTATTAACCACGTGACAAAAGTAAAATAAATACTATAGTCCATTTTTATTCAAATGATCATTAAACAAATTATTATCCATAAATTTTTATTAAAACTTCTGGAAGACAAGATACTTTAAAAAAATCCTGCTCACCATCAATATCATGGTGAGTAACCCTTTCTAGCACAAGATTTATTCGTTACAATTTTTAATGAAATAACGTATAAAATTTGATGCCTTGATGCCATGGACTGATAAAATGTGCTTAAAAAAAAATTAGCCCTCTTCAGTACCTGGGGGGAGCCAGTTTCAGAGCGAAACCAGTGTGCGTCTACGGTCTTTGCATATTGTGTCAGAAGGAGAAAAAAACTTACCCGTACTTCAAAATTTTCTTGTGAGAAATTGTAAACAAAAAGTACCAGCTTGTTAAATTCGTCCAGATTATTTTTATGTAGCATTTTTAAAAAATGCAGGTTAAAATAAAAAAACAGGGCTGTAACATTTGCATCAAAATAGGCAATACATTTTCTAATAATTCTTGATTGAATACTATAACTTCATATTTATTTTTGGCATATACTGCTTCAGCGAACTTCACCCTTTGAATCTAATCATTGATTCATCAATCGATTGATTCTGTCCAGGATGAAAAATTTCTAAAAATCTCTTTGACAAATGCTGTAACATTGGCCTCAACTTATACAATTTGTCAAAATTAGGATCTCCTCTTCTGGGCTGTAAGATATTATCATTTACGCGTAAATGACCTAACAACCAAGAAAATCTTCTAACGGACATTTGCTTTGACACATATGAATCATGAAAAAGTACATTTGAGGACCAAAAATCACGGTAACTGGGAAGCTTTTTCATTCCCATCAGCAAATTAAGTCCAAGAAATACCAGTATTTCCTCAAGAGTTAGGCCAGGACTCCACTTCACCAGAAACAGAAAACAGAACAGAAAACGGAATTTTTTTCTGTTTTCTGTTTCTGCTGAGATTCTGTTCTTTCTGTACTCCACTTCACCAGATTCCGCTCAGCTGGCACCATCTGTCGTCGTTTTTTGTTTTTTTTTGTTTATTGTTTTACATTGGCTGTGATTCGGATATAAAATACTTAAGCTCAAGAAAGTATGGAAAACGACACAGATTTTGCTATGGCAAGTTTGCACTTCATAAGTCTGCTGTCTTTAATTAGAACCTCTGAAGCAAAAAAAAAGAAAACATCGATTCTGGGTTCGAAAGATTTTCCAAGAAAGGGAAAAACATGGTATTCACAACACCTTAATTAGAGATCTTCGAACTACCGATCAGGAGTTCTGAAAAAAAGTCTTGTTGAAAAAACAGTAGTGCATAACAAATAGTATGTAATAGAAATTTCGACAAAATATTACTGAGGGTTTTAGTTGTCATGTTTAGTATATATCATCTCTATAACATTTGGATAGTTAAAAATATCAGACCTACAAAGTGACATCTTAGAATTACAGATCAGTTTGCACTAAATCCATTATCTGGTAATAGAAAATCATTATTCCAACAAATTATTCTAGTAGAATTTACTGTTTGACTTATTTAGCTTGCAGTTATGGAGGTGATGTTCATAAATAAACGCTTCCATGTCAAACCAAGACGCCATTGCTGTTTTGTGTTTCGTGGATCAAGACGCATTCCTATTGGCTGTCATACACGCGGAATCCGCGGACGGAAACAGAAAAGTTCAACATTTTCAACTCTGTTTTCCGCCGTCATTCTGCTGGGCAGAAACGGAAAAAACCGGAAGTGCATAGATTTTCCGATTCTGTTTTCTGTTTCTGTCGTGTTTTCTGGTGAAGTGGAGTCCAGGCCTTACTGGAGAGAACGATTTTCCTTTCTGTGTTGCATACAAATTAGCCTAAAAGACTAAATGCTCCATAAAGGAAATGGTAAATATTGACAAAAATATGTCAACTAGAGATGGATTTTCCATGGATATAACTTCTTCTGATGGTCCTTGCATTTCAGAAAAATCGGGATGGGATTTAGAAATGGTCCCTTTCTTTTTTCACGTCACAACTCTGCTTTATGAAGGACCTGGCACATTTACATTAGCAGCTTCATCTTCCTCACTTTCTGAAGGTGAAGAACTATTTCCGTCAAATATAGATGAAGGAATAATCTCTTCCTCATCACTTTCTTCACCTGATATTTCAGACTCTGGATCCGATGGAAGTTCATCAAATAGAGCTAAAGCCTCAATTGTATTAAGTATTTTATGTGACATTTTAATTCTCTATTGAAAAACTATAATGCAAATTATAAAAACAGCACTACTCAAATGCAAAAAGATTTGACAAAATTATATACAAAATATTAGCTTGACCAAAACGAAATCTACTGGAAAAAAAGCAACGCACTCTGAATCAGAACAAATTGAAAAAGAAAAGGATTGCAGTTTTTAGCATTGGAATCCAATGATATTCGATGAGTGTGAATGCACGTGATTCTTATCACCCAAACTCTCCCTTTAACATAAACATTCCCCCCTAAACTCCTTCCCCCAACACAGCTGAGTTATTGTGAAAGGGCTCTCCCTATGCTGTAGCAAGCAAGCAGACGCAGTCTCAAGTTACGTTGAAGGAATAGAGGAAAAGTGACCCCCTTATTGCACGCCGGTTTCGCTCTGAAACCGCTACATATTTTAAAAAAAAAAAAAAAAAAAAAAAAAAAAAAAAAGAGTTTTAGAGGTATTTTTCCAAATATTAGAATTTTCTCTCATTATTTATGAACATAAGAAGGAAATTTGGTTGTTTCTTTCAGTGTCCTTAAATTATTTCTACTTGAAAATCATTATTGGAATTAATAAGCATTGAAAAAGACCTGTTAATTACACCATTGTATACCCTCTAAACTTTAAATTTAATTTAGTTCTGCAATCAATTGGTGTTCTATAGAGTTAGAAGATTGATTTTACGCAATAATTGTTGAAAATAGACAAAAGTAAGAGCATTTAAAAAAATGTTCAACATGTGGTTTCAGACTGAAACCACTGCGCTGCAAAGGGTTAACAGCTATAGCAGTCATGCCATCTTTAGAGAATTCTAAGTTTTCTGTCATTAGAACATAATTTACCATTTCAGTGTACAGCTCAATTCATTTATTAGATTAGAGTTCTTTTTGCAGAGGAGCATATTATTTTTTTAAAAAAATCACCATTTGAAAACATCTAAACAAAAGTTGGTAAAATAATGTTAACCTTCACTAAATCTGATTTTTCTATCCCTTTTCTTTTGTTAAATCAAAAACCACAATGACACCGATAATAATTAAGATCAGTTATATGAATTTTCAACAAAAGGCTAAAAATATATATATTACATTAATCAATCTTTGAGAATGAATATTGTAAATCATAATAAATATAAAGAAAAAGAAAAAAAATTAGAATAATTTTGAAAAGTATATAATTAATCTAGAATACTAATACTGAAATACACAACTCATTACTCAAGCCAATGCCCCTTCTTAAAGTATAAAACTTGTAATGTTATTAAAAAAAATTAAGATAATTCCATTTGAGCAACACCCATCAGTAAATTTGATCCCTGTGCTACCAGAGTAAAATACAAAAAATGTAGGCTGCGAAGGGGAAATCTTTCAGTCACTGAATAGTGATAGTAGGATTGAAAGTGTTGCAGATATTTACACTCCCGATTCAAAGTCAGTGTATGTATTTGTGTGGGTGAATATATAACTATATATACTAGCTGAATACCCATGCTTCACTACAAAGTACGTTCAAATTAAATACAATGGTCAATGTATGCAATTAATGCCAAAAAAAGGAATATATATATATTTATAAAAAAATCTGATATTTTTATAGACAAAATAATATAGAAGAAAATATTCAAATTAAATACAACAGTCAATATATGCAATTAATTTGTATGTTTAATATACATAAAACATACTAATTTCAATTAAATTCTTAAAAAACTTCCATCTCAATTAGTCTAGTGGTTAAATTTTATCTTTTACTGTATTTCAATATTTTTTTTGTCAATTTATTTCGTTGTTATGCACGTGATGTAAAATTAATTTAAAGTATCACAAAAAGAAAAGAAACCATGTGATCAGCATTTAATAAATTAAATTCTAAAAATTAATCTTTAAAAATTCCCTAAAAATCAGAAAATGGAGGTAAAGATTCAAAAAATATTTCATTTTAAAGGAATTATTATGATCTTTCTTGTGATATAAATTTTATAACCCTCAAAATATTATTTTAAATGCAAACTTTTAAAAATGTTGCAAAAATAGCCTAAAAATTTAATTTTCAAAAATCTGAGAATTTTTCAAAAATCTTTCTTAGTGCAACCCTACACTATAAAAAGAACTGCCATGCAAAATTTCAGCCCTTTAGGTCCAGCGGTTTGATCTGTGCGTTATCAGTCAGTCAGTCAGTCAGTTACGGAACTGTATTATATATATAGATTGTGCTGAAACTATGGATGATTCCTCCCGAATTTGATCACGATGAGAAACCATAGAGAATGATGAGGGTTCTCTAAATTTTAAATGTAATTTAGGTTAATCAGTTTCATACAGCAAGAGCAACAAGTTTATAAACATGCATAATACAGTATATGTTATCACAAGAACTCACAGATCTGGCAGCTAAAGTAAAAATGGCCCCTCCTAGGAAAGTGAAGTAGTAGCCTGGATAGAAACCATGCCACAAAGCTGATAACACATAGGTCCAAAACGTTTTGTGAGATGGAGCTCTATCATAAGCTATCGTGCGTAGCCACATCTGAGTTGATTTGTTCCATGTTTCCAAGGATTCTCGAAAGTTCAGAGACAGCTAAAAACAGAGGAAAATTATGCAATGTAATAAAGGTAAATAGCAAAAAAATGCAAATTCAATTTTCTTTTTTGTGTCAGTTTCATAAAAGTGAGTTTCATTTTATGATGATGTCGTTTAAGTTTTATAAATGCATGAAAAGAAAACATTTTTTAGCTTAACATAGGTATCCTGTATATTGTCATACATATATAGATACTATAAATCTTACCTATTGAAAATAAATAAATAAATAAATGAGGAATTTATATGCAATAATTTTTAGAAAAATTTATTAATACCTAAATTTAAAAGAGTTGAGCTCTTAATTGTCTCTTTCTTTTCTAACCATATGGGCAAATTTAATTTCTGTTTAGAAATCTTTTAATGTATTTTTATTCTTAAAAGGAAAGAATAGTTTACATTTTAAGGTTACTGAAACAGAGCAATGCCTCACTAATTATTAACTGAATAAGAATAAATATTAGAAAATTACCATTCATGATAGTAAAAAATTAGTGTACTTAGGGTATTTTTATATTTGGCATTAAAGATATCTAGTATTCTAAAAAAAATTCTGTTTTTTTTTTTAACTTCTGCCTCTGATTTTGAAAAGAAAGGTTTTGTACTTGAAAAACTCAATTAGAGCATTTAATCCCTCTTTCCATGAAGCAATTTTCTTGTTTTCCAGTTATTTACACAAAAACATCACTACTGACCTCTATATAAACCTTTATCTTGTAAACCAACAATTATAAGTTTTTGGAACAGCAAACTATTGATTAACTAACAGTTCATCTACCTAAACATAAAACTGAGGTATAGTTTGCATCCCACAGACACAAAATTATGCATTCCTGTTTTAAAAATGATGTTTTAACAATTTGCACACTGTATCACAGGAAATAAAATGCTCCACAAGAGGTTGATCTTGAAGCCCCGGAATTCAGATAAAAGGTTACTGATGGAATCAATTTTCAAAAGAGGATTTTTGTCTAAGAATTCTTAAGGTAATAGTTTCTCTACTAGTTTCTGGTGCCTGCCTTATGAAATAATACCGGAATACCCATCCTTCGTTATGGAGTACATTTTAGGATAATTACAATGAAAAAATAATGAAATTGCTTTTTTAGAAGATTTCCTTATAAACAATATATTTTGTTTCTTCACTGGGCAGAACTAATATTACCATGCTCGTCTGTGAACTTACGTGTGAGCAAGCTACGTAAAATTGACCGTGGGAGTGTCCCAATTTATCCCCTAAGGGATGGAATTTCAAAAAAATCCCTTTTTAGTGGCTATCCATGTCATTATAGGAATGCACTGTCAAATTTTAAGCCCTTTAGGTCCAGTGGTTTGGTCTGTGTGAGGTCTGTCAGTCAGTCATGGAACTGTTTTATATTTAGGTTAAATTTAATATCTATAAAACATACTAATTTCAATTAAATTTTTAAAAACTTCCATTTTAATTAGTCTAGTGGTTAAATTTTATCTTTAATGTATTTTAATATTATTTTTGTCAATTTATTTCATTATTATGCACGTAACACAAAATTAATTTAAAGTATCACAAAAAGAAAAGAAATCTAGGGATCAGCATTTAATAAATTAAATTCTAAAAATTAATCTTTAAAAATTCACCAAAAATCAGAAAATGGAGGTAAAGATTCGATAAAGATTTTCATCTTAAAGGAATTTTTAATGATTTTTCTTGTGATTTAAATTTTATAACCCTCAGATTAATATTTTAAATGCAAACTTTAAAAAATTTTTACAAAAACAGCTTGAAAATCTAATTCTAAAAAAAATCTAGGAAGAATTTTTCAAAAATCTTTCTTAGTGCACCCCTACATTATAAGAAGAATTGCCATGCAAAATTTCAACCCTCTAGATCCAGCAGTTTGGTCTGTGCGTTATCTGTCAGTCACAGAACTGTTATATATATGAAGATTAGTTCTTAACTGCCATTTTTCTCTCTTATGGACAGAGAGAAAACAGAAATTAATATTACAGAGTTGCACTAGATGAAATTAATCCCTATCATGACCTCTGGACACTAGTATATTGATAAAAAATTTAACAAGTTAAAACAGATATGATGCAAATACAAGTCATTTGAGTACAAACTGTACTGACCATATATCATATTTGATTATGTTCATTCTGAGTTTCTGAATACATACAAAACCTAAAGCACACCCAGTACAAAAAAATTTAAAAGCTCTATAAATGTGACAACAAAGATAATTACAGTGAAATGTTGATCTATCGTTTTGCAAGGGACCATTTGAACTGAACGATAAATGTGGGAAAACGATAGATGCGGGAACATAACAAAGAAATATGATCGTCGGGACTGGGTGAAATAAATGACACATACGGGAAAACAATGATTTAGAAAATGATCAATCGAGATTCCATTGTATATGCCTTCACAAAAATTTGTGTACTATAGTCTTTAAACATGTAAACTGCTGAATACATACTTATTACAATGAACATAAAAAATTAAGTTAATTTATATTCAGAATGAGTTTTTGAGAAGGAAGAAATTTTACAACAATATAAAACATATTTTCAACTCTCCTCACCTCAAATCTTATAATGTCAACATTGGACATTTGATCCCATTTTGAACGACCATCACTAGTATAACCATTGAATCCCATACCAGATGCATTGCAGACAGCTTCCCCTACAAATACATTAAAACAGCATGAATATAAACAAGGAAAAATTTTGGTTACTTATAAAATGATGAATAATTCTATTTTAATACACTGTAGTGTAGAAGTTCTATAGTTTTTAGCAAACAGAAGAAAAATTCTAAACATCTATTATTCTTAGATAAAGAAGAAAAAAAAGGAAGCTACAGAGAATGATACAAAAAGAAAGAGTTAAATGCGGCAAAATTAAGGTTTTTCTATGTAAAATAAGAGTTTTTGAAAAATGTTTTTGCAATAAGCATAAATTTTTTTCCCGATTATAAAACTCAAAAATTTAAAATCAAACTCTTTTTATTTGGGCTTAAAATATTTAAACCACCTATTACTTAAGTAACAAGGACTTAAAAAAAAAGCCAAATGAAGTTTTAATTTAAATTATATCACATTTTAAATTGACAAAACAGAGATATTATCCTATAAGAAGAATTTTATTTTAATTTTGCTACTAGTATTAAAATGCAATTTAAAAATTTTTAAAACTAAATTAATCCATTCCATGAAATTTTATGAAAAGATTTAAAAAGTAGAGTTTCAGTAAGAAGAATGTATTTAAATCTATCACACATCAAATGTATATCACTACTGATCATGATGAGTTAGAGCATTAAAAATAGATAAATGAAAAGAATACAAAGAAATGGATGGGAATGAATTAGAATTATACGTACCTAAAAGCCATGCGTGATAATATTTAGATCTCACAACTGAAGTTGCCAGTAGTAAGTATATCATTTTTGAATACCAAGGAGTTTCATTTAGGAACTTGGGATCTGAAGATATGTTAACACAAATTAGAATGCACATTTACCATGCTGAAAAAACTTGTACAAGAACACATATAAAAATAATTAGTAAGTAATACAATGGTACATTTTTTTATATATTCAACTTTATGATGTATAACAAAGCTTTTGAGAATTAATTACCTTGCAAGTAAGTAATGGGAAAGTAGGGCACGATGGTTACTAAAAACAGTGCACAAAAGCTGCTTACAAATACCTTACGAGCAACAGTTACCTAAAAATTAAACATAACAGTTATAATTTTTTCTTCATAATAAAAATTTAGAATGTTTGTACTAAATATACTATTTTAAATTTTAAAAAATAACAAGAAAAATGTGTCTCTTAAGTGGAGGAAAATATATGTTTTTTAATTTTATATTATTTTGAAATGCACTTATAAAATTTTCTAAATTATGGCCTACACTGATACGTTGTGATTTTTTTTTTTTAAATTATATACAACACTGTTTAAAATAGGACTTTTAGTAATCATTAAAAATGTGTACACATAAAAAGAAAAAGAAATGACAGATTTCAAAATGATATCCTCAGTGCATGTTTTCATGTGGTGGGATTGAAAAATGAGACAAACTTTAATTGTCACTTCTGTTTCAAAAAGTCTTCTGCTGGATGTATTTCCCCTGGGCAGATGATTGGGCCCATAAATGATTTTCAGTAAATCAATTAACATGAAAAAAATTTGTTCATGATTTTTAAAATATACAACTGGCAATGAAGTGAAAAAAAAAAATTCTCATACTACAATGTTAATAATAATCAATGTCACTTATAATCCACAGTAGAGAAAAAAGGGTAAGAGTGAAATTACCATCTTTACAGAGTTTTAAAGTTACAACTCAATACAACACATACAATCAATATCTTTCAACAAAGATATAGAGAGAAATCAATAAATAATGTAATATCTCATAATTACAGTAAGGAGCACATCTATGACAAATCTGCCTCCAGCAGACAGACCTGTGATTGAAAGCAATGATAAACCTCACAGGTCAGAATAAAACAATATTTCTGTTTGAAAAAAAAAAAAAAAAAAAAAATTTAATCTGATACAACAGATGTAAAAATATATCTTTGAGACTTTAAAATTGTAATTAGTTATTACTGTATCAAAAGTTTTACAGTATAAAATTTCTTCGAAATTTTCTTTTGCATACTGTAAAAAATTAGATGAACCCTAGATGGAATATTGAATCAGACATGCTGAGCTTTTGCTTCAGTTGCTTAAGCAGCTTATGAAGTGTATGACTAACTAAAATACCCACATAATACATAGGAAAAGGAAATTTATGGGTGGTCATTTCTGCTTATCCTACATGTTAGAGTTAATATGTTGCAGTCAAAATCTAGTTCAATTGAATGATCAAGATCTAAAATAGCAACTTTTATTTATAAAATAGATATACTAAACATGAAATAGTTTTATTATCTCTTTGAAAGGATAGTGTGGATTTAGCCTCTTTTTCTAATCCAAAATTAAAATACTTTTGAGGGGCTTTTAAAGCCCCTTTTTCAGAAATTTTAGGGACCTATCTATACTTTCAGTTTTACTTTTTTCACTGAAAAAAGGGGGCATAATTATAAAATGACATTTAAAATCAAGCTAGGTATTTTCTTATAATTTGAATACAATACAAATAATAAAAACTTAGTATTTTTATACAAAATACTTATTGAACTAAACAATATATCAAATATTAGAAATGTCAAAGTTAAGCATATTTAAGTTGTATAAATACAGCCATCAAAACAAAATATTCAATGAGAAATGGCTGATATTTCAACAGATCCAATAATGAATATTTATGTTAGTATTTCTGTAAGAGGTATTAACTAATTAGCAAAATTCAACAGAATTATGCAACAAAATCCCCAAATTTTTAAAAAAATGAAATGATCATTTAGTGGTATTGAACAACTTGCAATAAACATAGCAGTACCTTTTCATCTAAAATATGCTTAATCTGTATACAGTAGAAGCAAACCAAATTCAATGGACTAATTGCCGGTCATTGGCAGCTGCTATTACTTGGTGAAAAAAAAAAAATTCTTTAATTGAGGACAGCCCCTCAAAAATCCCTTGATTTCTGATGGTCCTAACAATTCACTCTGTATCTTGTGATCAAGCCTCTACTTATTTGCCAATAATAACAGCCTGCAATTTTATTTTTTTAACAGGTGGTTCCTGGAGATATAAGGATATTTCAGTCAAAAAATAAAGATTAAAAATTCTATAAACACTTTTATAGACTGTGAGAATTTTGCAACTTAATTCAGACTTTTTCATCATTTAAAAGTAGATAAACTCCAAGAATAAATGGTTCAACTTTAAAAAGACTGCATACTTTTTTAAATGATAGAAGCCTTTATTAATATTCAAATAGCTATTTATTTTCTTATAATTTTTAAATTAGTATTAGCATTTGGCCATACTATGCATTAAAAATATATGCAATAAACTCCTGTTTATATATATCTTTTAAGAATTATTTTACAAGCACCATGACTCAACCAAACAATTTCATTGTTTTTAATTACTAAGATAACACTTTCAAGTAAAAAAATTAATTTTTCATGTAATTACCCATTTAAAATACTGACTTAAAATTTAATAACATTAATTAACAAATGTACAAGAATATCTGTTTAAAAATATTGGGAACTAGAAACTACTTTTGTTTATATAATTATATATTAGTAGTAGTACATCAGAAATATGTGATCAGTATTGGTACACAAGAGATTGCAGGTGAAATCTGAATAGTGTTGGATTCTTATTTATGTATAAGACATCTTTGTTAAAGATACTAATTTTTTGCTTTTAATTTTGTTTAGTGGTAGGCAGTCATAAAAGGACTGACAACCACTTTTACATATATAAATCAATATAAATAAATATTATAATAAACAATTCCCAGCAAAATATCTATGCCCCTAAATATTTCTACAAAATGTATCATGCAATATAATAATAGACAATCTCCCACTTCAAAATATCACAGTAATATACACAATATACCCAAAGAAACACATGCTTCCATACATACATAAAGAAAAAGTTCTACTTTCATCTTTGATTCAAGAAGATTACATACATTAGGATTAGCATTCTTCACATAACTTCTGCCTTCAACAAAATCTACATAATCATTGTAAAATATAAGCGGCCCACACATTAGTGCTTGAAAATGGAAGATATAACTAAAAAATTCCAATACTGAAGGAATGTGTCTGAAAAGAAACCAAAAGAGAAATCTATAAATTTCAAACATGGTTTATATGGCTCTAAAATTAATATAAAATTAAAATTGGAAAAGAAATTCAAATTAAATACTACCATTATTGCACCTCATAAACAAAGAAAAATTCAATTCCCTGTAACAACATAACAGATCACTTGGATAGAATTGAATTGCAAGGATACTTTAAAATACTTCAGAGTTCTTTACATTCTATTTTACTTCAGTTCTCATGTTGATGATTAAAATAATGTTCAGTAAATTTATTAGATGTTAAGATTATGCTTTATATATATTCTGCTTATATTCATACAAATTAAGTAATATCATAAATAATCCAGACATAAAATATAAGACAGAGAGAGGCAATTTTTCTTCCTTAATCAACATTTTGGTAGTTTGCAGTATGTACAGGCAATTTATGTAAACACAAAACTTTATTAGTGCCAGTAAATTGGTTTCTATTTAAAAATATCTGCCA
This sequence comes from Dolomedes plantarius, assembly GCA_907164885.2. Taxonomy (NCBI): domain Eukaryota; kingdom Metazoa; phylum Arthropoda; class Arachnida; order Araneae; family Dolomedidae; genus Dolomedes; species Dolomedes plantarius. The sequence goes on along the minus strand of OU015495.1, from coordinate 108,583,802 downwards.
GATTCTCAAAATTCTAGATGGTAGAAAACCGGAATTGAAAGCATTTAACAAACTTAAAACAAAAATTTCAATGAATTTAGGCTGAATACAATACAATAATGATAAATACAATATTCCTAGAACATAGTGAAACATGATTTTTTAATACTGAATACACTTTTTACGTAACTCTTTAAAGTACTTTTCTACTCACTAGCATAAATATATGTTACATGCTAAAATTTACCTAACTTTTATCATACATAGTTAAATTCTGTGTCCATTAAAGCAAACATCTAGCATTTACAACATACATATTGTTTGGTCATTTTCAATTAAGTACAGTTTACAAAATATTTATTACTTAAAATAGCCGATACAACAAAAAAATGACTAAAACAACAAATATATACAATCCATTCCGGTTAATCGGACCACATTGGAACACGATCATTTTGGTCCTAATAATTGGCAGGTCTGATTAAACAAATATGCCTTATGTTACAAGATGGGATTTGGTCCGATTAACCGGAATCCACTGTATGTATAAATGTATACATATATATAAAACTATAGAAATAAATTTAATGTTAATTTAAAGTTTTACAAGGGACCCTATAGTTTATCTTGTATATCAGGGGTGTCAAACTCGCGGCCCGAGACGAACATTTTTGCGGCCCGGCCAATATATTGGCACACAATAATATATAATAAAATAACCAATGCAGAATTATAATAAGATAGGAAGAATTCACTAAATGTTTTTTTAATGATACTCTTTTTTTGCTATTATTAAACAAAATGCATATATTTATGTTGAATATACTGTAATTAGGTAAATAAACCTACGTTTCTATTAATATTGGTATTTTGCGGCCCACCTATAGTTAAACCTTGTTTGTTTGGCCCAAGGTAGCCTTTGAGTTTGACACCCCTGTTGTATATGAACTTTCTGATGAAGCAAGTATATCAAAGACATAGTACAAATAATTTGTAAAATGTCAATTTAGCATGATCTTGAATTATAGGGGCAACATAGGTTATGTATCCTTGCTGACTTAAAAATGTAACCAATATTTCGAGCAAATACCATAGCTTTAGACTTACCTGACTGCCTGCTTTTTTTGCTCAGGTGTCATTTTCTCTTCGTCTTCACATAGACCATCATGGAGACTAAATGCTAAACTGCTTACTTTTTGAGTAGTAATCATCATTGGTCTAGAAATATAGAAAAACAATTAAAAAAATTCGATTTAGATATAAAATATTATGAAAAAATTCTAGAAAGATTAAATTGTTTTAACAAAATAAGGTAGTTTTTTTCTATAGTCTTATATTAAATACTGAAAAAAATATACACACTAAATACACTTTTTATATTATCTAGATCAGTAGTTCTCAACCTTCCCGTGGTTGAGAGCATATCGAAGCTTTCAGGGAGCATGGCGGACACAACCAATGGTTTTTGCATCATCAATGATCATTATTTACATAATAGAAATATATTTTATTCAACAGTACATTACCAATACCCCAATACTACAATGATTATGTTTTGTAAAATAATAATAATAAAAAAGAAACAAATAAAATTTTGATTATTTTCTAAGTAGGTACTTGGAAATAAAAAATATAAGTAGTATAAATGGGTTTATTACTTATAAATATTGTATTTAAAATTTAATCAGATTTTTTGCTGAACTGAATTAGCTAATTTTTTGTAATTTCTGTGTTTTACAATTTTACTCAATGGATAAGTAATAAAATATGTAAAAGAAATTTCAAAATAAAGTTGAGTGCATTCCAAGACCTTCACGGGTACATGTGCAACTGCGGGCACAGGGATGAGAAACGCTGATCTAGATGAACAATGAACTGAGAAACTGCAGTTTATATCAAATTCCTTGTTCCAAGTGATATAGGGAAATGCAATTTATCCAGTAACATCTACAGTCCAATCAAAAATTCCTATCAATCATATGGAGAATCTACCTCAATCAAGAAAGTTGATTTGGATATAAAATATTATGAAAAGAATTCTAGTAACATAAAATCAATTAGTAAAATTAGGGAGAGTTTTTCTCTTATAAGTCTGATGTTAATACTGAAACAAATTTAAACTGAACATATTTAATTATATTATCTAGATGAATAATGAATTGAGAAACCACTGTTAATATTAACTTCCATTTCCTAAAAGATATAGGATAATACAAATTACCCAGTGACATCTACAGTCCAACCTCCATAATCATACGTGAGCCTCATGAGATGCATAGATGATAGATACATGAGGGAAACAAAAAGTACCACTCTGAAATTGAAATATATATATATATATATATATATACATACATATATAATAATAATATCAAGCAATTAATTTCTAAACTATAAATAATTGCCACTAATTAATAGTTTCTCTACAGAAGAGGTTGTAAACTAGGTAACTGATATACAGAAATAAATATCTCTTAAAAGTACATACTGAGAGGACCTCAAGGCATTTGTTTTTTAATTCACAATTTTAGTATTGTAAAATGAAATTAAGCTATTAAACTGCTGAAAAAAAGGCAAAATTCTGGGTCCCAATTATATAGGATAGAACTTTAATAGTGGCAACTAGGTATGTACAAAGTATGCAGAAGAGATGCAGGGATGAAACATTTATAGCCCTTCAAAGTAGTAACCAGCATTGTTTAATACCCGTTGCTAACTTCCTGGAAGCTGCAGGATGCAGTTGGCAGCACCTGAACTGTTGATCCTTCGAATGGAGCTGTCTACATCCTCTGGTGGAATCCATGAAACGGTTCCTTCACCTTGGGGATGAGATCAAAGTCACAGGGACTTAAGTCTGGGAAATATGGGGGATGGTAGAGCATTTCCCAGTCCAAAAGAGCAAATACATCAGCCACAATGTGCGCACAATCATTTTCCTTCCATCAGTATGATGCAACAAATTATTTCATACGATAGAAGGGTGACTAAAACATGGCTGTATTTATCCTGTCACTGTGCAGGCATGTGATGTTTGTGGGGAGAGCGCATTCACTCTGAGGTATGGCAGGTATGTGACGTATCTGTGGTTAAGTTGTTTTCCAGGGTTCTGCTGCGTGGGGGTTCTACAACAATGTTGCCACTAATAAAGTTCCATCCCTCGTATATCCACACATAATTTATGAAACATCTGAGCCCAAACTCCCACAGAGTCTTACTTGAACTGTATAACAGAAGCTGGCATAAAGGTTAAAAGCTTTATGCCAGCTACTTTATGTTCCACTGAATGGATGAAAGCCATTGTACTGATTCTAATGAAAACAAACTTAGTAACTCACTTGGCAGTTATAGACCTATTATACTGACAAATGTCTCAGCTTAAGTTAAAACTTATAGTTGCTTTGAGACTGAATTGGTACTGTAAGAGTAATAATTTGATATCTATTTGATTTTCTAAAGCCTGCCCAAGCTGGCTTTAGAAGATACCATTCCACTGCTCAGCAAGTAGTTTACTTCCATTAGAATATAAGAATCTCTTAATGACCTACCAGATCTTGACTTCTCATCACTCTATTGAATCTACTTTTTTTGCAGATGATCTGGTATTGTGGTACAGTGAACCAAAGACACTGCCTGAATTTTAAAAACTCAACAATGCTCTGGGAATGTTTGACATAAAGTGTAAAAGTAAATTGGTTTTGAATATAGGCAAAATAAACTGTCAATTTTTTATCCTAAATAGACGACAGTTTTTACCTCCCCTATTTTATAATGGATTTAATGTTTTTATTAATGATAGTACCACTTATTTGGGATGGGTTTTGGATTTTCATTTAAATTAGAATGAACATGTGATAAATGTTAAGGATAAAACTGAGAGGAGACTTTCAATTCTGAAAAGATTAGCTGGTTGTAAACAGGGCTGTAATAGAGAAACTCATGCCATTACTTATAAATTGCTTATCAAACCTGTTTAATGCTACAGTAATGAAGTTCCGATTCTTCTGCCAAAACAATTGACAATTAAAAAATACAAAATCAAGCCCTTCATTTGATAACTGAAGCAATTAAGACCACTCCCATTGTATGTAAGCAGTTGTTAACATATCTTAAGACCACTCCCATTGTAGCTAAGCAGTTGTTAACATATCTTAATGCCTATGACATTCATAAATATACTGAAATTTTAGTATAGAAACTCTGCAGGCTTTCAAATAATTATTACTTGAGAAATTACAACTTCAAGGAATGCAGAAACCTGAAGACCCAATGCAGTTTTTCCCAGGCCAGCTATATAATAGAAGATGATTTTGCCCGTGAAAATGACCTACTAGTAGATCCTTTGTGCTCTCTCAATTATTGTGGCCTCTAGGTATATCTAGATTTGGAAATGAAAATAGACAAAAGAAAAATGCACAGTTCACAGATTCATGCTATTGCCTACGAAACAATTGAGAAACAGTACCCTAAGGACCTTTTGGATTTATGTATTTACCAATGGATATTTGTTTGAAAGAATTGTTCGTGCTGGTAAAATTATTCTAAACTTCCAACACTCAATTTAAAACACAAACACATAACAAAATTAAAATAATAATGAAACGAGCAATTTAACTATTTTAAAATGTTAAACTAATAAAAAGTTTTAATGCTTGTTAGTGAGAGGCCCATTTTCTATCTCTGACTCTATCTTTTCATATTTTTATGGAAATCTGACAATTTTAATGCCTCTCAATCCCAAAATTTTTAAAACTAAAAACAAGCTTTTATAAATATATCTATCTTAAAATTTTAACTAAAATCACTTCTATCCAGATGCAATAAATTCATCTAACTTAACCACAATTTATTTCAACAACTAAACTTGTTGAAAAAAATACATACAATAATTTATTTTAGTTTTTCAAGTACATATACATAACATTTAAATATTTTGTAATACTATTACTTGAAATACATATTTTTAGTCTTCAAAATGAAATCAGTCTGATAATCCAAATTATCTTTCATATTTAGAACTTCATAAAAAGTATTTTAAAAGAATTAAGATTAAAAATGTAAAGAATCTAAAAGACACCAACAACATGATTAATTTCACTAATGATTTTCTCCTCATCCAAGGTTACATTCCTAACTTAGACCTATCAATTTTTAGAGGATAAATTATAATGACTGAATAGCAACAATTCACCAAATGCATAATTTATAAAGAACAAAATAATTTTCAATTATGTTAACAGTGTTATACATAAGAGTACATTTTTTATTGTTTTGAATAAGAGAATTTTGAACATACCTGTGCATAATATGAGGGCTAACATTATTCATTATTATGTAGCTTAACATAGCTTGCACAACTAGATGAGATATTTGGCTAGAAAAAATAAAAGACATTGAATTTAGTTTTAAATTAAAGAACATTATGAATAAAAACTGACCAAAAGACTCTCCAAGAAACTAAGCAATTGAGTTTTTCACTTACTGCCCAAAGCAGAAATATCCTAAGCCAATTCCAATTACAAGAGCTACAATATGTCGAATTTCTGTTGATACCCTTAATGGGCAAAATGCTTTTCTGTACAATACAGCAAATGCCAAAGCTGTAAACTGGCATACTAAAAAGTTCACCTGAAATTAAAGAAATGTGTCAGTTTCAAAAGATAAATATAATGTCAATATATAGATAACAAAGTATTTACATTAATATATCATTAGGCAGAGCAGAAAGCGATAAAATAATTAATTATTTCCTATTCAAAATGAATAGCACTCTTAAATTATGTGTAGAAATTGGTAATGGAAAACAAATTTAATTGTTATTTTTTTCATATATTTTGAGACTTTTTTTTATATATTAATGACAGATTTTACAAAATTTAAATTTGAAACAGTAGTTAAACAAAATTCCTTACACATAAGGGATATTAAATAAATACTTACAGACCAATTAAATTATTAGATAAATATTTACAGTCTTATTTTAGAGAATATATTCTCATCTTATAGTTCTTTACCCATATTATATATTTATATGATGTTTAAATCTAGAAAACTTAACCGTAATTTATCGTTCATTATATAAAGAAAATTTGAGAGGTTTAAAATAAATTTTTGCCTTGTCTTTGTATTCTGTCTATAGACACAATATAAGAAGAATAGTAAATGTAGATGTCTAATAGTATATAAAGTGTATTCTTGAGGATTTATACACATCTATCTGTAAAAGGGAGTTTAAGATAATTTTATATTTTATAAAGACATGCATATTGTCATTTATTAAACGTAATTAGCCAGAGTTATTTAAGATACTAAGAAAAGTATGTATCATTTCTGGAATTAAATGGTGCTAAATACGGAATCATCTTTTTTTGTTTCATATTATGTAATTTGAAGAAATCTATATATTACTTAGTAACCAATTTCATTTTCAATAAATATAACCACAGTATCATTGTTCAAGTCAATTAATAATGAAACAAAAAAATTGCCCAAATTTGTAGTAAAAAATTAAAATGTTTAATGCTTGCCTAATTAAAGAGAATTTTAAAAATCAAATTACTACTAACCTCAGTTTATATAGTTTATCCTTCTAAGAGTAACATAATTTATAAGTACATAACATAGATTAAAATTCCAATACTAACCTTCACCCATAAAAGCATAAATCAATGCTATATATTTCAAACATGTTAAATTTATAATATTTTTTTCATAATGATTGGGTTTACTTAAATCACCATACCTAAAATAGTAAAATGTATTCCTTCAACACAATCATTTAAAAAATCTGCAGAACATATAACAAGTACCAATAGAAAAGTAGTTTTTGTCAGTTTAAATTTCAATTATGAAAATGCCTAATACATTAGTAACCTACCTAAGTCATATGTCAAATTCTGTAAACAAATTTTAAATCACAGAAATGAAAATCAATAGGGTGAAGTGGGGTAAGTGAGAATGCAAAATCATATAGTTTCACTTTGAATCTAAATAAGTTTTTAACACGTTATTGAATTTGTATGAAAATTTGCATACATACTTTTGGTTATGTTCTACATTTATAGTTTTATTTTTATAAAATATATTCACAACTTTATTTGCCGTAAATAATTAAGTTTTTGTGTGCTCACTTGCTCCCACACTTAAGGCAAGTGAGTACACAGGTCCCAATAAATCATAGTTACTTATGGCAAAATAAGGGGGGGGCAAGTGGGCAAGTGAAAGAACAGATATTTCATGCTGAACAAAAGGCTATTTATATATATATTTTTTTTCATTGTAGAGGTATTTGTTGTTCAAGTTGGCAGTGTCAGCAACATCTGAATATTAACAAAATAAGTACATTTGTATATATATTTGTTTTTGAGTAACAAATGTATGTTAAAAGTTCAAAACAAAAAAATATTTTTCTCTAGCCTATTAGTTCAATTTACTATTTATTTACATCTTCTATCCTACTTGAATGTTGCAACCTTCCTGATCTCAACTGCCCTGACACAACATTTTTATGAGGCAAGTGAAAACCCTGCAGTACTGAAGCATTATTGCAAAAAAATGTTTTTTTATACATTTTACCTGAATTCTTCGTTTCTTAATGAATAAGTCAGTATTTTTAAAATAACTATGTGTTGTGGTTAATAAATTTTATATATTTTTTTTGTGCTAGTACTCGAACTTAGGTACCTTAGTTAAAATGCAAGGGTTTGGTAGGTATAAACATTTTCCATTTTACAATTTTTTTCTGTAAATAAAAACTAAACATAACAGTAAAACAAGAATTTTTCTACCAAGTACCTTGAAATTTTTTTAAAAAGTTATAATTTTAGGGTTTTTAGCCGGCGTTCTCACCCCACATATTTCACTAAAAATAAGCTACAAAATGTAGAAAAACAAATAGCAATAATAGATGCTAGAACATAAAAGTAATATGCTGCTTTAGGATGAATCATGTTAGATTTTTAAAATGAGTTAGCTTAATGATAATAAATGCTCATATATTTCTGAACGTTCGTTTGTCGATGGCGTAAACTAAAAATCTTGTTTGAAAGAGATTAAACGATTGAATTTCGCGTAGTAAATGTTCATGTAAAACGATGTGATTGAGTATAAGATTAGTTAGTATGGTTTGGTATAAACTTATACTGATATTGAAATAAACTTGCTAAAAGCTCTGATAACTTATAAAGAAAGAACTGTATGTCACTACAAAACGGAGACATGAATATATTTTTAAAAAATTAACAAAGATAAAAACCTTTTGTAAGAATTGAACTTTTCATTTTCGCAGTGTGATCTACCTCTCAATTGGATAATCAGTCATTAAAATATAATAAATTTAATGAAATAGCACACGAGTCATCTCGTGTAGCAAATATATAAAAACTTACCTGGTCGATGGGTAGATGTATCAATTCGGCCAACCACGAAAACGACCTAGTCCCAGCATAAAATCCTCTTTCTGCAGAAGCCATTTGTATAAACAATCACAATATAAAACTACAAGTAAAAACTTAGAAAATGTTAAGACTTTACAAAGATTTCCATCACAAATCTATTAGTGCTGGCGATAGCGCGTCATCGATTTCGAATCAGTGTTTACAGTTTGATATGTTTCTCCTCCTATAACGAAAATAATCGAATCCATTTCTTCCAGAATTTATAAAAGTTGTACCTCATGCTAAAATTCTATAAACACAAACCGAAAGCAACTGACAGACGACTCTTATCGCATCTGCTTGACAGCCGAAAACACGTTAAGAAAAAATTAGGGCCTGAACTTCTTCCGCTCCTTCTGTCCTCTGTGCAGGTGTGACTATTGGCAACGGTGGCTTAGCCAACAGAGCATACGAGTCCGACAGCGTAAAGATTACGTCATCCGTTTTGCCAATTGGATTTGCTCTTATTCACTGACCAGGAAACGTCCTCAAAACCTCAAATTTAGGGTCATTCCGTTCATCTAACGTTCATTTCCGTAACTTTCTTTTAATTTACTTCCCTCTCTCATTGATCTCTGACTTGTAATCAGCCAAAAAATGTTCACAGCTGGCTTAACAAGGATTAAGAATAAAGAGAGTCAAAATTATGAGTCAGCAAGTTAAACATATGTGGGCTTTATATACAGCTGAACGCATCAAGAAATTAATAAATTAGACCTAAATAGTAATTAAAAAGGTCTCAATGGGGCATTGTGGCCATTTAGTGTAGTAGTTTACGAAGCATTCAATTCGTCCAGTTACTCGCATACGAGGGTCGTTTTTCATATCCATACCGAGGGTAAAGAGCTTGCTTAGCCCTATTTGGAACATCACGAAAACTTTTTGTCCATGTCCATGTCCATGGGTCGTTTGATAAGTGTGTGAAAAAATAAGGGAAACTACGTTTTAATTGTTATTTATTTATTATTTTTAAAGTTTATATTTTCTACATTATTTCCCTTTTGGTCAATAAATTTGGTCCAATGCTCTTCGATATTTTTTATCAGCTTCATAATGTTATGACACGTCCAATTCTGCAAAATAACCACTTGTTTCACTAATCACTTTCAGGAAAGTTTCAGCTATGCAAGAGATTTTTTCTCGTTTTAGAACATGTAGTAGTCTGAGGGAGCCAAATCTGGCAAATACAGAGAGTAGGGAACAATTTCGTAGAGCAATTTTGATTGTTTTACCACAGCAATTGAATAAGTCGGAGCATTGTCATGACGGAAAATAAACTTTTTTTTCTCTAAATGGGCTTCTTTGTCTTACTTTCATAATTTAAATGATCCGACGATTCAGTAAAAAGGTATACTACTTACCGGTGATTGTTTTACCTTTTCCGAAGATGTCAATAAAAATTATACCATAAGCGTCCTAGAAAACAGTGGCCATATCCTTTCCTGATGGTGTATCTGTTTTCATTTTCTCAGGTGCAGGTTCACCTGCTTCAACCTGCTGTTTTGACTGTTAAAAATCTTGTATATATATTTGTTTATGAGTAACAAATGTATGTTAAAAGTTCAAAACAAAAAAATATTTTTCTCTATCCTATTAGTTCAATTTACTATTTATTTACATCTTCTATCCTACTTGAATGCCTCAACCTTCCTGTTCTCAACTGAAGGTTGAGAACAGTCTCTTTCCATTCTGACTGGCCGTGGTGTATCTATGTTTGATCAACTCTTTTGACACAATGCAAAAATTCATCTGGATATCTTTGAAACAGCTTCAAATTGTAGTTCGACGTGTTCACTAGTTTACGTTTTTGATCAATTGTTAGCAAACGTGGCACCTCCCTTCCCGACAACTTTCTCATATCCAAATACTCATGCAATATATTATGTACGCTCTCTGATGAGATGCCAATAGTCTCAGGCCAGGGCCTTTTTATCGCATGAGCAAATCGGGACTTTGCCCAGGGCCCCTTGATACTAGGGGGGCCCCAAAACCCCCTTGGTGTATGCACCTAGTACTTCTAATAGTATGTATTTTTATAAATGTCCGTAAGGGGGGGCCCCCAAATGGCATATGACTAAGCGTTTACAATTTGACACATGTGCCTTTGAAGCATGCTAAATAAAAAAGCACCTACAAATTCCGAGCAGTGGCTTCATATCTGGGACTTATCACACGGACTTATCAAACGACACTCGTAAGTTGCTTGATAGAATAGCTCTCATATTCACTATATAATAATGTATCGAATGCAAACAGGTTTTTCATTTTAATATCAAAAAGACTTTGCTAGTTTGTTGCTGGCTTTTTCAGAACACAAAATATTACGCACCTTTTCTGTTAATTGTTTATCATACTTTTGAAAATTCGCATTTGTTATAATAATTTTACTGAAATAAGAGAACTCTGGACAATTAATTTCTCTCATTGATGAAAAATGGAGGAACAAAGAGAAAACACGAATGAGATAATGAAGATTAATATTGACAATTTATGATTTAAAAGATATTCATCAAGGTGCTGCAGCAGAAAAATATTACGCTATAGAAAATGTAATCTTATTAAATCCATTATGAACACTGCCTTTACATATGGATTTTCAGTCAGTATTTTAGAGAAAAATAAAATAAAAATTAATAGTAAATTGCTTCGGAAAATTTCCTTGTGTTTTGTAAGTCTATTTCCCACTGACATAGTACCTTGCCGATATTGCTTCTGGTGCCCGAAATTCAGGCTATATTATCCTCGTAAAAATTAGCTACCTTAGATCGTCACGGGCCTATTTTACTATTATTGTCTCACAGGAGGAAAAAATTAAACTTTTTTTTTGTTATGTTATGCTTGAAAAATGATTTCAAACGGTCTAATGGATTCATTTCCCTTCTTTTTCCTGTAAAGGAAAGAATGCGCGTTTGTCGTCAACTAAAGGAAACCTATCGGCAAGAGTGTTTGTAACTGTGAAATATTTCGTTGGTTCTCTAACAGTCTAGAGGCAGGGGCGTAACTAGGCATTTAGGGGTCCCGGGGCAAGAACGCAAATTGCTCCCATCTGAAATATTACGGCTTCATTTTTTATCCCATGTCTTGGGGGACCCCTTACCTCGGGTGTCCCGGGGCATTGCCTCGGTTGCCCCAGCCTAGTTACGCCCCTGTCTGGAGGGCATTCGTGTGATTTGGGGCCTCTTGTATCGGAGGAAAATACACATTGCCTTATAATTATAAATGTCCATCTTCATTCCTTGTGGACAAACTTCCTCCTATTCTGCAATCCAAGTTTTGGCTGGATAATATACTGAAAACTCGTTCAGTTGCTAACTGGAGACTTCTTGGCAGTTAAGTTTTCAGCGAAGTAAATAGTTAAACGTCTTAATAGTAAACTCGCTACCAATAAAACCGCTTCAAAATGAAGCATGAAAGTGTTGATTGTGCATTACGAATGGTGAAAGGAGAGGCGTGTGATATAAGCTATATTCCCCAGTCTGAGAAATGCACTACTCTCTTCTAATGCTTATTCCACTAAAACGGCGACAGCAACAACAGACACATTTTGCCACCTGTCACCGTGTCTGTCACAAAAGCCTTCACACCGCTAGGAGACGGGGAGAAGAGGCAATTTATTTGCGCATGCTCATAATCTTCTCTTTCTATTCTGATTGGCTGTCGAGCATGGCGGCAGAGACAAAAGTTAAACTTTTTCCAAGACTTGAAACCGCAGAGTCCAGAGACGGAGACGAACCAGGGGAGTGAAAATTTGTAATACGCATGCGCAACAACAAAGATACACGATTTTAGTCTCCGTCGCCGTTGGTGTGAAGTAAGCATAAGATCCTTCGCTATTCTACCTTTATAGTGTGACGATTTTCCCTTATTCTCTTTTTTCCCCTTCTTCTAAATGCCATTATGTCCCCACGATTGCAACCCATACTGGGATTCTCATTTTCTTCAAACGTTACGTTCAGGAGTCTTTATCTCTTTGTGTGGTGACCGGGAGACTCTTGGGGATAATTTATTATCTCTCAGGGGAGTTGCGCTGTGAAATAAGACTTATTAATTTTCTTTCGTATGGTTTTTCTTTGGGCAGTTCTAACTAATTTATTTTTAATTGTGTACCTCCCAGAGGAAAGACAGGCGGTCGGTATTTGGTTCAGGTGCATCCCGTGAGTTTTTATTACAACTTTTGAGTTAGTTTTCTTGTCCGCGCGTTTTAAAACAAATGATTTTGGTAAAAAAATATTATATCAGCTTCACTTTTCTAAATGTTCTAATTTTTGGAACTCATTTTAAAGCTCTCGAGATAACTTATCTAACTAATCTGACTGATTTTACTATATCAATTTTTATAAAAGATTATTAAATTTTCCAACTATTTTTATGTCTGCTTGTGGTCGCCTCGGACACCTGCCTGTCATAAATTTTCCTGTGGGTGGAGCTTTGAGGAACTTGTTGGTATTTTGGAAAGACCAGCACTTCTGATCCGTATGTATTAATTACGAGGAATATGAGGTGTAAACCCTCCAATTCGACAGTTTTTTTCCTCTTGGCATTTTCCTAAGACATTTTTTTTCTGGTAGCCTTAACCTTATAATGGCTGACCACAGACGATATTTTTCAGTTTTTTCTCCCTTTTCGTCAGCCATGGGAATCTGTATCTTTCGTTTAGTTATTCTCTGCCTGATTGCGTCTACTTATTTTTTCGAAAAAGAAAGAAACTTTCGTTAAAGTTAAAGTTTCGCGGTGTTTTGTTGTTCTGGAGGCATTTTTTGACAACCGATGGAAAAGATAGCTTTTTTTCCCACCTCAAGTCCGAAGATGTCCCAGTCAGGCAAACCCAAGTTTCTTCTGTACTGGAGGTTCCCAGGGGCGTAACTAAGCATTTAGGGGCGTCGGGGAAAGGGCGCAAATTGGGGCCACTGGTTAAATAATGAAACATATTGTTCTGGAGCCCAGGGCCCTCTTACCTCGGGGGCCCTGGGGCATTGCCCCGGTTGCCCCAGCCTAGTTACGCCCCTGGGGGTTCCTCTGATCATGTTTCGTCAGCGGAATGGTTCCACAGCACCATTGCGTCCGTCAGCGTCAGCATTATTATACTCGTATTGGAACATATTTAACCAATTACAAACCTCCAAACGATTAGCCACGGAATTGTAAAGGTTTGTGAGTGGTTTAAAATATGCCAATACGAGTAACACTGACGCAGACGGACGCTTTATGAACAGGCTAATATAGGGGGAATTCGTCGGCCTAAACCGAACGGACGGGAAAAAACAATGCTTATACCGTATTTACACAGTCGCGCTAGCGGCGTGTTGAATCGCTTGGGGAGGTGCTAGGCGAATGTGTAAACGGTGCGCTTGCCGCTCATCCCATCTTTCTCCTCTCCAATTTGGGTGCTCGCTTCGGGAGCGGTTTTCTGGCACGAGTCAAAGAGGCGAATGGCACCGGGGGGGGGGGTCAAAGGGGCGAATGACCACGGGAAGTCTAGTTCACAGCAAGAGGTGCGAATGTGAGAGCGGTTACTTGCGTAGATGCAAGTACGTGACGAATGTCTCGCGAATGTCTTGTGGGTGATGAGGGGTGGCGCGAGCGCGAATGCGTAAATGAGGCATTAGAAGTGGCGGATACAACACAAAGAGGAATGTCGTCGTTAGCCCCTTCTCTCTTCTTTGATTTTCTTGGACAACTAGGGAGAATCGCATGTGCACGAATGCATCAACGCAATTCTTGGACGCGCCAAGTCAATCTAGATGGCCGTCTGTGGACATCTGAAGGATCCGAAAACAAATGACGACATTATGAGGAGGATGTTATAACTTACAGCAGAATGTTGTTTATACATTTTTTGGTTTTACGATTTTCATCGTGTTACGAAATTTTCTGGTCTGTTTAGTCCTTATGTGCAAAAGATGACTATCGCCCAATAAACTCATTGCCTTTTTTTTTCCAGGGTTGGCGTAACATATCGCCCAGTGGTGGTGAGAAATTTTCAGCTTAGTAATACGCAGCTCCCGTGTCGATTTTTCTCCTACTACAATGATTCTATTAAAAAAAACACTAGCCAATATGCATAACATTCATTTATTTGTAGTTTTCCTTGCTGGGAAAGTATATAAATTTTATTTTACCCGGGACATTCTGTTTTTCTTGAGGCAAGCCGTTTCTCTCTCATGCAGGATATAGAAACAAGAAAGTTAAAAAATATATCAAATTAATCACAATCACATTCAAAAACACATATACAAAAAAGTTTTATTATAGATACGTGTTTGGTTACATTTGTAAAGAGCAGGAAGAATGTTTTTTCCGTTGTCAAATGGCGTTTTAACTCTACATTGTATGGCAAAGTGGGGTTTAAATGTCACTGCTGCAAAATGCTGACAAAATTGTAAACGATACAAAAGAATAAGATAGCAGTAGACAAGTAGAAAAAAAAAAGTATCCTAGCTCTGTAGTCAATCTAGTTTTAGGGATGTCCCTGCTTTCAGTGGATAAAATGATATTATTGGAATAAAATTTTACCCCGTCTTTTTAATACTAACAAACCAAAATAAGATAATATTTTATGAGCAGTTACAGTTAGAAAATTTTCAATTAAAAAAAAAAAAGCTTTTATATACTTCAGATATCTTTTAATTTGGATTAAAACAGGAATTTTCGTCACGAGTTTCAAATGAAAACTTATTTATGTAGTATAGCCCAAAAAGTTATTTAATGATAGAAACAAGTTAATCATAATGGAGTTCATATCATAAGGGGTATATAGCTCTTATTTGTTCATTTCAGTTCGTTTTTTCTAGGAAAATGTTTTAAAATACGTTCTGCTTGGCTTTGACCCATCTTAAAAATTTTTCACGCTTTTTTTTTTTTAAACAGAGATACGTTGTCTCTTTGGCCCCGACAACAACAAATGAAGTGACGTTTCGCCGTATAAAATATTCCGAAGCGAATCAGCTATCTGCTCTAGGAGCTGTCTGTTGTTATTAAATTAGTAGCCAGCGCAACGAGAAGATTTCAGTTCCGCTGAATTCAATCCTTTTTTTGTTTTATAACAATGGGACATGCAAAATTTCATTCGGGCACGCGAGCAAAATGTGAGAACCAGCTAAGCGTGCAAGAAAAATTGGAGGAAGTGTCAAGTTGATTTCGTTACTGTGTACATTCAACTTAACAGGCATACGCAGATATTTTGTTGGGGCGAATGTGTAAGTATATATAAAAAAAAAAAGCAGCAGCTTCTGAAACCAGCAATTTTTTATCGTAGAATGGAAAACACAATATTTAAGGAGTATTAGTTATTGTCACACCAAAAGAAAATAAAAATTTCTAATTTACCCGATTTAGAACAGTGCTTACATGAGCATAAAATAAAAATAATGTCAGTTAGACAGAATAAATTTCTATTCGAGACAGAAAATAATCTACAGCAATACATTTAAGAAGTGCTTCTCGTAATAAAACAAGTAAAATAGTTGAAATGAAAGTCGATGATAATTTTTTTTTCTCTAAAAGACTTTTTTCACAGAATTTATTTTTATTTTTATTTATTAAATAAAAAGAATTCTATGTAAAAATAAGTTTTACATAAAATATATTTCTCTGCGGGGTATAAGGTCATTTCAGTAAAGTCTGCATGAAGTAACTTTATAACAACATTTGAATAGTCAATGTTGACTACATTACTTGCATAATTTTTTCTCTCTATCAAGAATCATTAAATACTCTCTCCTAAATAGAAAAAAATTTAATGACTTCCGTTTTTGATCATTAAACTTGCACCTCCAAATGCTTAGCAAATTTACTTCGTACTGAAGAAGCGGTCAATCTTTATTTGCACTCACTCACTCACTCGGACGCTACGACTATGTTAAATCTCGCTTAGCTAAACGAGGTCTAAGAGCTAATATTGCATTTCATCCAGTGAATTTGGAAGGGATGCTGCATGTTTAAATATAATGAGGATGTCCATTAATCTGGATATTGTTTCTGTTTTATATTTTAACGAAATATCTACAGTTTAATCATATGCATGCCATCTAAATTTCATCAAGGTCTTTTGAATACGTTACAGTTTAATAGCTGCAATAGCCTGCAAATGCCGCGTTTCCAAGGTAAACGCTTCTCGGGATAAATGAAACATTTTTTTTTATCTATCTAAATAATTAAGAAATACTGAATTTATTTATATGTGATTCAAAACAGCAATAACGGCGACAAGAGACATTTGTAAAAGTACCGTAAAAGCAGAAAACGTTTGTAAAAACGCGTTATTTGTATGAGTAGAAACTGGACAAGGTTCCTTTAAAATCAGGCACTGGTTACCGAATTATTTTTTGCAATTACGTTTCTTATTATATTCAAGAATAAATTTAGACATAAGATGTCGGTTTATTTCAGATATCATTAATGTCGTCTGTCGACTAAAAACCGAGTTTTTTTGTTAACGATAAAACAATTTTATTGTCAGGAAAGGGCGCTAACTCCATTATGTGGCTTAAAAAAAGAAAGGAAAGAGAGGTATAGCGAATATGGGTGTTCATATATATTTCGAAGATTGGCATATCGACCAAAAATAATGTCATCAAATACAATCTTTGGGGGATACAGAGAAGTTGCTTCTCAAAATAATTGGAAGTAATTAACTCCATTGCTTGAATCTTGAATAACACGAATCGATTGAAATATTCAATTCCCATTAAAAAGCAATATTTAATTTACCTCGAGTTCACCACATCTACGAATAGTGGGCCATTAAACAGTTCACAGGTGACAAAATGCATAAAGCATTTGCTTTTTGCATTTTGTCATCTTCTTGAGCTGTGAGTTTTGCACCGCGATGGGCGATGGTTCTTGCCGAAGTGGGCTGGTTTCCCCTGCTGACTTTGTCAGACAGCAGTGAAAATTCACAAAAATACCTCATTAGGAAAACTTTTGAGGAGCCTGATAGGAAAATTGCACGGTGCTTATTTAACGTGGCGATATTCGCCTTGTTTACTTTTTATTATTACCATGCTTTTATTAACTCGCTTTCTTGTTTGTATGTTTGTTTGTGTGTGTGTGTGTGTTTGTCCGGTACAAATCTTGCAATAAATTTTTAACTAACTTCCCGACTAGCCAGACATTTGAAACTTTTAGAATAGCCCAGAACACGATGATAATGCATTATTTTAATACTTTTAGCCATCTTTAAGTAAGTTTGAATTCATTTTCAGTTAATTTTGTTTTGTAGACTGGTGCAGCCATCTACCGGCCGGGACTGGAACGAAAAGTTAAACGTAAGTTAACTTCCAATTAACTTCATTTTCTTTGAAGTTGATGAGATAATTCATCAAAAATTTTTAAAAAAAGTATTTATTAATACATAGAATTGCCAAGTTTATATGATTCAACAGAAAATTTAAAAACATGGCATATAAAAAGTTCTACTTATCTTGTAATTATTTCTTGTCACTTCCTAACATGCGATTGAGGTGTCAGCCTTTTAAACATTGCGGTGGTATTCAGCTTGTCGGCTATTGCAAATATAGTTTTTTTCTCTTAAGTATTTGCCTTATGAAACTACTTTTTTTAACGAACCATATTTGGCCGTATGTAACTGTAGACCGTTTTTCTTATGCAAATGTTTGATTGTACAAAAGAATAGGTTTGTTAGCGTCTCAGTCAATCAGTCTCTAGCGTCTGTTAATCTCCCACTCTCGGTTAGAGGTGAGGAGACAGTAAGTATCTTTTCGTGAGCCATGAATATTATTTTCGTTATGAGCAGTTGGCTTGCTATTATGTCTTATATTTAGTTTGTTATTCATCTGTACATGATAATCGCATCGATTATTAAAGGATTTTAACTTCTACGAATTTTGTCATCATTCAAATGTCCCTATTCCACTGCGCGCCCTGCACAGCAGAGCCGATAACAAGGGCAAAACCCAGGTCCAAGGCTACCTGCTACGCTGGCGATGTATATCTTTGCTTTTAATTCACACGTGGCTAATTTAAATCTAGTTTTTTCCCCCTCTTTTCGCTAAACTTTGAGAAATTCTTCTCTGTCAGTAAATTTTACATCTGTAAATTCCCGGATTCATGAAAGTTATTTCAATGTACGCGAATTTGGAATATTCAGAGCAATAAATTTAGAATTGGCTGAAAGAGAAAACGAAAAACTCTAATTGACAAATTCAAAAGCGATAACGTGATACTGAAACTCACAAATCAGTTTTCTACTCATTTGGATGGTTGAAAACAATAGATGCTTTTAGAATGAATGGAGGAAGAGAAGCTAAAAAAAGAAATTTGGCAAATTATGCATACGAGTATGTAAGCACAAACGTATAATTGGAACATAACAAGCACACTTAACCGCTAATGAAAGGGATTTAATCAGCTTATGGTATTTTTGAAATATATATCAAGGAAAATCAATGACTTCCTTTCATAAATTTCATTCCTTCATTAATTTCAATTCTTAAAATATAAAAGACCAAAAAAAGCTTTTTTATCTCCCTTTATGACGTCGTTACCCGTTCGGCTTTTCATTTAGATAAATTATACACCATGGGCTTGAAATAAGAGAAAAAATATCAAAGAAAACTGAGCTCCGAAAGCAGTAACAGAGTCTACCTTTTATTTACATGGTTTTACATTAAACAATAATTTTTCTTTTATAAAAATAATGACCACTAATATTTTTTTCGAGAAATTTATAATTACCTAGAAATTTTGTGAGAAATCTAATTCAAATCTTACACTTTCCCACTTCGCCGAGATAGCTGAGTTTAAAGAACACAGGTCTCGGGATTTAGAGAATCGGGTTCTATTTCTCGGCAGGTTAGTAGTCTTTACAATAGAGTCCGATCATAGTGTAGAATGATAATGAACTTTTCGTTATATATGACAAAAAAAAATCTTGAAGGAAGAAAATTCATCATCACCTGAAAAAAAAAAGGAAATAAAAAATCTACAGACCAACATCTAGCGTTGTTTGCTTCGTGAAGAAACAGGAAAAAGTGAGGAATGAAAATCCAAAATGAGAGTTCCTCAAATCGCCGGAATAATTTAGTTTAGGGGAGGGCAAATGGTTTGGCCCGGGGGCCATTTTGTGTAAGCGGAGGTTAGCAGAGGACAGCACCTTTTAAAATTATTGCATTTATTAGTTCACTTTGCATTTCAGAAAAGGTATAAATTGTGTCATAAAAATCAATAAATTTAAATAAAATAAAATATTGGCAGTTTTTCTGGCTGTCTTTGGCAATTTTTCTGGCTGTCCGGATTTTTCTGCGTGTCTTGGAGGGCCACAAAAAAATCTGTAGCCGGCCGCATATGGCCCGCTGGCCGCTATTTGCCTACCCCTGGTTTAGTTAGTAGAATAGCGGTCTTTAAGTTTGGAGACCGGAATTCGAATTCGGTCCTGACAGACAGTAATTAAAAAGGGTACATGGCTGGTCCTTACAACATGTTTGTTTACAACATGACTTTGTTTCTGAAGGTTAGCTGTATGGGCTGTTCACGTTACATCTGTAAGCATCAGCGTTACTGGCGTCGAAAGTTTTTTAACCAGTCTCAGAGCTAAACTCGATTAGCCACCAAGCTGTTGAGTTCTGCGATTGGTTGAAAAGTTTACGATACCAGTAAAGCTTAAGTGGTCCGATGTAATGTGAAAAACCCCTAAGGTACCATGAACAAGTAGGGCTCGGGTCCATTTTCCTTTCTGTTACTTTCTGTCGTACATATTTTCCATCGCATTTTGGAACTGCCGATCTGGACAATTTAAAGCCTAACAATTCTGTAATCATTGTATGATAATTGTAAAAGTAGCCTATGAAAATGGTGCGAAACATTTAAATGACACGAAAGCGTTTAGATGTTTTAAAAGACGCCGATTTGGTACAATCACCTTATATTCATAAGAAGCTAATAAAAGGTTTTTATTGAAATTATATATATATATATATATATATATATATATATATATATATATATATATATATATATATATATATACATATATATATATATATATATATATACATATATATATATATATTTATATATATATATATATATATATATATATATATATATATATATATATATATATATATATATATATATATATATATATATATATATATATATAGTGGGCCGTCGTTGTCAGGAATTGGCTGAGCGGGAATACAAAAGAGTTTGTTTAATTAAGTCTTGGATATACAGGGACGACACAGCTTACATATATTCTATTTATAAGAGAGGTTAATAAAAATTACGTATTGATTCAACACGTCTTAAGAGTAGTTTCTTTAAACAAAGGACCGTCGTTTAGCATTACACCTAATATTACGAGTTACACAGGCAAATAAACAAAATAACTTCCGATTAGGTAATATATATATATATATATATATATATATATATATATATATATATATATATATATATATATATATATATATATATAGTATATGCTCATTACACCAATAAATCTTTTTGGATTTATCAAACGTATACTCAAAATTGAAAGACTCATTAAATATTTAATGCACGCTTTTGCAAAATTTTGACGATTGCCTTATGTTTTATAATGATATAATTTAATTTCAGGCAAAATTAATCTGCTGAAATTGATAACAATAAAATCAATAATAGTACTAAATTAAGAATAGCAGCATACGAGTAATTCTTTTCTGGCTAATTGCAGATGTTTGCTCTAATCGGAAGTTATTTTTTTGTTTGAATGTTGGGCTGGGCCTCAATCTAAGCTAACACAGATAGATAAGGCACGTTCATTCACCCCAAACTGTCGTATATTTTAGCCGATTCCGACCGGAAAAGCCTGCACCGTTCAAGGGCCAAAATTGTGGCAACTCTAAGTACGATACAATCAGGTACCAAAGAAGACGACGACATCCTTCTCAACTCGTCTTCCACCTGGCTAAATTGATTGCCTCGGTTGGCGAATCGGATCATGGATCCCTCATATTATTTGATGTCAAGGCTGGATAAGGGCACGTTAAATCTGTAGAAGGAAAGACCTTCTATGAAGTCAGAGAGGGTAGGAGAAGGTACGAGCCCACCAGATGCCGCTCCTTTGGGGGGGGGGGGTCTAAATTGTGGTGGTAGCCTATTTACCGACAGTGGTTCAATCCCGGAAGGCTTTAGTTACCATGTCGGACACTGTCTGCTGCATTGGAATCCCTCATATTATAGGCGTCAAGGTCTGTCGGCGAAGCTTTGTTGTAGGCCATTTCCAGTTAATACAATATTTGAAGTGGCCAGAAAGTTCTTTGGCGAATGAACAAGCCTTATCTACCTAAATACATCTAGTCCTCGATTGACAGATCATCTGCGGGCCAAGACTATAGCCTGTAGCTCGGCTTTGAATTTTCAATCCGTTTAGATGTCTTCTGTAGGGTGCTTGCACAAAAAGGATTTCTCCTACGCATTTATACATCTTGGGAGGCATAACAAAAATATTGTGTAGTGCCAAGCATTTGAAAAATACATTATCGAATTTCCAGCAACACGTAGATGTACCAAGTAAATATGAATACAGGGATTCACAATATGAATTTGTAAATTACATATCACCGTGATATTAATTAGTTCTGGTCTGATTTTCAAATTAGTGATCTAATCATAAAAAGCTCGAGAAATGCCGGTTATTTGAAGCTAGTTTTTCACATACTTGTAAAACTGGGCATAAGACAAACCTTTTGATATCTAGTAATAAAATGGCCAGCTTAGCAACCAGATAGTTTCTTCATTTCTCACTAAAAGCATGTATGTGCAGTCTATTAATTGATAAGATATGCACAAAGCGAGAGTGGGAGATAAGAGGATCGGAAGACATTTTCAAAAGTGCCCGAGTACCAAACAAAATTGCTGGCGTAAGAGGAAAGATATCGATCTGGTAGCAATCAACCTCTTCTTATCTGTCTTTTTTAACAGTAATAAATCTCGGAATTCGAAGACGATATTCGGTTTATCTTTCATTTCCTCAATCTAAGATATGACTTTCGTAATATCTAAAAAGTTTAGGCTCGGAAGACAGTAATATGTAAATAAATAAGTAAGTCTGAACCTAACAAAACTGACTCGACACCACCATGATCCTTACGAAAGAGAATTAGGACTATAACTGAATAGATCACATGAGAATTTATTTGCTCCTTGACTTGAGCATCCGACTAAAGAACGGACGAATAAAAGTATACCAAGCTCTCCTGTAATACACTGGCTCTTACACTGAGCTCACACCACTAAATAACCTAAATTGATATATGTATATATATGAAATATGCTTAAAAAGATACTCAAAAGTTAGCCAATGATCAATACAGATATTTCAACAAGTAGCTAAGGACGAAACCAGGGACGGATTTACATATTTTTATGCCCTAGGCCAAAGCACCATTTTACGCCCCCTTCCTTCCATTTAAATTTTTGACTTATAACAATAGATTTAATATACAGTAAGAGTTTTTGAAACAGATATACTTAATAAACATTTGAATAAGATATTTTTAATAAAAATTTTCTGCATAATTTCTTCTAATTTATCTAAAAATTACAATTAAAATTTTTTCCTTCGTGCTTTCGCCCATGAAAATTCTTCAATAGTTTCATTGAAGTCAACAGATCTTCTTAAATCTGTTTCAATGCAAAGAGGTGCCAAGGCATTTAGTTTGTCTTGTTGCAGCAAAGATCTTAAATGATCTTTGATTCTTTTTAGTGCAGAAAAAGATCTTTCTGCAGCGGCATTTGTGGCAGGTGTGCACACAAACATTCTCAATACGATATAACATTTGGATACACTGTTTGTAATGCACTTTCACGTAGCCACTTGCAAATTGGTAAGGGACTTTTCGAACCAATGCTGCACTCAGTTATGTGAGATTTTAGATGTTGCAGTTCATCACATAATTCAGGCTCGAAATTATCTTAAAAAATTACCTGTAATTTTCTTCCCTCTTCTTCAAGCTCAGGAGAAATCAGTGACCAAATTTTCGTAATTCCTTTAAATTTTTCACCGAGCTCTCTATAAGCTTGTGACCTCTTCTCAAGCTCTGCTTTGAGTTTGTCCACAATCTTGAAATAGGTACTAACTATAAAGATATCACGCCCGTTTCTATTAACTTCGCCTTCCCGTTTTTCGTCAGCTTGTAGTTTTCTGAAAACTTGACGCTTTTCATCACGCTCATAAACTTTCTTTTTAGAAATATCCAGAGCTTTGTTTTGATATATATCAAATTGTTCTCGCAGTTTTAACAAGAACTTTACGAGTGATTGAAGAACTGTGGGAACTTCTGAAACATCAAGTTCTATGTTTTGTACATACTTATTGACTTGGTGAAGTCTAATCAGCACCGTTCCCCAAAACTGTGCCATGAATACTGTTTCGAGCCTTTGCAACTTCGTTAATAAACCTCTAGCTTCTGCTCTTGTTCCTGATTTTTGACTTTCGTCACTTTCAAAGTATTTTAGAGCTTTTATGACTGCAAACCAATCTTCTTTTAATGCTCTACAAGCATCATGTCTTGACGATCATCGTGTTGTGGAGAGGCTTTGTGCGGTAAGGGTGCTATTTTTCTTCAATGCTTCCCACCTCGCTGTAGAAGACGAGAAAAATTATAAAGTTCTTGAAGCAAATTAAAAAACGATGTGGCTTCAATGCAGCAATCTACAGCATGTGTGCCCACTAAATTTAAAGAGTGTCCCTGTTAGGTTTCCTAGGAAATCGATGCCGCTATAACATATTTATATGCAAATCAGAAAATGCTGGTTTTTTAGAGAGGGTTTGTTTTGAGTATAACTTGAAATTCGCATATTCACCATACTTGAAAACGCTAACCACTGACTGCTAACACTGACGCTAACCACTGACTGCTAACCACTGACGCTAACCACTGACTGTTACATTACGGCCGCTATATTACGGCACCGCTTTCCTAGTATACCTAAGCATAAGCAAAGAATAGAAATAAAGTTAATTACGATGCTTTTTATCTCAGCATTTGAAAATGATTCCTGGCTGTTTCAAACATAGACATCGCGCCGTTGGCTATGAAGCAAGAAACATTTTAAAACTTTCTTTAATTTAAAACAAAGCATTGAAAAAAGTATAAAAAAATGTAGACTTTGAAACTTTTCTAAGTTTTTATAATAATTTATCACAATTATCCCTCATTATTAATAAAAAAGTTCATTTTATAAGGGAGATAAAATGCATTTTTGCTTTTCAGCTAAAATTGATTGTTTCATGTTTATTCGGTAGTTTGGCTTAAAAAATAAAATGATAAAATTGTTTATCTTTAATTGCTTTTGCTTTTACAGTTATTATATAAAATATCCATATTTTAAGAATTTATCTCAAAACGCAACTCCAGATAAGTATAAGAAAAGGTTACTTTACTCTAACAGAGATCGCTTCATTTTGGAAATTCAGTTGCAGAGCTTTAATTTTAATTAAAAAAATATATTTTGTTTTAAAAGACCTTAAAATATGATTACAAAAAATTTATATATAAAACTTTTTTTTAAAATGAAAACTAGTGATTTTTTAACACATATATTTCCCTAGGTTTGGGAGGTAAACTTGCTCCGGAACGTTATGTCCTTGTTTTAAATAATATTGGAGTTTAGATGAAGGTAGCCCCGGATTTTCTTCTACATTGTTTCAAAGCTTAAGTTTTTCCATTTAAAAACGCAATCAGAAAATTCTAACTTAAACATAGAATATTATTTTTAGAACATATTTTTACATATTGACAGATTTTGTTTTCATCTAAAATATAAATTTTAGAAGGTATAGAGCAATTTCCAAGCAAACTTAAAAAAGTGTTACATTCATTTTAAGTTACTACTAGTAAATGACGATGGGTTGGTAGAAATGTTCCGATTTTTACAAAATTTCCTCATTTTTGCTTACAAATTACTCTTACCCTAATTTACACAAGATTAAGAAAAGGTATCTCTGAAAAGCCAAAAGATTCAGGAATCCCGCGCATTATTTCATATTGTATTATTATTTGATCTCGAGTACTTATAAAAAGTTAAAAGCAAAAGTACCGCTTATTTTTTCAGTTCAGAAATTCGAGAGTCATTTAAAATTAAACTTTAAGAGAAAACCAAAAATTGATAAACAAGTACGAATTGTTAAGTCGTCAGGTATCTTATGCAGAAAAATTTTTCTCAAAATATTTAAATGCGAATTTGCAATTTGTAAAGAACTTCCCCATTGACTTAACATTGGCTTCGAAACATCGGAGGATCAGTCCAGCGCCCCCTTAATAAACATCAATTTACGAAATCTTGCTGTAGCTTTAAACGTGCTATGACTACAACTCGCAGGCTGGCGCTCATTCAAGCGATTATGTGAAGACAGCGTCTGAAATCGGTTGAATCTCGACTTATAGGAGATGGAGGGAGATAAATCTCTCGTTTGTTTAGAACTTTCCCCTATCTATAGCTCGTCTGCGACATGCTTTCTAAATCTGGAGCTTTTTCTCACAACCTGAAATAGAGGTGTGCAAGATTTACGAAAGAACAACAAATAGAGTGGGTTATATTCTTAAAAAGGAAATATTAATGCGATACCTATCAAGGTTTCTGTGAAAAATGTACTTTTTGATTAAGATGAATAAGGAAATTATAAAAAGGAGATGACTTCTGACTGGGCGTTGTCAGCCTCAGGGTGACCAACAGTCCCGAATTTAGCGTGACATTCCTATATTCAGTTGTCAGCGGAAACATTTCAAAAGAACTTTAGAGTGGGACCCCCACCCCAATAATTAATTACAGAAAGGAAAATACATAATAATACACTTATGAATTGTACTTGAAATTCATAAACTAACATAACTTTTAATGTTTATCGGATTTAGAACAAAATAAATCTTCATTTATTATATCATCATTTATCTTAGATTTCTAAACATGCACGTACAAGAATTTTTGTTTAAAAAAAGGTTCTTATTAAAATCGTTATTAATGGGTATTCGTGTGTACGCAGCCGCAAATGTTATGTCAACCGTTTTTTGACCGTTCTGTTATCAGTCTTCAATTTTATTTCAAGAAAATTTTATGCGATAAATTTAGACTAATGATGATTAATATTAAAATGTAATTGAAAGCTATGCTCCTAATATTTTCTGATTTTCTCTTCAACAATGAATAAATATTTCACTTACATCCATATACATCCAACTCATTCAACCTATTTTTATATAAAAAATATCGAATAAAAATAGTCAAAATATATACCTGTATAGGAGGTGTAGCAGCATATGCTTTGATATTTGCAAGTTTTGACATATTTGAGAATTCTAGTTTTAAAATTGATGTCATCTCTAAGTTACATTTTATTTTCTCTTCGATTTATTTTATCTCTGTCTTTTTTATGTAAATTCTTTCCTAGGATTCTACCGCCATGGTTCGGGACATAATAACCTTATTCCTTTGTTCCTATCTCTACGATAGAGATATAAAAACATCTGTTTCTGGCTTAACGAATCTAACTTCATGAAAAAAAATGTGTCAGATCACCTTTTTCATAAATAATGTCAGGGGCGTTGCTTGAAAGATGATTCGTCTGGAAATAACACTATCTTAACTCTCCACTTTAAGTTTTAGTTGAGATTTAAGAGAAAGTTAGAGTACCAGACGAATAAAAACTGAATTCTGAAATATATCTTTTCATAAACAAATTTTCAAAAGTCATATGAAAATAAGATTTCTTTTTATCCAAAGGCAAGTTCTTTCACTTTTACGGAATATTTGTTTTTTTTGTTTCCAACTTTCTGCTAATAAAGCATGTTTATAGTTGTTTAAGCCTGCTGTGTACTAACCTTATTGGATTTGCTCACCTCAATGTTAACCTATGGCGGAAATATGTCTACTATTGACAGCTACTTAAATGCTGATAATCCAATAAAAATGGTATTCTCAGATAGCCTAAACTTTTTTGCACCTCTCAGCAGTATTCATTTTATAAATTTCAGTCATCAAAGGAATTGATGAGCGTTTGAAACACACTATACCAGATTTCCCCCCCGAATAATTTAAATTTTAAAATATTATTTGCATTAAAAAAAAACGAAATATGCCGCAAGGCGTAAACTTTCTTCTCTATTACGGAGATCGAAGATTTCAAGATTAAAAAAAAAAATCTTGAAATCCAAGTCCTTGGACACATTTTCTCCATAGGTTTACATTGAAGTGAGCGAATCCAATAGGGTTAGTACACCTTAAGTGACAGTGAAGTAAAAAAAGAGAAGTAAAGTAAGACAGTGAAGTAAAAAAGAAATTGTAGATCCTTTCATTCCGATGTCTGATTGTCTGTAGATACAGCAATTTTCGAACAGTAAGATGAAATATAAAAGAGATAAGTTTTGATAAGACAATTTTAAGACACGCCAAAATCAGATTTCTTAATCAGGCTTGCTCTTCCAGCCATAACAGAGGTTATTTTATTTTATTTTTTAAAGTTGCTGCTAAGTATTCGTATGTATTATTCAATAAATTGACTGCCGACCTTGGACCAAGCAGCTGATATATAGGCGTTTGGCGCAACCCATAGAAAACTTGTTAGGTTTCGCCAATTGGCATCGACGATTTTTTATACTAGTGCAATAGAGTAACAGAAATTATCCAGGTACACTAGGAAGATCTAAATAAAACATTCTTTGGTCCTATTTTACAGTCTTATAAAATAATTGTATGAGGTTTCTTGAGCTATATCAAATTAAACAATCACAGGCGCGAAAAGGCTCTGGATTTAAAAAAAGTTAAGTTTTGGTTGTTTGTAACGAAGTTTTTTAATTACAAGTGAATTCTAAAATGAAATGATTTTTCCATTTAACTGCAATTCAGAATGTATTTCAGTTTAAGTAATGATGTTCGAATGTATAAAAAATTGTTGAAATATGGAAGCTAATATATTTTGAAGATTTTATTTTATATTCCCCAGCTTTGCGATAAAAAGGTTTTCCTTCGCTTCAAATTTTTAAAGGGTATTATACCCTAGGAAATATTTTTATTGGCAAAATTAGATCTCATGAAAAAATTAGATGATTTGCTTTTTTAGAGAGCAGTTCCAGATAGTTTGAGGAATACTGATAAGATAAATAAATCCTTAAACTGCCTTATTGGCAGACAACTTGCTTTAACAACTTTCGAATACACTATTTAATAGTTTTGTGTTTTTCTGTAAAATATCTAAATTCATTATTTGACGCTAAAGTTTTGATTCAAATGGAAGCGAAAGTTTTGATTTTTTACATTTACATAGTTTTAAAGGACGATTATACAGCATATCAGTGATAAAAGGGGCTAATCCATAGGATTTGACACCTTTTGCATGCAGTTTTATAAATATCGCCCAGCCGTATACACAAGAGGATAGTTCGGTGATGGTAG
Source organism: Dolomedes plantarius (assembly GCA_907164885.2). Taxonomy (NCBI): domain Eukaryota; kingdom Metazoa; phylum Arthropoda; class Arachnida; order Araneae; family Dolomedidae; genus Dolomedes; species Dolomedes plantarius. The sequence goes on along the minus strand of OU015495.1, from coordinate 108,554,994 downwards.
AATGATTAGTTACATCAATGTATTTGTTTCAATGGGGATCTCGGGGCCTTGGGATGTCATTTGGTTAGACCTGCATCCTATTCAGAAAGTTCCCCCTTGAGGTAACTGATTTGGTTAGGCTCCCTGATGACGAGACCAGTCGGTTACCTCGATATTTGGTTTAGTTCCATCACTACTACAGAATCTTGCCTTATGGTGCGTAGAGCCCTAAGTGCTTGATTTCTGTTTATTTTTTGTCTAAATTCTCCCTATAATTATCTTGCTCTGTTGAAATATTTAATTTTAGTTATATTTGGATAAAGCTTTAATATAAATCACTTGTAATTTGCTCTAGCTTAAATTTAATATATTTATGAACATTTGGCACTAAGTTGATCATTTTTAAGTTCTTATTAACATTTCGTACATCAAAGATATAAATTCAAGTTACATATATTTTAATAAACATACGCACTTAAAAATTGCGGTAGAGCAGCGGTTCTTAAACTTATGTAGTCCGAGGATACCCTCTTGAATAAAATTTCTTTTTGCGGACCCCATCCAACTCTAGGCATTTTAAGTCATTTTTGAGACTTAATTTCTGGCTCAATAATCTCACAGGCACTACGTTATAATAAATATTGGTAAAAAATGTATCGCTGGTTATTTTAATAAATGGTATTGCGCATTATAGAGACGAACATTTTTATTAGGACATAGAATAAAAAACATAAAATGAATAAAAACAGTAGTAAAAAGAATTTTAAAAGTTACAAATCATAATACATTAAACTCATACAAACATTTCTTGGTCAAATATTGGTCAAAATAGATCTATCTTATTATAATATGTTTTCTGTAAATGATTTTTAATTAATGAGATGGGTGCAGTGGTTCTCTTGAAACCAGATGTAGGCAATTAAATTACCTTAAAACAATGGATGCATGCATGGGTTGGAATAAGCAAGGAAGACAAAGCATTGCCCTTAAACATACATTTATTTGATAACGCACAAATTTCAATTAAATTGTAATAACTACTAGTACAATAATCTCTTTCATATTAACATTTTTAAATATGAGAACTCAGAAGCAGAGGCAAACTATATTGCGGTCCGCTTCTACATTGAGTTTGTTTCTAGACTTTGATTTCATATATATAACAGTACCTAAAAAGCCTGTATACATAAATATGTTGTGCAGAACGGAATGAAATGTTGGAGGGCTTCATTTGTAAATGCAGGGTAATCAGATCTGAGAAATAACCAAAAGTGTGTGAGTTCAGTTTTGTTGAATTGTAGTTTCAAAGACGTATCTCATGATAATTCCACGAGAATATCTTGTTCAAGTATAGATTGTTAATGTCAAAATTGTTTCGCGGACCCCCAGGGATCCGCGGACCACAGTTTAAGAATCTATGCGGTAGAGCATTACATTCTCTCTAAACTATCAATTTCTTCAATAAACTAGCTTTCTTTCTCTTTTTTAATGGAGAAACACCTCCAATTTTGGTTTATATTATTGAAACCAAAATTTTAAAACAAAATTTTTTCGTCATTTGACTAAATTTAGAAAATTGAGGCCTCATTCTTTAATTTCACTTAAAATTTTTGACTTAGAAAATTCAAAAATTCAGTGCAGCGTTATGAAATACCACCAGGAGACCGCTGTAAAAGACTTGGAAATGTGTCTACTACTGAAAAAAAAGTTGATGTTGAAACATATTTGAAACTTGGTTTTAACGCCAACTCGAAATACATCAAACTCGAAAATGAGAAATAATTGCCACTGAATCGATCCTCTTTGAAGATCGGACTCGAACCCCCGTGTTCTGAATTCAAGGTTGGTATTCTACCAAGTGAACATTCCTGGCGAAGTGAGGATTTTTACCCCTTTGAATATCATTTCTTCAAAGATATTTTCCATCTACATGAAATACGAAAATGGGAGTCTACAACGACAGGGCCGAGAATCGAACCTGAGTCTTCTCGTCAGGAGGCAAGTGCTTTAGCAACAAAGCTAATTCTGGTTATGTAAAAAAGGTCTTACATTTTATTCACTTTCCTTTGAAGTGTATCAAAAGAGAAAAAACTACTCATACTTCTGGTAATCGCTAATCAATAAACCGACCCGACCGTAAGGCATGTGGCGTGAATGAAACTGCAGACCAGTCGCTACGCAATAACCTGAATACGTAGCCGAGCGTCCGCCAGTTCGTTCGAATAATTTAGGGCTCAGGAGCCGTGTCAAATACTACATACCACAGACTTTTGGTCCCACCGTCCCCTCATACCTCTGGTAAAGCTGTTCTTTTTAAAAATTAATTTTGTACAAAAAAGCTATTTCTTTCTCTCTGGAGTGTATTTCCCTCAAACTTCTAGTAAAGCTGTTCTTTTTTTTAATTAATTTTGTACAAAGAAGCTATTTTTTCTCTCTGGAGTGTATTTCCCTTATATTTCTGGTAAAGCTATTTTTAAAAAAAATTAATTTTGTACAAAAAAAGGCTATTTTTTTTCTCTCTGGAATGTATTTCCCTCATACTTCTGGTAAAGCTGTTCTTGTTTAAAATTAATTTTGTACAGAAAAGCTATTTTTTTTTCTCTCTGGAGTGTATTTCCCTCATACTTCTGGTAAAGCTGCTCTTTTTAAAAATCAATATTGTACAAAGAAGCTATTTTTTTTTCTTCCTGGAGAGAAGAAATTTTCAGAATCCTGAAACTACTTATTTAATGCCCCGATCTGAACGCAAAAGCCCTAGTATCACACCTGATGCTTCCCGAAGTTTGTCGTGCTCTTTTCAACGGATATTTTTAAAGCGCGGGAAGGGAAAAGCTAGATTTCAAAGAATTCCGACTGCCCTCGAATTTCAGCGACGCGGCGAGTGAGTGATACCCCCTTGAGGAATTTTCCCGCAAAGAGGATTAAAAGATCAGTTTCACCCTTCGCCTCCTCCGCATTTTAAACGGGGTCGAAATGATGAATAACGGCTGGAGAATAAAGATGAATAAGCGCCCGCGAGATGGGTTCTAATGAAGCTTGAATAACTTTGAGACATCGCTTGTAATTTTCAGTTGTTAAGTAAATAAGTACGGAACAATACCGTATTTTTAGGACCTTTTTACATAAAAAAGACTTAAAATTGGTGGTGCGTCGTATGATCCAAAGGAAGCATTAAAGTAAAATGAGTACTTTATTATATATATATATATAAATATATATATTATAAACATTCATTATATATGTTATATATATATTTATTATATATATATTATATATTTATATATATATATATATATATATATATATATATATATATATATATATATATATATATATATATATATATATTTATATATATATATATATTATATTATTTATTGTATTTATTATATATATTTTTTATCTTTATTAAGTAAGAAATTGAAAATATCTTTGTATACCTAACAAAATACAAAATAAACTTTTCTAAAAATTATCCCATAAATTTGAGGTGCGTCTTATGGTCCTAAAAATACGGTGAAAAATTTTCTTTGACGTTCAAAAGAAATTTGTGGTGTCCAGAGGAAGTAATAAGATAAAAATTATACTTAATTATACTTTCGAGAGAAGAAACAGTTGTAATTAGTGTTTACAACCACCATCTCTGTTTCAAACGTCCTTTTAGGTCGCAGTAACGTTTTCTCATTCCCTCATTAGTATTGAATTTTTTTTTTTTTACATTCCATATATATATATAAGACTCAGATCCAGTAATTATTATTTTTAATGACTCGACCCTCACTTTGAGTACAACCTCCGACGAATCAGAGTCAGAAGTTTGTAGGGTAACCGGTTTTCTCGTCGAATGTCATGCTGGAAAAGTTTGCCTATCCCGGGTTGACAACAATTGGAGGTGAGCGTTTTCAAGATTTGCTTTGTACTACTTGGTGTGTGGTCATGACACGTGCTGTTCGCTAAGCTAGAATGTTTGTCTCGAAGTTAAGGGAATTAATAAACTTATTAAATTAAAAACGAGTTGATTTCTGTCTTGAATCCAAATCACGACATATATATATATATATATATATATATATATATATATATATATATATATATATATATATATATATATATATATATATATATATATATATATATATATATATATACGCATATATATATACACACACACAGTGGAATATCGATCGTTCCCCGAATCATCGTTTTCCCGTATGTGTCGTTTATTTCACCCAGTCCCGACGATCATATTGCGTTATTATGTTCCCGCATCTATCGTTTTCCCACATTTATCGTTCAGTTCAGTCGGTCCCTTGAAACACGATGGATCGAGATTCCACTGTATACCAAATCTCTGGATTGGAGTCGCCCCTGCCAGGTTGTGGGTTCGATTCTCGATCGTCCGAGGACAAGGCTGAGATTAAGGAGTTATGTTGCCTTACCTACATGGTACTCCCTTAATAAAGAGGCGAACAAAATTCTCGGTGTGGATGAGCGAATGACGGAATAGACAAAGAGCCTTTAACGTTGGAAACGAACAACGCTATGAGGTCTTTGAGGAAAACAAAATAGTTACTCAAACTATAGATGATGAATAATTCCACTTACGGAAAAAAATATGCGTAGGTCAGTGTCTTCACTATGTCTTTAGAAGGTCCTTGTAACTGCTGAAATTTCTTGATTTTTGCAATATTTGAGCGTTTTGGAATCACAATAGATTTATGAAGCGAGCATAACTCTTCTTAAAAAATAAGTTAATTTATCTTTTTATTCTTTTATTTAATGAAGTTCTGTGTTGAGTTACTAAAATGCGATGATAAAAGTAACGATTCAACCAAAAAGCATGAAATGGGGAAACTTTGAAAAATACTTCCGTATCACTATATTCTGCATCAACCTTTAGCTTACAGGGTCCATTTTTCCGATTAACTCTTTAGAACGGGAAATTTCATACCCCTTTGTTAGAACGGCCAGACATATATTTTGTAATATACATTATACATAAATATATATATATATATATATATATATATATATATATATATATATATATACATATACATATACATACATATATATATATATACATACATATATATATATATATATACATACATACATATATATATATATATATATATATATATTTATATATATATATATATATATATATATATATATATATATATATATATATATATATATATATATATATATAACACAAGGTGTTAGGAACGAGGGAAATACAAGGTCGTATATTATGTTTAAATAATTATTGTAGAAACTAATTATATATTTGTATTCCCCCTTGTCAACGAAGATTTATTTAGGTGCTGGAATTGTTTAGCTCCCAGTGAAGATTCAGTGTTCATATTTGTCTACATATCTGCAATTTGTAAAAAGTGTACTGATGTTATGTTTTATACAAAGTCCTGTCATTTAATTAACTGGCATATGTGGTAACTGGCATATTCATTTCTGAGTTTGAAAATTTACTAATTAAAAGTATCCACTCATCACTTGGATTCTGAACAATATATATATATATATATATATATTCATTCTTGGGCCTGTATTCTTGGGATACATGCTATTCTACACCGTAAGGAAAAGGTTAAAGGAAATGAACTTTTTTTCGATCTAAGAAAGTTTATGAAAAAAAAGTAAGAGTAGCATATTTTTCTGAATTCGATTTCTTTTATAATTTCCTGTCAAGCTTTATTAAACTTTGAATTTATTAAGTTAACGTATTTTTGCACGGAGTTTTTATAATTTTTTTTTTCAGTACTCAGAAGTATTACTTTTTCCCCTGTGGTCATTAAATGAACTTGATATTAAAGTGCTTATTCTTTGAATAGAGGCATTTGTAATTTATCTGGGTAAAATTTTTTATCTTGCCAATGGAATTATATGATTGAAAATTATGATTAAATGATGTAATTTTCGAGTTAGATTGATTTGTTTCTTTTAGCATTTTTTTTAAGTTATAATATTTCTATTTTTCTAATATTGATGAACAGTTACTTTGTCATAAACAATTAAATTAAAACACCAAGCAAGTACCCTTAAGTAAATTAAAAAGTGCTGAAAATAAAAAAAACATACAGAGGGAAAAGATAATTATGTTTTTCTTTTAGAACATGAATTACTTATCAAATATTGTGGCTAGATTTCGCCAACATCTTAATGACTTCCAACCACGAGAAATAACAATAACACAGTTAATGAACTCATCCTTCGCCCAGACGAAGGAATTATTTATTTATTTTTTAGAACTATGTAATGATATTTTTCTTAAAAAAATTATTTCCGCTTTGTATGAGAAAGGGGTTTTCGAACGCCGTGAAATTTAATAGACTCCTCACAGCTGTTCTCCGATAACATTTTTCTCAGTTGATAGAATTCACAAATGAGATTCGAGAACTTTCGAAGATTTAATATTAAAACTTGCTCATGGCGGTATAAGTGTAGTCTGGTTTATGATTAGTTTACAGAGAGTCTTTGTTTTAACCTATTTAATTAATCATTGACAGCATGGTGATGTCAAAAATATGAAATTTAAGTAACCAGAAAAAGGCTGTAAGGATGAACAAATGATACGGCAGTTTAGTGGGTAGAATAACAGTGAAACTTCTCTGGTCGGCCACCCCTCTAAACGGCCTCTTTTGTTCAGAACCTATTAAAGACTCCATAGAGCCAATGTTATGGAAGAAACCCCTTTTATACGGCCACTGTTTTTTGGAAACATTACTGGCCGCCATAGAGAAGTTTCACTGTACAGTCGAACCCTGTTATAACGAACCCGGTATATAACGAATGAAAATTTTGGCCCCGCTTTTTTTCCTATTTTACGTAATTTAACTAGTATTGTCTCAGTTTAATCTAATAGATATTAGTCGATTTAATTCATTAATGATCATTTTTAATAGATTTTATCATTTTTTTAAATACATCATTATTGAATACACATTGCAACTAATGTGTTATACATTTTGTGAACTCTAACATTTTTCTTAACGGTTCGGATACAGCGAACCACCGGATAAAGCAAACAAAACCTTTGGTCCCTTAAAATTCGTTAAAACGGGGTTTGACTGTATATGCCTAGAACAAAGATGGTGGGGCTGAGATCGATCACCTCCCAGTATCGTTGGTCGTCTTTAATGCCAGAAAAGGAAAAAAAAAGCAAATAAGAAAGTAAAGGATTTTGGTGTGATGATGTGGGTCGCTACATAGGAAACCTGTTGTTGAAAAATCTGATTATGGATTGTTAGGCAAACACGGGACAAATTATTTTTACACGTGACTCCTATATTTATGGCGGAAATAAATTAAGCATCATCGAATGAATTACTTTGGATAACCAGTTGTATTTCTAAGAGAATGAAAGTTCTATGAAAAAAAAAGAAATGTTTATCAAAGCTGTTGTGACAGAACTTTTGTTTTAAAATAAATAACGTACACACTCACAAGAATAATAATATTAAATAAAAATTCATGCAATATTATGTGATGAACGGCATTAGTAATTGCCTTTAAATGTTGGACGTTTTCATGTCTTGTGAAATTGAAATATCGAATATATCAACTCTCTATACCGATATTTTCCCTTTCATCCTATCAACTCTGTTTGTTGGGAACATTTTTAGATTTTTTTTTTTGGGAGGCAGATATGGCAACGGCTTTCTCTAAGAATATATTTGATACTTACAGCATGACGTTTTCAGCATTCTGTACACCCTATCAAAATTCTAAAGTGTGACTCCACCAGAGGAGTTCCGAAAAATATCCCACCTATTGATTTCAGTGGAATTTTCTCCTGAGACGTAGAAAATAGTACGTTTTCTTTATTGGCAGAAGAAAGCAGTCCGATTTCATATTAAGAATCAGAGATATGGTTTCTTGAGGGTGACTGATAGAGTTCGAATTCATTATACACACGCGTGTAGTAGAATTTATTACAAGTTTCTCCCTTTCCTTCTCATATGCACACTTAAACACATAGTAAGATGAAGCACGGTTTAACCTTTTCCTGGGATAGCATGTATCCCAAGAATAAGGGCCCAAATATGAATATATATATATATATATATATATATATATATATATATATATATATATACACATACATATATATATATATAGATAACACATGTATATATATACATACACATACATATATATAAATATATATATAACACATGTATATATATACACACACACATATATCCACACACACACACACACACATATATACAACTCTAACATTATAGTTGTATATATGTGTATAGACATTGTATATATATACAGTTGGCTCTCTGTTTAACGACTTTCAAGGGACCGCGAAAAATCGTCCTTAAACAGAATTTGTGAAAAAGTAACATTTCCCATAACGTCGGAGGGGCCGGGACTGGGAAATATCGTCTTTAAATAGAGATCGTCGTTAAGTAGAGCGTCGTTAAGTTAAACAGAGAGCCAACTGTATATATATACATATATATATATATATATATATATATATATATATATAAATTCCCTTATTGACCGTTATTACAAAGGGGGTATGGAAATTCCCGTTCTAAAGAGGGAATAGGAAAAATGGGTCCCGTAAGCTAAAGGTTAAGAGGTATGTCAATTTTGCTGGAAGTACTAACATACACTGCTGGCCACCCAAATTGCAACACCAAGAAAGACAAGAGATATCACAACAAAATTTATTTTGTAGATAACATCTTGACCGAGTAAAAAATGATTAAATTTATAGACTTCTGTGAAGTGTGGTTCCTGCCAAAATCAGTAGCCAGAGTAGCCGCCATTGTTGGAGATCACCGCTGCCACACGCCTCGGCATTGATTCAAAGAGACTTTGGATGAGTTCTTGGGGTACAGCAGACCAAGCAGCTTCCACACGTTGCCAAAGTTGATCTGCTGTGGCAGCTGGGGATTGAATCTGGGTCAATCGTACAGCAACCATGGACCACATGTTTTCTATCGGCGAAAGATCCGGAGAGCGAGGCGGCCAGGGAAGCAATTCAATCTGGCGATTGACGAAGAACCGTTGGACAATGCGTGCCACGTGTGGTCGCGCATTATCCTGTTGAAATATGGCTGTGGGCAAGCCCTGAAGATAAGGAAAGACAACTGGCTCCAACACCTCGGAGATGTAGCGCTGGCTGTTTAAAGTACCGGCAATGCGTACTAGAGGTGTGCGAGAGTGATATCCAATACCGCCCCATACCATAATACCCGGTGCAGGACCAGTGTGGCGGTGCATAACGCAGCTGTTCAGCATCCTCTCTTCACGGTGTCTCCAGACTCGAATGCGACCATCGTGGTGTTGCAGACAGAAGCGTGACTCATCAGTAAAGACAATTTCATTCCATTCTGCCGTCCACATCCTTCTGTCATCGCACCATTGGCGGCGGAGACGTCTGTGGTTCTGCGTCAAGGGTAGACAAAGCAATGGACGTCTTGCGGACAGACCACTCTGCTGTAAACGTCGTCGAATGGTACGCGTTGACACTGGATGATGCGTTACAGACTGCATGTGCTGTGCAATGTTTCGTGATGTGACTGAGCGATCCGTCACTGCCATGCGCACAATTTGCCTGTCATCACGTGAAGTGGTGCGCTGAGGTGGATGCGATCGAACACGCCGGTCCGTCGTACCCTCCTGCATCCAACGATCACATATCCGCATTACAGTTGTTTGGTTTCGTCCAACACGACTACCGATTTCCCTGAAAGATAATCCACAATCTCGGTAGGCCACTATCCTTCCTCTGTCGAACTCGGATACTTGATCAAAAGATGATCGCTGTTTTCGACGAGGCATAATTGATCGTTTTTTTGAAAAAACCACAAGAAAAACACAATTGCCGAACTTGAAATCGTCGAAATCTCCAAGCCTTAAATAGCGCTTTGAAGTGGCGCCACAGGCGCGCGTGATGTGCGTCTGGGCTGAAATTCTAATCATTTGCATATCTCACCTCCGCTAATGCATGTTGTAAATTTCATGTTATTTGCATGTTTCCTTCAGGGTGTTGCATTTACAGTGGCCAGCAGTGTATCTCTAAGTTCTTAGTTCTTTTTCCCCGTTCCGTTTCTCTCACAAAATTGTAGCATTAAGGTATACTAAAAAAAATATCTGATATTCCGTAATTAGTTTGGAGCATCTGCTTTATGCGAAATAACCATAGAAAATACGAGATATAGATCAGAAGCAGTGGAAAGATATTAAGTGGCAAAATATTAAATCACATACCAAGAGTAAGGTTGATATCTCTTACACAAAGTCGTTATCTATATTTAGTTTCCACTTCACGATTATCCCATTGGTTTTTTAATGACCATATATGAAAAAAAAAACGGAGATAAGATTGCCTCCCATCGCAGAAGTAGAGAGCTTCCATCTCGAGTTGTGTAGGTTGGAGATTCGAGACATTTTTTTTTCTTTCTTCAGCAGAATATTTTTATAGTGTCGCTCCAGCGTTGCAGGTAAATCCTGATGAACCGGTATGCAAAATATGAGATAAGTTCACCTTGAAATATTAAAAACCGTTTAAAAGAAAGTAAAATATGTACAAAAAGTAGGTATATATAGCCAACATCATATGTGAGTGGTATTAAAGTACTAAAATTGAAATTTAAGCAACTAGTAGAGTTTGGTTAAGAATTAGAATGTTGGAATGCGGACAAAATGATGAAAGAAGAGAGTGGATCAACATATAGTTTTCTTTGAACTTATCATCTTTGAAGTCAGTTATGAAAAATCTTTTGAATTTATTTCACACTTAAGAAACTTATTATGTACGAGGGGTGTATGCGTGGTAACTTGTCGATAGACTTCAATGCTTTATAAGAACTCTTCGGTTAACTAAAAGTATGAAAGTTTATACCTGCCCCATGACTAGCTGCACACATATTAGCTTTCAATATATATAACCATAAAATCACAACCAGTATTTAGTTACTTTCTATTGATAGATTAAATTTCGAATCCATTTGTTTTATTGCACGCAATTTTAGTATGAAAGTTGATATTAAAGTTTTACTAAAGTTGACTATAATATTTAAGGTTTGATTTCAGAAGAAATATTTTGATTTCTCTTTTTCATTTTGGATTGAAACTTTGTTAGATAAAATTGCAAAAGCCTTCAATAATTTCATTATCTATTACATTAGCTGTTTTACCGATACAAAAAGTAGTTGTGAGTTTCACTTTTACATACTGTTTGATTTGCGTTAAAGCAATGAATATACGTAAGCTGAAAAATTTTAGTTAAAGGGAGAAATTAGGAAGAATATTTTGATTGAACATAATGAGACAAAATAAAATTCTCAGCTATTCCCACCCCGCGTTAACATAAAATGAGGATGTTTTATATAAAAGTAGACCAATGGTTACCTTTTGGTTCAAATACTGTTAATATGTTACGAAAAACTGAAGAGAGTTTCATTATAATGAAGGTCTATTCCAAAATTATTTAACATTTCAATCCACTTCCGATTAATTTTAGAATTGGAATTAATTATTCCTCATAGTAACTAGAAATTTTCAAGTAAATATTAATAAGGGCTGTAGTTCCAATTCGCGACCATTCATGCTTATATCCTTTTGGGCATGTCTCTCTAAATCTGGCAGTGTCTCAGATATATTTTAAGAAGGATTAATAGACAGAATAAATCATCCAGCAATTGTCAAATTTTAGGGCAAACGGTTAAATATGGTCAAGTGATAAATAACTGGAATGAGAGCTTTAAAAACCCTTATATTACACTAAACCCCTGAACTATTTTAAGAAACCTCTTTTATGTCTGTTTTTACTTGTTTTCGGTGTACTACGGTCTCACAAAAATGACAGCAATATGCACCGTTTATGCTGTTTTAAATTATAGACTGATCCAATTTTGGCTTTAAACTAGAGCACCAGTAAATCTTCGGATCATCAAGATTTGATAAATTCAAGGTCATTTAAAAAATGAATCAAAATCAAAGTTTATTTTGTTATAATTTTTATAAAAATATTTCTCTCTATAAGTGTTATTTAAAATTCAAGAGACCGAATCATTTATCCCCTATTTCTTTGAGAAGTTTATGTCAAGAATACAATTAAAAATAAGAAATAGTATTAGAAAAAGACAGTAATACTGATTAGTTAGTTATTCATGCTTTAGACATTTTTTTGGGGGGGAGGGGAGGTGGGTATTTCACCAAATCTTGCAATCTTTGAAACATTTTTTGAAGAAGAATTAATGGATGGGAAGGAATCATCTTTTTTTCCATGAATATATTTCATGAATGGATGGAAATGAATCATGTATTTGCCAAGAACTAGTGCAAGCATAAAAAAAAATTGTCAAATGGTATTAATATGAACTAAGGGGATTAGAATGCATTAAAAAATATGCAATTTAGGTACTCGTGGCCCGATTCAGAATTTGTTTTCATTCTATATCTTTTCCTTTTTACAAGTACTGTATTCTTACAAATCTGGTAGTGTTGTGCGCCTTTTTGCTGTTCTGAATACCGAGATACAAACTCAGATTTTGTATTCCCTGTAACGTAGAAAAATACATTTCATGGCAACATTTTTGCTTGGTTTGCCACCTTATAAAAATTTCTCTATGTTTTAACGGCTTTAAGCCGGAAGATAGGCAAATTATCTTTAATTTTAAAATAATTTGTAAAGACATATAGCTTTTACATTTATGACAAACATTTTGAATGAGGTAAAATTGATTGTTGTAACTTAATAAGCCTCGGCAAAAAAATTAGAATCCCAGGAAATTAAAAAAAAAATTTAGTTAGGATATATTAAATTATATGTATTCTGTTTGAATAAAAGACAGTACATCGCATACACAATTTCAAAATTTTAATGTTAGTTTTGGCGAGTTATAAGTTGTCTTTTTTTATGATTGTGCTCGTGAAATGAGATCAAAATAAGAGTCCATAGCTAAAAGATTCAGACAACACTGATATTTGAAAGTACTCATCTGCCATGGTGGTGTAAAGTTTAGGATGATAATGCTAGAAGTATGATTAAAAATATCATATTCCAATCTAAATTTCTAAATTTCGAGGCCGCTTTTTTCTTACACATAGCCGTTTCATCTGCACGGAATTACAGGCAAAAAAAATCGGTGTTGCAATACTATGTAGATAAACTGCATTTAACAATTTTATTAATGTCTCCGTTTGTGCTTATCGCTGCATTCTAAAGATAGCGTGCAGCACGCCAGCGCATAAAAATATCTCGGTCTAGACGGAGATTTATAAATTGAGTATTAACTAATGAGATGTATTATCCAATTGAGGAAGAACCTGTGTATGTCTTCAACTTCGTGTGGTGGAAATGTAAATATCGTGCTAAGTGGATGACACTAAATTACTCGGGGAAAATATAGTGTTGCGCGATGAAGACCTTTCAGAACGTTAAGGCCTGTTCACATAGAAGTCCGGTAGCGGAAGCATAAAAGGAAAGATGGAGCTGAGACAGAAATAAACCAATCATAGGCGTTAAAAATTTCGTTGCTAATCGTTTGGAGGTTTGTCATTGGTTAAACATTTTGGTAAAATATATTTCAATACTTTAACACTTCCGCTACCGGACTCCTATGTGAAAAGGTCCTTAAATGTCGCAATGATGAAGTATAGATAGCAAAAGCAATGGTTGGCGGTTGCAAAACGAGATGGTTATAATTATTTTATAATTCCAGCTCGAAACAGAGTATTCCCCTCCCTGAAATAATACTTCAAGATTCTGAATACGGTAGAAGGATAACTACTCAAGTGGCTTAAACAGAGCTCCCTTAAGAATTGGTTATCTCTCTGCATCCTTCGGGCGGAAGTGATTTATCTACGGTAGATTAAATATCAGTATGGATTTGCTAACATTATCAAATTTTTTAAAGCGATCGATTAAAACAGCGTTTCTAATGGGAGCTTTATTTTTATGCATATTATCACTTCTAAGTTTTTTTCAGTATTATTTTATCATGAATTATTTGTGCTTTTGTGTATTTATATTAGGAGAAAAAGCGAACAAACTAATGTATATAATTTTTAAGAAACTTGAGGGAAACGCATAAAATGAACACAAAGGTCTTTAATATCCTTAATAAAAATTCAAAGGGGGGCAACTAGCTGCGGACTAGTTAAGGCTGCTGTGTACTAACCCTATTGGATTCGTTCAACTCAATGTTAATCTATGGAGAAAATGTGTCTACTATTTACAAATACATAAGTGCTGATAATCCAGTAAAATTGGTATTTTCATATAGCCTGAACTTTTTTGCACTTACGACAGGATTCATTTCGTAAATTTTTCACACCAAAAGAAGTTATGAGCGTTTAAAACACACTATACCAGATTTTTACCCCCGAACAATTTAAATTAAAAAAATATTATTTGTATTAAAAGAAAAACGATAAAATCCCTAAAGTGTAAAATTTCTGTCTCTATAACGGAGTACAATTTAAAAAAATCTTTAAATCCAAGCCGACAATCCTCGGACAAATTTGCTCCATTGGTTTACATTAAAGTGAGCGAATCCTATAGGGTTAGACACAGAAGCCTTTATAAATCTTCATCAGGCTGAGTTGGATTAGGTGTGATTGTCTGTACGGACAATTCTCAGATGCGAAATCACCAAATACTATGATATAAATATGGGAGATATAAAAAATGTCTACTTGTTTTATATGACTTTTCCAGTTTCCATTTAAAATGAAGAGAATTTCTTTAGCCGCTGACTATGTAATAATCAGATAGGATACAGTACAGCGACATAAAAGTACTAAATGTTTTCGTATTAGGTGATCGTAAGAGGTGCTTCAGAGTCAAGCATAAGTAATTAGGTTTCAATGGCAAGAAGCCCTTAAATCGATACGCATCCAGTGTTGAATTTTCTTTTTTTATATATTGCAGCAGTCATGTAACACGATTCCCTCAGAGAACATTATTTTTTGTTAAAAGAGAACCGTCTCCAAAGGATATGCCAAATATTACACGAATGCTCGTAGTTGCTTCGTCTAGACGAAAAATTATGAATGATGGGTTTCCTAATGGCGTAGAAATTTGTCTGACAGCGGATAGAGCATTATACTCTGGCATTATCGCATGTTAGAGAGGCTATCCATTCGCGTTGTAAATGACAGCGAGGTGAAAAGAAGGAAATGCTGCACCATTCTTTTTTGGAGGACCGTAATGATGATGAATTGACCGTAGACGCGTTTCAGCTCTATTAGGAAATGAAAGTGATATGATTTTTAGCAAGTCTCGCTGGGGAACATAAGATGATATCATCTGCAGCGTATTGTAGTTTCTAAAATTGTAATTTTAGATGAACTGTCCTACTAAGAAATGGGAAGCGATCAATTCCTGTCTGGTCCAAACTGGTATTTCACGCGGGAATTGTATTCTCTGAAACAGCTGATAAACTATGAGTAGGTAGGTCCTGTAGTTGACCTCGCAGATCTTCAGTGACCTTGTTATGCTATGGGAAATTTTTCTGTGGATATTTTTTTTCTCATTACAGGTTAGCGGGAGCATATTCTTTACCATGTTTATATTAACTTGCTTTCTTGTTTGTTTGTGTGTGTGTGTTTGTCCAGTGCAAATCTTGCAATCGATTTTCAACTAACTTCCCGACTAGCTAGACATTTGAAACTTTTAGAATAGCTCAGATCACAATAACAATGCATTTTTTAATACTTTTAGCCATCTTTAAGAAGAATTATATTAATTTTCAGTTATTTTCAGTTAATTTTGTACAAATCTTGCAATCGATTTTTAACTAACTTCCCGACTAGATAGACATTTGAAACTTTTAGAATAGCTCAGAACACGATGACAATGAATATTTTAATACTTTTAGCCATCTTTAAGCAGAATGAAATTAATTTTCAGTTATTTTAAGTTAATTTTGTTTTGTAGACTGGTGCAGCCATCTATCGGCCGAAACGGGAACGAAAAGTTAAATGCAAGTTAACTTCCAATTAACTTCCTTTTCTTTCAAGTTGATGGGATAATTCATCAAAAAAATTTTTTTAAAGTATCTATTAATACATAGAATTGTCAAGTTTATATGATTCAACAGAAAATTTAAAAACGTGGTATATAAAAGTTCTTTTTATCTTGTAATTTTTATACCTCGAATTCCTTGATGACAAGAATTTTTGGTTTAAAAAAAAGGCCTTTGCCAAGAAAAGGTTTTAAATTCTTTGTCTATTCTTTGTATTTTTATAATGAAGCTATAATGAAGCTTTATAAATAGAAGGAAATTCAAGTAATATTTACCGTAGGCTGTATAGTGTTGCCTTTCTGCGCCAGAGGAAAATTCCTTCCAAACCTTCTTTAATGTAACCAAACTGGCACCATAAAAAAGATTTTGTGTACGATTTTTTGCGCATGGTTGTAACTTGTTTTAATTATTTTCAATATTTTTTTTTTTTTTATGATTGAAAATCACATTTCTTAAATATAGACGAAACCAAAAATCATGCTTATTAGAATTGTAAGTGTGTTAATTATTTCATGAATCCTTTAGAGCAGGGGTGTCAAACTCGCGGCCCTCGGGCCGCATGCGGCCCGCGACGAACATTTCTGCGGCCCGGCCAATATATTGCCACACAATAATATATAATAAAATAACCGACGCAGAATTATAATAAGATAGGAAGAATTCGCTAAATGTATTTTAATGATACTCTTTTTTGCTATTATTAAACAAAATGCATATATTTATGTTGAATATACTGTAATTAGGTAAATAAACCTACGTTTCTATTAATATTGATTTTTTTTTCGGCCCACGTATAGTTAAACCTTGTTTGTTTGGTCCAAGGTAGCCTTTGAGTTTGACACACCTGCTTTAGAGAATCCTAAATGAAAAGAAAATGTTCAGAACGTATTTATAAAATAAAATGAATAGAGAATTTTTGTATCAAGAATTATGTTGTCTTAAAGTTGTATTACTTTTAGTGGGAATAATTTAGGGAAAAATGTGAGTTAGAACCTAGAATTTCTGCTGCATCTGAATGATATGCTTTTTAATATATCGAAATATCAGAGTACCTAAGAGAAGAAATTTACTATGATTAGAATATTTAATACTGACATTTGAACTGAGAAAATCTACAAACGTCAACGTTTTAGACTTTTTAATTATATTATTAAGAAAATAAAATTGAAATTTCAGTCTTTAACATATTTCAACATCCTCGAGACATTCAAGGATTTTTCCTTTTAATCTCTGTTCCGCATTTAATTAGCTTTATATATCATGGTTAAAATAGAAAGTTATATTTAAAAAAAATCATTAATCGAATAATTCCACTTCTAAAATCGAAAGAGAAGTAATGCCAAAGTCAGAATAAAAGACGGATTAATTTATGATAGTTTTTTTTTTTGAACTGAGCTCATTACCCACTGAAATTACATCTATGCGATTTAGCCAAAAAATACTTGATTGGTTTTCCTCTCTTCTTTGTTCTCCGAAAAATCAACGTTAAGGATTATTAAACGTAAATTGAATGCGTTAGAAACTTAATAGCGTAAAGAGTAAATTAAAACAAAAAGTGGCAATGAAAAATTTTGTTCCACTTCATCTTGAAAAATTTACAACATTTTAAATTTTATCTCCCAATTAAACTTTATATAATTTTCTTTTGCTCAGAACGTTTGCGACCAATTTCTTTTTCGACCGACTACCTATAAATTTTTTTATGAAGAGATTAACCTGAAATCTCATTATTATAGTTAGTGTTTCCTCTTAAACTATTCCTCTTTTTTTTAATATCTCTAAAATTTTATCCTTTATTCCACATTAAAAATTTTATGAACTTTGGATATTACAGTTTATTTTTGATTGATGGCATTTTTTCAGAACGCCTGAAAATAATTCACATAATTGAAGATTTTACTGTTTAGTGACAGATCTGCATTTTACGTTAATTAGCAAATACAGAGATAATATGCAAAGTGTAAAGTAAGTTTTCAAGCAACAAACTACATTTGTCAGTGTTGTTTCGTTAGTATAACATGTCAAGAAAGCCTTTATAAAACTGAGATTAAACACGAACCACGTTTCTTTTTATTTACATTGCTCGATTTGTTTCTAATAGCTCAATAACAGTCTTTTACCGCCATCTGGTGGCGAGGGATGTATTTCATCCTTTTACGGTGTTCTCACTGAGCTCTTGACTGTACGCGCATGATTGGGCACAGATAATTTAAAAATGCTCTTCTACACCATTAAAAACTGAACTATTCAGAGGTTTTAAATATCTATGTACTGTTATTTAAATTGGGTTTAGTTAAAATAGTATTAAAACTTACATAAATATTCAGATTTCCCCTAAAGCAAATATCAGTTACTTTCCCTTTGTTTAAGAGCCATGTCGTCATTTTTTTGCTCAATTTTTAATTTATTTCTTGCCTTTTTCTTTTATGATGCACGGATAATCCGCCCACGGATAATTAGGTACTCATTTATGTAAATGAGAAAACAAAATGGTCATTACATTGTAAACTGAGTACCGTTATTTATCTTCTATTATAAGAAACCAACTCTCTAATTAAAATCGTATAGTAAAATTTAAATGGAGGATTACGAAAGAAAAATTAAAATGAATATATCAACAGGAAAAAAATACCAATTACACGTAGAAAGAATTTTTCATTTAAAAAAAAATAATCTGTAAGAAAAAAATTGCAATGAGCTAATGGTGAGTTTATTTTTATACATTGAATCCCTTGATGATAAAAATTTTTGGTTTTAAAAAAAGCCTTTGCCAAAAAAAGGTTTTAAATTCTTTGCATACTCTTTGTATTTTTTTCTGATAACGAAGTGTTTTTAGAATCGGTCGTTAAGATGCAGATATTTATGTAATGATGCGCCTTCGAATAGGTGAAGATATCATAAAAATATTAAAAGAATAAGTCAATTCGAAGACTTTCATTATTACATTCAAATGGTTAAAATTGGAAACGACGGCTAGAGGCAGCATGCTAATTAAAGAGCGAAGCGGTCCGGTGTTTTGATGTGAAAGAGCGAAGCGGTCAGCTTAGAAAGTTAGATCGCTTGACGCAGATAAACGGGGCTGTCTCCAAAAGTGACGTTATACGACAAAGGGTCTTGTATTAGAATTTACGACAGTGGCGTGAGAAAACCACAAGCAACTTGGGAGGTTTTGGCGTGCGGTTTCAGTGTGTGAAGCAGGGGCGGCCAATTAAAGAAGGTTGAAGTGATGCAAGCAAATGAAATTTTGGCGGTATCAGGAATGGTTGAAAAGATATTAGAAGGAGGAGTCAAGAAAGAAGAATGGGTTTTGAAATGATAAAAATTGGGAAGTTTGAAAAATTTCGGAAGCTCTATCCCATTCTCTCTAAAATAGCAAGCTCCCTCTCAATAAGATCTCTCAGGGAGAGACTCCTGATTGTGGTGGTGTCGGGTCGAGTTTCAATTCCCCGGTCTTTCTTGAGTTCGGCGTATTGGGTCGAGCTACAGTTCCCCGTTGCCTCATAATACACTCATGGACAAAAAAATTAGCGCACCAAGAAATAATTGCGGGATCGTAACGAAACTTGCAATGAAGGTACATGTCGGGGAGATATGCAAATGATTAGAAATGCAGCGTGATTGCGCATTACGTATAGCCGGCAGAGGGCGTTGAACATCGTACTCTGTGGAGTATAAAACAGGTAACCAAAGCTTGTTTGAGTGTGCTGAATCATTTACAAAGGAAGAGCTGAGATAGACATGCCATTACGCCGTGTTCGAAGATAATATAAGCAGTTGTCGCAGTTTGAGAGGGGGAGAATCGTCGGGATGATGGAAGCTGGGTGGTCAGCTAGGCGAGTAGCTCGTCAATTAGGCCGCTCTGATTGTGTTGTGAGGAGGTGTTGGGACCAGTGAATCCGAGAGATGTCATGTACACGAAGACCAGGCTCAGGACGCCCTTGACAGACCAGTCGTCGAGAAGACCGCTACATCGTAAGAAATGCACGCGTACAACCAACTGCTTCATCGGCCGCCATTCAGGCATAGGTAGCACCTTCACTAGGGGCCTCTGTGTCTTCTCGAACCATACGAAGGCGCCTGGCTGAAGGACAGTTGGTATTGCGGCGCCCATTACGTGTGCTGGCCTTGACGCCCACCCATCGACGCCTCCGTTTGGAGTTTTGCCGCGCACGAGGAAACTGGACTGCAGCGGAATGGAACCAGGTCGTCTTTAGCGATGAATCCAGATTCAATCTCGGCAGTGATGACAATCGTGTTCGTGTGTGGAGAGCCCGTGGTGAACGCTTCAATCCTGCCTTTGCTGTACAGCGACACATCGCTCCCACAGCTGGTGTGATGGTATGGGGTGCCATTGCCTACAATAGACGGTCACCCCTAGTATTGATCCGTGGCACCATGACAGCCCAGCGGTATGTTCATGAAATCCTGCAACCACATGTGTTGCCACTCATGCAACGGCTCCCAAGAGCCATTTTTCAACAAGACAATGCTCGGCCTCATACGGCAAGGGTGTCACAAGACTGTCTCCGCACTGTTACTACCCTTCCTTGGCCTGCCCGATCCCCAGATTTGTCTCCAATCGAGCATATCTGGGATCATTTGGGACGACGAGTTGGGCATCCCACGAGTTTGAACGAACTAGAGGCAAGGTTACAGCAAATATAGAACGAAATGTCTCAAGACATCATACAGAACTTGTATGACTCAATGCCCGATCGTATTGCATCGTGCATTCGCGCTAGAGGGGGTCCAACGGAGTATTAACTCCTCCGTTCTTTTGCCTTTTTCTCTGAAATAAATTATCCTTTTTCTTTGATTTTCTTATCATTTACTTATATCAAAGTAGTCATTACGTAGTTAAAATTTCGTTTCATTTTGATGACTCTTTCTTGGTGCGCTAATTTTTTTTGTCCATGAGTGTATTATGTGTATAGGGTAGAACTGCGGTTTCCTTTGTGTTCTACGGCGTTGGGTCGAAATTTGAGTTCCCCAAATATAATTGTGAAATAAAATATTTTGTGTGTGCGCGTGATGATAGAAGGTAGCAGCAAGCTCACCGACATAGAAGCAAGAGAATCCTTCGACACATCTACGGAAGTCGACCTACAAATGTACCGGAACGCAACTCAACGAGTGAGTCACAATATTTCATTTGTTTAGATCAGTCCTTTTCTTTTGATTGATGTTTGTATTTGATTTGGCTATT
Organism: Dolomedes plantarius; assembly: GCA_907164885.2. NCBI lineage: Eukaryota > Metazoa > Arthropoda > Arachnida > Araneae > Dolomedidae > Dolomedes > Dolomedes plantarius. The sequence goes on along the minus strand of OU015495.1, from coordinate 108,533,784 downwards.
GGTTTACGAATAGGTGTAGAGATAGTAAATAGGAGATATAATTGGTATTCTACGTTTTGGATAGTTATCGTGTGCTCGCTTGTTTCCTTTGAAAAGTAATCTTTGAAATTTTATATTAAAGGACAAGAAACTGATTTTGTGTATGGCTAGGTGCGTTTACGAAAGTTATCATTAAGATAATATGTATAAATGTACAAATTGTAAATAAATCCAGTTTAATTTAAATTTATTTAGTTCTCTGTTTTAATTGTTATCAATGGTTTTCAGTTTACTTGTTCGTTATTGCTAACTACGTCCAGAACTTTGGGTTATTAACAAATAATTTAAACACAACGCACCCAATTACCCCTTTCTAAAATAACTAATGTACTACCCCAACTAAATCACACCCTAAAAAATAACTTTTGGACGAGCAATACGACAGTATACTATTAGAGTAGTGCTCAAGGGACTTTAGTTTTGAAACAATGGAAGAATAACAGATATATTTATAAAATAGGAGTCCTTTTATAATGTAAAGATTATATTAATTACATTGTAGAGCATTATTTATCTCAAATGCAATTGAACAAAATGTAATTTTATCAATATAAATAGACATGAAATAGGCCAGTAAATAAGCTTTAGATTTTTAAGAGATGATGTTTAACTTGAGTGGCGTGCTAGAAGTTATTTCAAAATGTTTTTCAAAAATTTTAGTGTAAGTGCTAATTAAACAACCAAGAAATGCACATACAATAACAAAATATTTCAAAAAATATTGTTGTAAGTTATTCTTGTAAACTGCTTTGTAAATTATTCATATTACCGAATGTAACCGAAATCACAAATATAAATAATTAGTAAAAAATGTTCTAAAAAGAGTTGTAAATTATTCTTGTAAACCGACCTTTAAATTATTCAGAATATGGAATATAACTGAAACCAGAAAGTAAATTTTAGAAAATTATTTATTTTCCTGGTAATTTAATTAACACCCAGGATTACTTTTGATCTGTTTAAGGCATTGTCAATATACGAGTACATCAAAGAACTCATTAAAAATAAAACAGACGCGTAAAACCTAGAACCGCTTCTCAAATCCTCGGTTCAAAATCGTGCTTTTTTAAACTGTATGACTCAGCTTCACTCTTTTGAAGTTCATAGTATTCCAGAGAACGAAAAGTGGATATCAACTGCTTAAGGCAGATATGTCTTCCGTTAAAACCTTTCCAACAATATGATGTACTAGACATGCAACTCATATTAAACAAAATGAAAGGACGATGTTTTTGGTTTAATTGGTAGATTTTTAAATTTTGCTTTATTAATAAATTCCAGAAGACTCTTTTTTTTTCTGATTTCAATTGAGTAAGCTCATAAACTCGCAATCTAATTACCACGGCATTTAATAATCAATAAGCCGAAGTTCAAAATTTTTTCGATTGAAGAAGAGACGTCAGGAGCTCATATAGAAATTCTTTTAGTCTATGACTCTAATTCCAGGGCCTTTTGGTTTCATTTCAGGCAATTTATTGCAGTCAAACGCCATTATAACGAACTTCAAGGGACCAAAGGTTTTGTTCGCTTTATCCAAACCGTTAAGAAAAATGCTAGAGTTCACCAAATGTATAATTCATTAGTTGCAATGTGTATTCAATAATGATGTATTAAAAATGATAAGATCTATTAAAAATTATCATTAATTAATTAAATCGACTAAAATCGATTACATTAAACTGACACAATATTAATTAAATTACGTACAATAGGAAAACGACGGGACCAAAATTTTCTTCGTTATATACCGGGTTCGCTATAAGGGGGTTAGACTGTATTAAAGAATTGTTATTAATTTCTCACGCTTTTAAGAACCATTGATACAAACCTTCTAATTTAGATCCCGTTGATAAAACGATTTAAAATTAAAATGTCTGTTAGGACTTGGCTTTGATATTAGTTGTTCTAAAATTATGGTTGGTATTTTATCAAATTAACTATCATGGTGATGTGAAGAGTCATTATTCACTATCAAAAACTTCCCATATCCACTATCAATAACTCCCCTTTATTTTCGAGGCAAGACTGACGATGGCTCAATGGCTGGCATTCAGTACTTCAGTTTGCGGGCTCAACCAGCCCATTTCACCAACCCCGCACCTAAGGGAATTTTAATCGAAATATATATCATTCGTTAGTACTTCGTTAGTACCGGTTAGTACCGCAAAAATTTTCGTTAGTACCGAATTTAAAATAAATTTATTGTAATTTTTTATTGTGGGGCTGGTGAAATGAGAGCCCCGCACCTACGCAATTCTGGAATTTCACTAGTGCCATTCGTTAGTACTTCGTTAGTACCGGTTAATACCACAAAAATTTTCGTTATAACCTCATTTAAAATAAATTTATTGCAATTTTTTATTGCGGGGCCAGCATTTCACCAGCCCCGCACCTATGCAATTCTGGAACTTCACCAGTGTGCCATTCGTTAGTACTTCGTTAGTACCGATTAGTACCGCAAAAATTTTCGTTAGTACCGCATTTAAAATAAATTTATTGCAATTTTTTATTGCGGGGCCAGTATTTCACCAGCCCCGCACCTATGCAATTCTGGAACTTCACCAGTGCCATTCGTTAGTACTTCGTTATTACCGATTAGTGCCGCAAAAATTTTCGCTAGTACCGCATTTAAAATAAATTTATTGCAATTTTTTATTGCGGGGCCAGCATTTCACCAGCCCCGCACCTATGCCATTCTGGAACTTCACTAGTGCCAATCGTTAGTACTTCGTTAGTACCGGTTAGTACCACAAAAATTTTCACGTTCATTTCACCAGCCCCGCACCTAAGCGAATTTTAATCCAAACATATATCATTCGTTAGTACTTCGTTAGTACCGGTTAGTACCGCAAAAATTTTCGTTAGTACCGAATTTAAAATAAATTTATTGCAATTTTTTATTTCGGGGCTGGTGAAATGCGAGCCCCGCACCTACGCAATTCTGGAATTCCACTGGTGCCATTCGTTAGTACTTCATTAGTACCGGTTAGTACCACAAAAATTTTCGTTTTTGTGAACGAAGTACTAACGAATGGCACTAATGAAATTCCAGAATTGCGTAGGTGCGGGGCTCGCATTTCACCAGCCCCACAATAAAAAATTACAATAAATTTATTTTAAATTCGGTACTAACGAAATTTTTTGCGGCACTAACCGGTACTAGCGGAGTACTAACGAATGAGTTATGCTTGGATTAAAATTCGCTTAGGTGCGGGGCTGGTGAAATGTACGTGCTCAACGCCCGCTTTTGACATGGATATCTGAAGGCGCTTGGAATCGGCATTAAACTGTAGCTCCCGGTCTAATTAACCCTCGTGTAAGTCCTGGTGTAATTACCCCTTGTGTAGACCATAAGATGGCCTTAGTGCTTCCTAAGTGATGACACGAGATGTTAGCCAGTAAATGTTTTATTTTCTCACTGGACGACGCTGAGTTTTTCTTTTCCAACGAACATTCTTTATAAATTTCATCGGATTCCAAACTCTCCATCAATGTTATTAACAACCACCGAGCACTACGGTAAAGCTGCCTGCTAAGACCAGTTTTCCAACCAGGCATTTTATCAACTAAGTAACCCCGGCGGTTTGAGAAATTTAAACTTTCAAGACTCCCTTCACAGAGTTTTGAGGTTCGATTCAAAATGCAAAATATAAATTTGTGATACACTATTGGGAAACTCAGTCTGATTACTGCAAATATATATTTTTAAAGAAGAGTTTCGTAGAAGAAAATAAATTCAACAGAAAATTCCCTTTCAGTAAAGAGAACAAATTAATGAAAATAATAGCTGTATTGACTATAATGACTGAAAAGTGATAGTTAAGCATATTACTTATTTACAAAAATTAAACACCCTTAAGAAGGAATCCGCTAAACGATGACTGTATTTTGCCCCAAAGATAGTATATGTGCATGGAATAAGTCTGCTATTTTCATACATAATTTTCAAATATATATACGCGCAAGTCATAGACGTTGAAACGAGATTTTCGCAGCCGTTTTGAAAATTTAATTAACTTGAAGAGTCTGAATGCTCGGGAGACTTAGAAAGAGACCCAGGTATGTTATTCATCTAATATGGCAACTCTGAAAAATAAAAGGAACTCGCGTGGGATAAACTAAAGGCAGGCAAAGACGCAAAATGACGTTTATATATATATATATATTTATAATATATGTATATTTATATATATATATATGTATATATATATGTACATATATATACATACACACACACACACATATATATATATATATATATATATGTATGTATATATATGTATATATATATATATGTATATATATATGTACATATATATATATATATATATAATTTTTTATTTATATATATTCATATTATATATATATATATATATATATATATATGTATATGTATGTATATATATGTATGTATATATATGTATATATATATGTACATATATATATATATATATATATATATATATATATATATATATATATATGTATATATGTGTATATATAAAATTTTTTATTTATATATATTCATATTATATATATATATATATATATATATATATATATATATATGTATATATGTGTATATATAAAATTTTTTATTTATATATATTCATATTATATATATATATATATATATATATATATATATATATATATATATATGAGGGTTATTCGGAAACTAAGGTCCGTTTACTTATAAAACAGAAAACCTTACAGATTTTTTTCAAATAACTTTATTTTTTAAATTCCTTACATGTGTCTCTATTTTTCTACATAGTTTCCATATTTGTTTAAACATTTGTCATAACGTTCTACAAGCTTCTGTATGCTTAAGTCGTAGACGTCTGCCGCCTGTGAGGATAACCAGTCTTGAAATGCTTCTTTCACCTCGTCATCTGTGGCGAATCTCTTGCCGCCGAGACACTCTTTTAGGTAGCGGAATAAGTGAAAATCACTCGGCGACAAGTCTGGACTGTACGGTGGGTGGTCAATCTGTTCCTATCCAAAAGATCTGAACTGATTTTGGGTGTGAATGGCAGAATGGGGTCTGGCATTGTCATGCAGCAACAAAACTCCAGACATCAGAAGACCACGTCGCTTATTCTGTATTGCACGTCTAAGTTTAGTTAGGGTAGCGCATATATTCATATTATATATATATATATATATATATATATATATATATATATATATATATATATATAGCGGCTGCATTTATTGTTGTCCCTTGCTGCATAAACTCGACTAACAAGACCCCATGTCTATCCCAAAACACGGTTGCCATGACCTTGCGTGTTGAGATTGTCTGCTTGGCCTTGACTCTGACTGGTGATGTTGTGTGACGTCATTCCATTGAGTAACGTTTAGACTCTGGGGTTCTGAGAGAAACCCACGTATCGTCCCCTGTGACAATCTTCTCTAAAAATTGATCACCTTCTTTATGATATCGATCCAAAAAATCAAGAGCACAAGCCATTCTTTTCACTTTGTGTTCCTCAGTAAGCAGCCTGGGAACCCAACGTGCGCACAATTTGCGAAATTTCAACTTTTCCGAAACGATTTTGTGCAAAGTTGTTCTACCCACATTCGGAAATTCCAATGCTAACGTTGAAATTGTGAATCGCCGGTCTTCACGAATCTTTTCATCCACAGCATTGATTTTCTGTGATCACTGATGGTCGACCTGAACGCGTTTCATCATGAGCATTTTCCCGTCCGTCCTTGAAAGCTCTCACCCACTTACGCACTTTGCTGCTACTCATCGCATTTGGGCCATATACCTCGCTTATCTGTCTATGAATTTCCGCTGCTGAAACGTTCTTTGCTGTCAAAAACCGAATCACTGACCGTATTTCACAGTCGGCGGGCTGATCGATTGTTTTAAACATTTTGAAGTAGCACTGTACTTAGCACACTGCAACAAAACCAATGCAAATGGCGTCGTTTGACGAGCAAGGCATGCCGGAAGTTGGTACGCATGTGCGTTTCAATGTTTGCGCGACATTCGATTAGCTACGACGATTCGGACCTTAGTTTCCGAATAACCCTCGTATGTAATTTTTTATTTATGTATATTTATATTTATTTATTTATTTATTTATTTATTTATACGTAAGAAAATTATATTTTAAAGAAATTTTCTGCTTTGGTGAGTTTATCGATAATCTTTTAAAATCGTGGAGGAAGCGTGAAACTGATTATCTATGAAAGAAAAGTGAAAGTAAAATATTTTTTTATATGACTGCTCGCATCATATAGGGTTATTCAAACAAATCTTTCCACTTGGATGGACGGTATTGTGACTAGAGATGCCTCTGAGACATAACCGGCGACAGTACGAACAATTGTTGGACTTTGAGAAGGGGGCGTAAGATAGGCCTCAGAGAAGCGGGTTGGTCGAACAGGCGTATCGGCCGCCACCTCGGTCGGAGCGATATGGTAGTTGCTCGGTGTTGGCAACAATGGATCACGGAAGGGATAGTATACCGTCGCGGAAGGTCAGGGCGTCCGAGGAACACAAATGCGTGCGAGGATCGCGCAATCATAAGAGCGGTCACGTCCGCACCAACAACGTCGCTAGAATCCGTTCGACGCCATTTACCACCATTCAGACATCCTGTGGTATCAAGAGTATAAGGAGGTATATATATATATATATATATATGTATATGTATTCCGGCAGGTATAAGGAGCCGACGTCCATTAAGACGCCTACCGCCGACCCCACATGATAGGCAGTGTCGATTGGATTTTTGCCGACCTCGGGCATGCTGGAGTGTGACCAACTGCAGGCGTGTGATCCTCAGCGATGAATCCCGATTCAGTCTGTTAGCAATATGAACTAAGAATTACTTTAAAGGTCCATTAATTACTTGCCTTTCCGAAGTTTGACGCCATATTTTGCATTTCCTTTTTAAGCCGGTTCAAGTTAAAGCGATTCAATTCATAACTAAGCCGAATCTCTGACGCAGTTTCTTTTGATTACGTCATGTTTGGCAAACTGCCGTACGTCATATAATTAAACATAAAAGTCTCTAGTAGATGGCATATTTCGTAGAAGTTACAACCTGATATTTGAATACCAGATTTTGACACGTGTATATAAGTCGTGGACACTTTCAGGATATTGAGATGAGAGGTGATGAGGGGTGAAGAGAAGATATGAGATGAGTATCGATGAGACAGAGGGTATTATCAGGTAGTATCAAGCTGTTCTGTTCATCAATGCGTTTGTTAAGAAGTTTGTGTCTGTTCTGATAATATAACAAGATGTTGTATTAAGCCTGCTGAAAGTAAGGTATTTTATATTACTTCGACATTTAAATCCTTTTTGATAGTCCATCACAGTATATGAAATAGACTGTTTGTTTAAGAAATTGATTCAATGTGAAAACCCGGCGTACATTACTAAGTGTTACTAGTGAAAAAATGAAGATATTGACATTGTTATTTTTAACTAATTTTGACTAATTTTTCAAATGAATAAATATTTTTATGTTATTGTTAAAAGGCTTGTTGTCTATACATTATTTTGAGCATCTTTAATGGTTTTAACGTATACCTTTTTTAACAAACATAGCTTTTACTGCACAGTTTTTACTCTGCTATTCAAATATATATAATAGAAGAATTATCAGAATTGTTGACGTGCATGTTTTACATGTACGCTAACACAGTCTCAATGCTGATGACCAGCGCATACGCGTGTGGAGGCAGCCAGACCACCGGTCCGATCCGGCATTTGTTGTCGAGAGGCATATGGCGTTTACACAAGGTGTGACAGTTTGGGGAGCGATTTGTTGGGACACACGATCATCTCTAGTCGTCCTTCAACGCACTTTGACGGCACGCAGTTACGTGGACGAGATTTTAACGCCAGTTATACTGCCTATGCTATTAAGTCGCCCAGGTATAATTTATCAGCAGCACAACGCTCGTCCACACACTACGCGACTCTCCCAACAATGTCTTCAAGGAAATGACGTACTCCCATGGCCTGCCAGGTCACCAGACCTCTCGCAAATAGAGTACGCCTGGGACGTGCTTGGAAGGGAACTGCAGCCGTCCCGGAATACTGGTGAATTAACTGCCCAGTTGCAAAGGTTTTGGCATGAGTCATAGGTGACCTTATTGATTCGATGCCACGCCGTGTTTCGGTTTGTATAGCTGCCAGAGGTGGATTTACTACTTACTGATTAGCAACATTTTTCTTTCCATATCCTCTTAATAAAACGGCCTGTTCTTCTGAATTTGTAATCACCTGCTTATCTCCTCATACACTACATATATGTTATGTTCCGTGATAGTAGCTCGTTTCCTTCTGGATGCATATATTTTTTTGTGACAGAGTGTATTTGTCGAATGTGTTTAAATATTTACTTATGCAAGTATATATATATATATATATATATATATATATATATATATATATATACTTCGCTCGTTTTCTTTTAGAACTTCAGTCTCTTTTTTTTTTTTTTGTGTAAGAATTCAGAAGATTCATTTACCAAATATCCTCAAATAATTCCTGAAATAGAATTGTGTATACGAGACCTAGACAAGTTAAAATTGATGACTGCCTATCCAGGGATCGTATGAGAGCCCTGTTTGCAAGAATTTTAGATTCTCATAACCAATTTTCTGTTTCTCTCGGTTACAACAAGTGTGCTATGAGTCAAGATTCCGGATACGTAAAAATACATCATTAATTAATTCGTCACTTAAATTGTAATGTTGTGATAATAAAAATAATTTATTAGTATTCTGAACTACTGAAAGTGGAGTGAAAAAAAATTAATGGATTCAAATGAATTATTTTTTTACCATTTATCGTTATATATTGCTTTGCGAGCGAGACCTTCAATCTAAAGGATGAAAGAATTTAAAACATATTTATTGTTTTAGATTTCAGCTTTAAAATAAATGGCGTCTCCGAGGGGCGGGGGGGGGGAACTAGGGGCAATTGCTCTCCCCCCTCCGAAAAAAAAAGACCGGCGTATTTGTTTTTCATAGCGTAAAATTATATAATCGTAGACCTAATACTAAATGAGTTCAAATTTAAAATGAGACGATGTTGTTTCTTATATATATATATATATATATATATATATATATATATATATAACCCTAAGAGCCGAAGTTGCCCCTCCCCCTTAAAAAAAAAAAAAAACTCTGTACTGGAGCCGCCCCTGTTTAAAATAATGATAAATGGCTGATAAACTGAAGGAATACGGTTGAAATGAAACGGAATTCCACTGAAATATACGCATAGTTCCCGAGACAGCCGTAAGTAAATACACACAGCAGGTACAGGGTGGTCATAAAAAAACTTTGCCGATATATGGATCTCGTAGATAAGCTGCGCTTTTTAAGAAAGCTGCTCTCTCAGAGCAGCCTTTAATAACTTTATCTCCAAATGAACTTCCAGAGAGATGGGAAGAGAGCTTTTAAGTTCCTTGCAAATATTAAAAATGACAATATCAGTACCGCAAAGAAACCATTTATAATCAATGATATGACCTTGAAAAGGCATTTGCACAACGTTTCTCTGATATTAATCAAAATCTAAGTATTGTAATAAACAATCCAAAACGTTGAAAAAGACTATTAAAGCTATTTGCAGTCCGACCTCCTCGTCCCAGCCCTCCCTGCCAGTTTTCTCTGATCAAATTACTTTTGATGAACTCTCTACGGCTTTAAACCACTTAAAAATCAATAAATCTCCAGGTGATGACGCTATCCATGCCGAATTCTTGCTACACTTGGGATCACGAGCAGTGGAGACTATCTTAAAGCTGTTTAACCTTATATGGATCTCTGCCTGTGTCCCTTCTTTGTGGCGCAGATCTATCATAATTCCAATCCATAAAAAGGGAAAGGACAAGGGATATTTTAGGGGTTATAGGCCTATCTCATTAACAAGTATCCTATGTAAAACCATGGAAAGAATAATTGCAAGGAGGCTTAACTGGTATATCGAATTCTGTGGCTTTGTGGCCAATGAACAAGCAGGATTTAGACAGTTCAGATCAACTAACCAACATGTCGCTCTCCTTAGCCAGACGGTAAAGGATGCTCTGGACAAGAAACACATTCTCTCAGCTGTTTTCGTAGACTTAAAATCTACCTATGATAAGGTTTGCAGGGAGAGTCTTTTGTTGAAGATGCATAATATTGGTATCCACTCGAGTATGTTTCATTGGTTCAGAAGTTTTCTCGGCCAGCGTATCTGTAGAGTACGCTTAGAAAATTGCTCCTCGCATTTCAAGAACCTTACTCTTCAACATTTATATAAACGATCTTATTATTGACCTGCTGAAGATAAGTAATGTCAAATGTCTACTTTATGCAGATGATTTGGTTATCTGGACCGAAAAACCTAAAAATTAAGCTAAACTACAAACTGAAACTACCTTAAATCAGGATTTAAATAAATTAAGCGATTGGTGTCATGTTAATAATATGGAAGTTAATCTAGAAAAAACTGTTTATCAAACTTTTCCCCTCACGCACGAACCGATCACGCTGAACTTATTTTACCAAAACTTTCCTGTTCTTCAGACCACCCACTTCTCCTACTTGGGTGTTGTTTTTGACCGAAAACTGACATGGAAAGAGCAGGTTAAAAATATATTGGAAAGAGCTACCAAGAGGTTTACTTTAATGAAAAGAGTCGCTGGCTCTAAGTGGGGATGCTGTAGAACAACCTTGGATTTGACTTATAATTCCTATATTATGCCACTTATCACTTATTGTTCCGAACCTTTGGTGGCGGCAAGTTAACAGGTTTTGGATTCCCTGGCAAAATTCCATAACCAAGCCTTAGGCTTATAACGGGAGCTGTTAAGACAACCCCGATTGACGCACTTTTGATATCCACCCAACATATGAACATCAAATCAGTTATAGGAGAGGGCACTTATTTTATGGGAAAAGATTGAAAGACTACCAGATTGTCTTCCCTTGTAGAATAGCCCTTTGTCATCATCTACACGGAACCTTAAAACCCAAAACGGTTTCCTTCAGAGAGTTTTTGAGATGAGAGAACAACTAGGATTGAACTGGAAGAAGGAAAACCTTATCAAGTCACAATGTCCTACTGAAGGAAGACGCAGAAGTACACGGTTAGGACACACCTTTTAAGTGAGGTTTCTAAGAAAGAAACAAATGACTTAAAACTAAAAGCAGTAGCTTTGGAGACTATTCATGATCTGTACCCAGATGAGGACTGCTTCACGTGTTTACGGACGGTTCCATGATGAATGACCGTATTAATGCTGGCGCTGGAGTCTACATCAAGCTCTTTTCTTTTTACACTCCTGTCGGAAAATATAAAACAGCCTATGATGCCGAGATTTCAGCAATTCAGATCGCCTTGTCACAACTCCAATGTCAAAGTGAAAAATTTTCAAGGGCTGTTATACTGTCAGATTCCATTGCTTCATCTGAGGCACCGGCGTCAGCCGATATTTTAAATATTCGTTTGGCTCTTAATGATTTAATTGAAAACCATAGAGAGATTGCGCTGCAATGGGTGCCAGCGCACTGCGGACTCCTGGGAAATGAGGCAGCTGATTCTCTGGCAAAAAAGGCAACCGAAATTGCACAAATAACAGATAAACCAATCCCTTTCTATACCGCCAAACGTTTAGTTAAAAAAATCTATTAGTTGAACTTTTGGAATAAGATAAAGGAGAAAAATAAAGACAAGAAATGGATCGAGGAAATCACTAATATTCCGCTATGGCCAAGAGACAAATCTGTTGCCATTTTCCGTCTCGCTACTGGCCACGATTGCCTCTCCAAGCATCTACACCGAATAAAACTGCTTTCAAGTTTTCTCTGCCAATTGTGTAACATTCGTGAGGAAATGGATGTGAACCATTTGGTTCACTGCCCTGCACTGGTCTCGGGACACCTGTGGGGAAAATACTGGAGAGCTCGGCACAAGATGAATGATTTATAGACTTACTGTAGTTCAGTTTTGTTACTTGTTCTTGTTCTATTGTGTTTTTCTGTCTACAGTTGTTTTATATTCTGCCATTAGAAATAAAAAAAAATATATGGATCTCTAACGGCTGTTCCGTTCAACCGATTGAGATGAGATTTCAGATATAGTTATTAAGAGGTATGAGCTCGGGATTCTGTGAACAGCAAGAGAGTGGCGCTCATAGTTACAGTTATAGGTAGAGAAACTCGAAATTTTCGAATGGCGACGCCCACTTTTTCCCGTCGCAAAATGCTCAGCACATGCGAAAACCACAAAGAGCGTTGGAACGGTACTTGTATAAAAAAAAAAACGGACGCGTTATGCACGCACAAAATACAGCTCTGCGAACGGCCTTCAAAAACACGATCGGGGCACACGGAGGAAATTTACATACGACAGAGGCAAGACACCAATCCCCGATGACAAAAAAGATCGGGCAAAGAAAATTTTTATTTGGATTACATATTTTTCACATGCGTGCTATCACAGGCCGTTCGCAGAGCTGTTTTTTGTGTGCATAACGCGTCCGTTTTTTGTGATACTCGTACCGTTCCAACGCTCTTTAGGTTTTTCTCATGCGCTGAGCATTTTGCGAAGGGAAAAAGTGGGCGCTGCCATTCGAAAATTTCAAGTTTCTGTACCTATAACCGTAACCGTGAGTGCCACTTGGTTGTCGTTCACAGAAGCCCGAGCTCATACCTCTGAATAACTATATATGAAATCTCATCTCGATTGGTTGAACGGAACAGCTGCTGGAGGTCCATATATCGGCAAAGGTTTTTATGACCACCCTGTATATTCTGTATATACACACTACAAACGGATAAACACAGTAGTGATTAATACTAATTCTTTTTGTATGTGCGTTTAATTTTCTGTATAAGCATTATTACAAAACGTGCTGAATAACGTAGGAAATTTTGCAATAGTTTTATTTATTATGTTCCCTCGGTTGTTAAGATTGATAAAATATTTCCGATGTTATTCGTTGTCGACTGACGATTCAATTGATGCCGAATCATTCATTCAAAGTCCTTTATACTGAATTGCAGAAAAACAGATTTCGAAATTGCGGCTATGGCAATCTGAAGATAAAAAATAGAGAAGAAAATTCACCGTAGCTTAACATTGGGCTTAAAGATCTGCGATGTCAGCTGATGCACTGCCTGAATGGAGATACGTTTGTACTAATACATTTCCGGTGAAAAGTTGTCATATATCGATTTTTCCTGACAGAATGAATTTCAAAGGTTGCCAAATTTGGTGTGAATTTACCCCTAAAAGGGTAAAATTAAGAAAGGTTATTAATCGAAACTTCAGCCATTTTTAATCTTTTTTCTGTAGTATTTGCTTAAAAGGGGGAAAACTTCTAACATTTTTGTTACTCAAAGTGGAATCGTTTATTTACTGCAGAATTTCTGAATTTTCAGAAAGAAGGTAAAGTGGCTCTAAGTGAGAAATATTGTTCGGAAATTTTTGAAACGGCAAATCAACCAAAATGTCATCAAAAATCCTCTGTGATGAGTTCAGACAGCTTACTACTAGAAATAACAATCATTAAATAATTCTGATTCTTGAGCTATTAATAACACGAAAAGACTGAAATTTAGGTTTAATTATATCAAAATAAACCTTCGCATTAGTGTAATATCGAAATTAGATTGAAATTCTTTGCAATATAAGAAAAGTGGGTGACTCAACTTATCACAGTTGGTATATTAAAACCTACTTTGTGAAGCAGTTATCTCTGAAATTTAAGGGGGCACACAACCTTTAAAACTTCAAAAAATCGATTTTTGGTTTTTGCTATATTCTGATTTTTGAGACATTTCAGAACAATATGCAAAAAACCGCATAAAAAAATTTGCATTATTTCTCGAGTTATGAGAGTTTATGTAAAGCTCACTCTATTGTCATGGCCGTATATTCCAACTTCAGTTTTCTCAAATATGTGAATTTTTGGATTACTCGCACTGTTACTCCCAAACTATGCGTGCTAGACGCACAAAATTTTTATCAGATTTGTATTATAAGCTTCTTAACATGCTAAAACCAGAAAAGTAAAAATAAATTTGTAAAAAAATTTTTTACACTTGAAAATGTTTTAAAAAATTGCTAAATTTAAATTTTTAAAAAATTTTATGTAAATTTTTCAATTTAAACTATATTTTTTGTATATTTTTTGGTTTTACATTAAACTTGAGTATATTATTAATTTAATTTGACAATAAAATAGTTTCTGTATGCATATTTCTTAATTTTATGATGTGTGAAACATCCAATGATTTTTTTCCCTTTCTAGTAATGTGTACATATAAAATCTAAAAATTATTTATGGCTTTAAAAGTTCTATTTTTGTATAAAATATAACTGAAGACTTGTAATTTTGATATAAAACAAAAAAAATTATATATATATATTAATATTATTGGAGTTTTAGTAGCTCGAATTTGATCATTTTTTAGGGTCATTTCCCAGTAGTCAAAAGTTGTGTGCCCCCTTAAAATAGATTTTATCCCATGACAGTACCCAACTCTTAATTACTTACGCGAGTATTTATAATTTAATTAAACCTTGAAGATTTCGCATTCTAATTTCCTGCCGAAATCCGTTATTTGCTGATTACTCAATACTTTATACTCAGATTCCAGATATCACAGTTGCCTTTGTCACTTGCAGACGACATTGAATTTCAGTTTGGCAGGTAATTTATCCTAACTATATGAGGAGGAAGTTCGTTAGAAGCCAATTTCATCTCGATTTCGTGTTGATCAAATTATTTTATGAATTATCAAGCTGAGAAAACGTTTGAAAAAAATGGCTTTATTAACATGATAGGTAATTGCTTTGAAAAATTGAACAGCTTTTAAACTTACATGATATATTTTTTTCGTCAAATCAATAAACGTTTCAATGAGATTGTTATGAAATTTTCTGAAAGAAAAACCATAATAATTTCTATCGTGTAAGAAAAATTTATTATATTTGCTTTGGAAAAAGACACACACACACACACACACACATATATATATATATATATATATATATATATATATATATATATATATATATATATACATATTTTACATTATGTATATATACATATCTATCTATCTATCTCTCTCTCTATATATATATATAAGAAAAGGAGCTCAGTTTATTGGAGAACGAAAGTAAATGCTTACAGGGGGGGGGGGTCGTAAAAAAAGTTTGCCAATATATGGACCTCTAGCGGCTGTTCCGTTCAACCGATCGAGATGAGATTTCAGATATAGTTATACAGATGTGTGAGCTCGGGATTCTGTGAACGACAATCAAGTGGCGCTCCCGGTTACGGTTATGGGTATAGCAACTCGAAATTTTCGAATGGCAACGCTCACTTTTTCCCGTCGCAAAATGCTCAGCGCATGCGAAAACCCTAAAGAGCGTAGGAACGGTACGTGTATCACAAAAAGACGAACGCGTTATGTACGCACAAAAAACAGCTCTGCGAACGGCCTGTGATGGCACCCATGTGTAAAATGTGTAATCCAAATAAAAGTTTTCTTTTGCCCGATCTGTGTTGTGGTCTTGCCTCTGTCACATGCAAATTTCCTCCGTGTGCCCCGATCGTGTTGTTGTTGGATGTTCGTCGAACTCTTGTTTGTGCGTGCAATTTATTGACACAATTTATTGACCTCAAAACAGAGATGAGCAATAAAACTGACGTAACAAAATTTAATAAAACTACCCATAATGAAAATTTTTGACAATTTATCAAAATAAAACTATTGTCCAAAATGAGAAACGTTAAACGGAATTTTGATTAAAGAAAATGAGTTTAATGACAGAAAATTGTAAAAAAAGCTTAAATCCCGTAAGTCTGACAATAAAAGTTGCCTGATTTAACAATATATATGAAAAGAAAAAAAATCGGCCTCAACAAGGTTTTTTCATCAGCATTTCACTTTGAACAACGGTAACCGATTCAGTTTTCCGTTAAAATAATGGGTCATTAAAAAAATCCTCGTCCACAGTTTTTCTGAACAAGAATTGTTCCTAAAACAAATACTGATTGTTAAAGCTATTCCTCCTTTTTTTTCAGCCAAATTCAAGAATCACATTTTCATTTTAGAGGAAAAAAAAAAACAAAAAAAAAACCAATGAAATAAATTTCAATGAAAATATCAGATCTTAAGAGTAATCCTGGAATAATTTAATTTGGCACGTCAGACATCAGAAATTCCTTCGTCTGTCACTAAATATTCGAAAGGTAGAAATAGAAGAATGTTAATTAAATTGATCTGTGAGTCTGAAGAAGTATTCTGAAAAAATATTTTTCTCCCTTATGAAAACTAGAAGTGGTCGAAAGATTTAAAAACAATGCCCACATCGCATAAATGTAGTTGGAAATGAGAACATTTCGTTGTTTGTAGAGCTTTTGAAAGATGACCGAGGAAAATAGTCCTTAGCAAAGGGAAAAAATACTGGATTTTTTTCCCCTGGAAAATAAAAAATAATTTTTAGATTCTTTAGAGATAGATCTTTATATCTTGTTATAACTGCGAAAATCGGATCAGTCTGAGATGTTTTTATGTTATTTAAAAAAACTGAGATTAGAAAAAAGATTTGAATAAAAAAATCGTTTTAGTTCAGAAAAGTATGGAGGCGGATTTTTCCAATGGTCTCTTATTTTAACGGAAAAGTGATACTATTTTCGTTCAGGGCCAGTCCCATGGGTAAGACGACGAGGTGATCTCCTCAGACGCAGAATTGAAATAGGCGCCAAAATGAGGCATAATAAAAATACGGAATTTGTAACTAATAACGAAAAGTTATTAATAGTTTAATCTGGCGTATGAAGCAATTTGTAAAAATACACAAATGTAAGCGAATATTTAGACCAATTTTTTTTAATAAATTGCTGAATCTGAGATCAGGAGAAATAAATTTTGAATGCCTATTTCAAGAAGTTGTTGTATCTCTAAGAATGCTACTAACACTACCTGTAACTGTAACGGCAGCTGAGCACAGATTTTTGTTAAACTGCAAATTTTAGAGAATTATCTAGGAGCAACAATAACCCAGGAGCGATTGTATAATCTAGCAATCGTCTCTATAGAAAAGAAGGTACAATTAATTATAGACATGCAATAAAGCCTCAATGGCGGCTCAAGTCCAAAGATTTGGATGGGAGCAACATCGGCTCTTAGGGTTATATATATATATATATATATATATATATATATATATATATATATATATATACCGGGTGCTTCATAAATTCGTGCAAAGTTCAAAAATTCGTAATAAAAGAAGTAATGCTTGGAAAATTTTTCTGTTTGCGCCAATAGGATCAGAGGGACATTGGATTTTTTTTTCATGTAGAAAAAAAAATGTTTCCAAAAGTAACCGAAAGAGGGCGCTCCCACGTCATACTGAGATGTTTTATGCAAATGCGGCTATCAATGAAACACCTGGTTGGAAATTGATCCGTCATTCGAAGCCGACAGCATGCTTTCTTTACCAGATCGAGTGTTGGTGGTTAAAATTTTCTACAATGGTGAATCAGCAACTGTTGCATTGCGAAAGTTTCACACGGAGAAAGGACTGAAGGCACAAAACGCCTTATTTCATTGAATGGGATACTGAATTTAGTACAACGTTTTGAAGAAACAGGGAGTTTTGAGGATCGTCCACGAAGTGGCAGACCATCCTTCAGCGCGGACCGCGTCCATGTTGTACAAAGTTTCGTGGAAGATTTAGCTGCCGAGACGCGGTAGTGACGCGCTAGTTTCGCAGCTAGTGACGCGACTCACTTGCCTTATTACTTTGTGCTCGTAGTAATGTTGAACATCTGTTACTTTAAAATGAAAGCACAGTCTCATGTTATTGTGATCTGTTTGATTTTCTGTTTGTGTTTGTCTGATTTGCATAAAATGTCTCAGTATGACGCGTGAGCGCCCTCTTTCGGTTACTTTTGGAAACTTTTTTTTTACATGGAAAAAAAATCCAATGTCCCTCTAACCCTATTGGTGCAAACAGAAACATTTTCCGAGCATTACTTCTTTTACTACGAATTTTTGAACTTTGCACGAATTTATGACGCACCCGGTATATATATATATATATATATATATATATATATATATATGTATAAGAAATAAACAAACTCATTTAGTATTAGGTCTACGATTATATAATTTTAGGCTATGAAAAAAATTACGTCGGACTTTTTTTTTTTTTGGGGGGGGGGGGGGGGGGAATTGCCCCTACTGCTCTCTCCTTGGAGCCGCCATTGTAAAGCAGTTTGCTGCCATAACAGCTCGAAGAATGATTTAGTCGTTATTTTGTATGTCGAAACAAACTACAGTGGAATCGATATAATCGAATTCTTGATAAATGGAAGTTTTTCCATTCCCCTTGAACCTGCCTAACACTCCCATGTTATTTTTACCTCTAAATATCGGAGGACTGATCAGGTAGACCTCGATATTTCGAATTTTTAGTTTGCTTGGCTTGGCACTGCACTTCTATACATCGAAGTTTTTATTGGAAAACCTCTATATATCGAAGTTGTTTTGATAAAATCAATAGCATTTAGACGAAATTCAGTTCGTTCTTTGGGGAAAACCTCTATACAGTAGAACCCTGTTATAGAGAACCCGGTATATAACGAACTCAAGCATATAACGAACGAAAATTTTTGTCCCTCCGTTTTCCTATTGTATGTAATCTAATTAGTATTGTCTCAGTGTAATGTAATCGATTTTAGTCGAATTAATTCATTAATGATCATTTTTAATAGATTTTATCACTTTTTAAATACATTATTATTGAATACAAATTGCAACTAATGAATTATACATTTTGAGAACTCTAGCATTTTTCTTAACGGTTCGGATATAGCGAACTACCGGATAAAGCGAACAAAATCTTTGGTCCCTTGAAATTCGTTAAAACGGGGTTCGACTATATATCGAAATCAGTCAGAAATCACCTCGATAAATCGAACCTCGGTATTTCGAAATCCTCTCGTTTCTCGTTCCCCTTGAGGTTCAATATATTGAGGTTCCACTGTATATTAAAATTTATTTATTTTTTCTACTTTTTTAAAGTTCTGTCATTTTTAAAGATGTTATGTGTTTTAAATGAATAAATTTTGTTAATACATACGTATATTTTCCCAAATGATCGTTATTCTAAAAGTAAACTATTTCTAATAGTGATGCATTCATTTCCTAGAGTCTCTTCAAAAATTTAAAAACGGGCCGTTTTCAAAACTTCCCGGCTCTGCTTTCTTTGTTCAAAGTGAGCTGATGCTGGAAAAACCTTCTTGAGGCTGATTTTGCTCCTTTTGTGACGTATAATTCTATTAGACAATGTGACAAAACAAATATTTATTGGCAGATAGCTGGATATAAGATTATGATAATTCAGTACTCAATTCCGTTTAACATTTCAAATTACGCATAACATTTTAAAAAAATAAACTGTCTGAAAGACAGAAACAGGAAATTTCCAACCTCTGTCTGCTGTCGCCCAGTTTGATTTAATTTTTACATAACATAAAAGAGAGATTTTAAATTTAACTGTTTCAGTAACAGGGACGGGAATGTAGATTTATCTAATCGAAGAGCTGAGCTAGAGAAAGTCTTTATTTTTGTTGATCTGCATTTGTGTTGTTTTACTTCGTTTGCATTTCACTCGTTGACACGGTGACAAGTTTATGAAATATAGATTTGGCTTCCCAAAAAGCTTTCCAGAAGCCGAATGTTGACGAAATGACGTCATAGTGCTCACGGTCGTTAGAGTTTGCAAACGGGGCATACCGTGCCGGACAGGAGAGACTGGTCTGAACCAGTTCCTGAACTGCGGCGCTGGGAGTTAGCTTATCGTGTGGAAACAGTTCATTGTAGAGTGAAGGTGTTCTGCGCTCGGTCGAAATTCAAAATGGATCAGTGAACGAATATGGGCAGTTCCATGTGACTCACGTTACCGTTTGACACATTTTCGCAAAAGTAAATTCTATATATATCAAAGAAATATCACATTTGATTTAAAAAAAGTTCTTTATAGACATCTGGGGTACAGTAAGAAAATAGAGATATTAATATTTAAAAATTTAATATGAACAGATGGTATCCAGACCATAATTTAGCACTGTGACTCACGTTACAAAAAAAAGGAAGTCAAGTTTAGTGTGTTAATGAAGACCTAAAATTTCTCCTCTTTCAACACAGAAGAGTAAAAAAAAAGTATTTTGTGAAATAATAAACACTTCCAAATTGTGATATACCAATCAAAAAATTGTTCTGATAATAATTAATTATCTTAATCAATATTTTATGTGTGACTCACGTTACATCTCCTACTTAAGTCTTTGAAGTTAATGAAATATTGATTTTAAAATATTTTATTTTGGAGATAGCAATGAAACTTTACTAAATTTAATTACCAGGCATGTAGTTATATATTTTAGCAAAGTAATAAATTAACAATAAATTAATGAAAATTAAATAAAAATGTGTAAATCAAACCAATAAAAATTACGCATCGTATATATATATATATATATATATATATATATATATATATATTAGAATAAATGAAGTACAATGGTTTTATTGAAAGAATTACAATACAAATGTAAAAAACCCTCTTGAAGTAACAGAAATTACAGGTTTTAATTTCCGAATCAACTTTGATCGAGGATAAAATATTTTATCTTCCTTTTTTAGGCCATTTCCAGTGTTTGCCTGTAGGGTGCATCGTAGTTATTTCAAATTCTCCATCGATGCAATTGGTAATTTTTCATGGGTACAGTACACCGTCATATTCAATTTCATACCAATCATCACATTTAATATCGGATAATGGTTGAGGAGTTATTTTATTATCAGAAGATATAAAAAATCCTTTAGGTTTCTTATTTTCAACTTTAATACAGTGATATTGTTTGATACCTTTTAATAATGGTGAATTGTCCCAAACCTGTTGAATATTAAGTGTTACATTTCTTTCTTTGATATTCTCTTAGGTAATTTCCTGGATCTTAATGTTAGTTCCAGCCATTTGGGCTGCTTGAACAAAATCTGTCGCATTAACTACTAAGAATTTACGTTTTTTTCACTTGATTAAATACTTGTCTTATCAGACTTTCACCAATCCCATCAACAGGACCCTTTCCATGGGATGCTGCAAAATAGTTCCATATCATATTTATGGAATATTTTTCCTCCAAAACATTTATTGATGCAGCAACAAATCTGTTCTTAAATTGTGATGAAGGACCATCTGACCATATTTCTACTTGCTTTACATAGTATCTAATAAATATGAAACGTAGCTTATTACTGCTTCTTTTACATGGTTCAGGAGGTCTGATACAAATGCTAGAGGATGAATGGATCCAGAATAATAGAGAGCTGCAGTAAAAATACTTACTTGATGTTGCTGCCAATGTGCACTTTGGATTTCATCTTGAAAGGAACAAGCATAATTTTCAGAGAAATCTATTTGGATCACACATAAATCTATGGGATAATCGTCTGACAGTACAAGTCGATGCATATTTTTATAGGAGGTGGCTTGTTGTCGTTTAATGTAGCAATGTTCCAAAAATTGTGGAACAAGATCTGCTACATAACAGTGTAAGTCGGAATATGATGCAATACGTTCTATTTTCAACAGTGGATTATGACTAAGATCTTTCTTCCAGTATTTCCATTTAACCTCAGCTTTAACATAATCTGGTATGGGATATACTTTCTGAAAACCTTGAGCATTATTACAAGTTTTACATTCATTAATCCAACAATTTCGAGAAGGAGGCTTGCAAATTATTTCTTCAGGAAAAGAATATGAGTAACTGGAAACCTCTTCATTATACTGATGCAATGCATTAACAGCATTGATAAAATTCTGATGATACAGACATAAGCAAACATTGTGAGGTAGTTGGTTGCTTAAGAGAACATGTTTTGGACGCAATGATGAGAATTTACTTTTCCCAACTACCTCTGATGAATTATCAGTTTTGAACAGCTCAAATTCTTCTCTTAAGGAGTAAACAAGATGTCGAGCTTGCTTTTTAATTTTTTTTCCATTTTCCCATATTGTAACTATATCTTTTCTACCAGGTGCTAGTCTGCTAATATCATCCCTTTCATAAAATTCTTGAATTTTATTTACAGTGTCTTGGGATAAGGGATTTCCTTGTGATGCATTCTTTGGACACTAAAAACTTTTATCCATATCCATATTGCATTCCCTGCTAAATAACTTTCTCACAACTACTTCTTTACGACGAGGTGAATTGGGCAAACCTCGTTTTGCTTTGGCCAATGCTTTTCCTAGTGCGCTTGCATTTTTATACATTTGTTGAGGTGATTCTATAATTTTTTCACTTGATTGCTTTTCTTTTTTAAGAAGTCGGAATTTAGCAACTCTTTTTCTTACAAATTTCCTTTCTTCATTTTTCAATTCATCTCGAATTGTTTGAGACAACTTCTTTACTTTTACAGCTTTCTTTTTTCTATATTCCTTCATCTGGAGACGGTGTTTCTGTTTATATTCATCGTACTTCCCTTCTTGCTTTAATTTTTTCCAACGCTTTTTCTGTCGCTCTGTTGCTGATGTTGGTTCCATAGTTTAAAAACTTCCTATTAAAAAATTTAACCTTAGAATTACAAGTGGAAGTAATTTTTTAAACGTGTGTATGTTTACTAGAAAAACTACAATAAAATTACAATATTTAATTAAATTTAGTGGCATTAATTAATCATATGGATGTGTATAGATATAAAATCTCCCCATTGACCCCCAAAAAAACATTAGGATACATTAAATGCCATTAAGAACTCTGTTATCATGCAATACTATCCGTGACTCACATTACATGTGACTCACGTTACAAAATAAAATGTTTTTATTTCCAAATAAAATATGTTTTGAAATGAAATCGGCTTATCAATTCTTTTTAGTAATATAAATAAGTAGGAGAAAAAGCAAAAATTTTATAATTTACAACTATAAAAAGTTATAAATATTAAAAAAATGAACTTTTTGTGACTCACGTTACAAAGAATTTGATCTATATAAAAATTAACCTCTCTCATTTATTTTAAATGCTAATTCTGAAATAATGCTTTTATATTTGTCTTATAGGATAAATCTTTAAAGAAATATAATTATTTGTGTAGAAACATTCTAAAACTTAGTAAAATACATACCTTTAAATCTATTCAAAGCTGAGAAAAATTCACCAGAACATAATGCTCTTCAGAGCATGTCTTCACATGACAGAAAATGGTTAACCAGGTATTGCCAGATTCTAATTTGTGAACTTCAATAAATATACAGCACATAAAAATCAAAGTTGAGCAGTTTTTAAAAAATTTTTTTTTGATGCTTTAGTTCCCATGTTATGTGGAATTGCCCATATGCTGTTTTGCTTCAAACTTTGAAAATCAGCGAAAGAGACTCATGAAATGCTGCTAAAAGTTTACAAAGAACGTGATATCGCCTTGAAGTACGTATATGAGTGGTTTAAACGCTTTCGAGAAGGGCGGGACACCATTGAAGACTCTCACCGAAGTGGTCGGCCTGCAACTAAAAGCACCCCGGACAACGTACAGAAAATAAAGGAATTGGTGTCCAAGGATCGTCGTGTGACAGAGCAAATGATATCGGAGGAAGTGGGAACTGGTCGTGAGATGGCCCACCTCATACTAACCCAGGATTTGGGTAAACGCAAGCTTTGTTCCCGACTTGTGCCCCACACTTTGACGCAGGAACAAATGCAATTTCGGCTTGATGCCTGTGGAGGCTTCATCGACATGGCGGATCGAAACCCAAAATTTCTTGAAAACCACTGTCATGAGTGACGAGACCTGGTGCCTGAAATACGACTCCGACGGTAAGCGTCAGAGTATGGAGTGGCGGGGTCCAGGGTCGCCGAAAAGCAAGAAGGGACAAAGTGAGAAATCCCGTATCAGACAATGCTCGTGGTGTTCTTCAACTCTAAGGGTCTCATTCATAAAGAATTCATCCCTGAGGACACCACGTTAAATGCCGCTAAGTACGTGGATATACTGAAATGTCTGCTGCAACGGATCAATCGGTTATGCCCCCAGTACGCCAAGCAAGGCAACTGGACCCTGCTTCACGACAATGCCCGGCCACATGCTGCATTTCTGGTGAAGAAGTCCGTGGCCAACAGGAGAGTTTTGTCCCTGAATCACCCACCCTACTCCCCAGATTTGTCTCCCACGGACTTTTTCTTGTTCCTCAAATTGAAATAATCCCTGACGGGCCACAGGTTTTCGGACATTTCGGACATCCAACGTAATGCTACTACCCAGCTGAAGGCCATCCTTAAAGACGACTACACCAGGAGTTTCCAAGACTTGCACAGCCATTCCCAGATGTGCATGGAGCGTGGAATTTAACGCTACAGTTAATGCGTGCTAATTTTGCCCCAATTTAATCTAGAATTTATTTAATATCAGGAAATACTTTAATTCAGTCACTCTGTCATGCAATATTTCACGTTAACAGGTGTGTTTCTAAGCCCCAGATTGGAATTCAGGGTGGTCTCCTTTAACAACATCTTTGCTCATTCATGCACATCTGTGCGTAAATAGAATCAACTCGATTTTGTTGAAGAAATCTTTACGGTTTTATTATTCCCAAGTTACGGTTCTCTTGTTGCAAGAATTTCTTTAAACTACGGTTTCCGGTTTACGGGCTAACAAACAGCGTACCATCTATCAAAACCCCTTTCGAAAGCAGTTACTCATTTTCACGGCGCTCAAGGTGACGTTTCCATAATACAAGCCATTTCTCTTGCCCCCAAAGGCAATACCGTCAATTGATTCTGTGCAGCTTTTGAGAAAACCGCTTTGGCGATAAATCGCCAAATTTTGGTTAATTTCAAAAGTCGCCAGGTCTCACCTGCTCAGCCAATCACCGCCTTTTAAACTTGCCGCACCTTTAAGTCATAAGCAGATGGTTGCAACTTGTCGCCCGTTATCGCCCTTTTAACTTAATGTGCGTTCTGTCTTTACACTACGCACGCTACGACGCTTGGCATCTTTGCACACAACTTTCGTGTAACCCCCGCTCCATATACTCCTGTCTGAGAAGAACTTGAATACGCAGATACGCACTCACTTACTTACACTCTCATGCACATACTTTGAGAGATCACGAGTTTTTGCTGTATATATAGGTCGTGCCTTTTAGAAGCCCCTCCAGAATGCGGCTCTTCTGCCTAATTCTGTGAGGAGGCTATACCATTTTCGATGTATGTATTTTTATAGACCATGACGGTCATTTTGTCTTCTAACTGAATTTCCTGTTATGTGAGAACTTCACTGGAGAAGTAACGTTATGTACTGCAGTAATCTTGTACTACTACGGCCTAGTAATTAATTGAATAAATTTGTGTCGACCTAGAAAAAGTGAGTTAAGTGTAGTAAATTGGTGTGACTTAATATCTTGCCGGGATAGTAGTCGACGATGGAACTTCCTGCGGTTATCTGCTTTACTTCGCTGTCACCACTTCACGATCAATTATCGGCAAACACGAACTGAAGTGTCCAGACTTCGAAGTTATTTATCTTCATTATGATACTGACTTGTTCGTATATATAGTTTATGGCATTCCTAATAGTGCCTGGAGTGTTTCATCAGTTCCCTTGTGTTCCGGCTGGTAGATGTCCTAGATACGGTGGACCTTCATCGAAGCGTTTATGATTCATTTTTGTTGGGAACGATTCATGCTTACTGTCTGAGTACATTGTAGATATATTCATCATAGATTTTCGGCGGTCTTTCTTTGTAAGAACATTGTGTCGTCGAACTTCCGTTACAAACTAGTGTGCCGTCCTTCTCCAGTATAAACTACGATGCCGATTTACTCCCTCGATATGATGCAGTGATATTTTTCGTGCACAGACAGTGACACGTAACCATTCCTTTTATTGAGAAAGACTAATTACTATCTCCTATACTGATAAAGGACAATTTCATTTGCACAGATTGCCGTCGATCCTATTTTCCACTACAAACTATAGTGCTGTTCCATATTCCTCAGCACAGTGCATTACTGCCTACGTGGATTACTTCGAATGACAGTAACAGCTGTTTCATGTAAGACAACAACCCATTGTAACTATAGACACATTCACCGAACTTTCTGTACAAAGGTTGTATATATATACACTGAAGTGCCACTGAATTAGGGATAGCAAAGCCTATGCAAATTGTGTAGCGCTTCGTATCATGTATGCGCAAGTGAGGACGCTGTGGTAACTGCATATACAGAGCGTACTGTGGTTATTCTGAATTAGTTGTTGGAATTGCCAGTATGGGTAAAATGCCTGATTTAGACGCCTTCGATCGCGAACAAATCGTAGGTGCGCGACGCATGGGCCATTCAATTTCCGAAATCGTCAGACAGCTAGGATTTTCAAGGTCGACAGTGTCAAAAGTATACCAAGAATACATGGATGGTGGAAAAAAAACTAGCGATCGGGCAAACTGCAAAAGACAATTAGCCTTGACAGTGCGTGGTGAGAGACGGCTCAGGCGTATTGTACGTAGCCAGCGAAGCCAAACATTAGCTCAAATTACCACCCAGTTTAATGACGGTGCCAGTCGTACAGTCAGTAAACGGACTGGGCAACGCTCGCTTCACCGTATGGGTTTCGGGAGCCGTCGACCTATGAGAGTACCATTGCTCTATACTCGCCATCGGGCGAGTATAGAGCAATGGTACTATCTGGGGCCTTTGCTATCTGGGTCTTGCCTGGGCAAGAGAGCACAGAGGCTGGAGTGTAGAGGACTGGAAACGAGTAGCATGGAGTGATGAGTCTCGATTCCGACTACTTAACGCCGACGGGAGGCTGAGAATATGGCGTCAGGCTCATGAAGCCATGGATCCTGCATGCCTGGCTGGAACTGTACAAGAGCATGGTGGCTCAATCATGGTCTGGGGTGTTTTTTCGTGGTACAATTTCAGATCTTTGGTGCGTGTACCAACCTCCCTCGATGCAATTCGGTACGTAGAATTGCTGGGTGAACACCTTCGTTTATGCTGTTCTGTTATCCGCACGGTAATGGAGTTTTCCAGCAAGACAACTGTACCTCTCACAAGTCCCGGTTGGCTACTGGCTGGTTGGATGAGTATTCCTCTGACTTCTCTGTCATGAATTGGCCACCTAGAAGCCCAGATTTAAATCCCATTGAGCATCTTTGGGATGTTTTGGAACAAGGCGTGAAGGCCATCACACAGCACCAAAGAACCTTACTGAATTATGGACAGCTTTAGCCAATATTTGGCAAGCCATTCCCGTGGAACGTTTCCAGAAACTTGTTGAATCTATGCCTCGTCGTGTGGCAGCCGTTATCAAGGCCAGAGGAGGCCCAACTCGTTACTAGGTAGGTATCCCTAATTCAGTGGCACTTCAGTGTATATCTATACCTATCTATCTATCTCTCAATCTATCTATCTATCTATCTATCTATCTATCTATGTATATATATATATATATATATATATATATATATATATATATATATATATATATATATATATATATATATATATATATCCAACCTTTGTACAGACCTTTGTGCAACCTTTGTACAAACTTTGACACATTCACCGAACTTTCTGTACAAAGGTTGTATATATATATATATATGTATATATATATATATATTATATATATATATATATATTATATATATTTTATATATATATATATATATTATATATATATATATATATATATATATATGTATATATATATATATATATATATATATATACATATATATATATATATATATATATATATATATAATATATATATATAGGTATATATATATAGGGTGGGTGTTCCAAATATCGCCTACTCGTGTTTCTAAAGTATGATTCGCGCTACGTATGAGAAAATGCAGTAACTTCTTAGTTCTGGGTTTGTACTAAGAGCGGCGATAGCGATAACGCTCTTATCACTGAGAACAGAAACTATATGGCGTCGGAAGTTGTTTTGGATGTTGTCTTCGTAAACTTTGGCTCCAAAGAATCAGAATCCAGTGAATGACCACGTAGGTGCATCCAAATTCTAATTTTGCTTATATCATGTGAAAGTTCATTAAACAGAGACTTTGCTAGCAATACCTTTTAACAGGTGCTCCTAATTTCGCCTGGTAGGCGGTAAGAGGACCAGAGGTAAGCGTTATTAGGAACCGCTCCGGAGTTCACTGGAAATTTAAATTTTTCCAATTTAGCTACATAATTTTATCTGGCACTGGTTTTGGTGCTAATTGATCTCAGGATGCCAAATGAAGTAGTTCTTAGGGATGCTCTTTGAGTTTCCAGCTTAATCAGAAACTAATAAGTGGATGAAATGTCGAAAATAAGTTAGAGTAGGCGATATTTGGGACACCTACCCTATATATAACCCTAAGATCCCCTCACCTCACCAATTCTCTAGACTGGAGCTGCTACTGGATAGGTGAGGCTTAGGCACCTAATTGAAAGAGGTGCCAAAATGAGACAAAGTAAAAATAAGAAATTCTTAACGAATAATGAAAACACATTAATCGTTTAATCTAATGTTTGACTGAATTCGTAAAATTACACAAATATATGCGAATATTCAGGCTATTTTTTATAAACTGCTGAATCGGAGATCATGAAAAACAAATTTTGAATGCCTATTTTCAAACGTTGTTGTAGCCCTAAGAATTCTACCGACACTACCTGAAATTGTAGCAGCTGCTGAGCGCAATTTTTCTAAAACTGAAAATGTTCAATAATTACCTACGAAGAATAACCCAAGAGCGATTGAAAAATCTCTATAGTTTCTATTGAAAAGTCAATAACTAAAACAATTAATAACAGACATGAAACCAAGCTATTTTCTGCAATAAAGGCTAGAAGAATGATTAAGTAATTATTTTTACTACGTAACAAATGCTATTTAGATTTATTTACTTTTCCTGCTTTTTTAAAGTTCTATATTTAAAAAAATTTATATTGTTTTAATAAATACAACTTTTGGATTAATACATAATTTTCCCAAAATGATTGTTTTTCTAAAAGTAGACTGTATTTCAAACAGAAATACGTTCATTACTCAGAGTCTCCAAAATTTTGAAAAGGCGCCGTTTTTAAAACTTGCTTCAGGCGCTAGGATGGGTCGACCCGACTCTGGTTGTTGCTAAACTAAGATCCTAACTTGTTCACTGTGTTGTATTGATAAAAGGAATCTTTTACTGAAAGGCAGATCTGTTGCTTTTAAGGGGTCAGATACTAAAAGGAAGATCTGTTGCTTCTAAAGGCCAAGAGATCCGACAAACATATCCCTATTTTCAACCATCAGTAGCAACTAAAATAATTTATTCAGAAATATGAAAAGTTCACTGTGAGTTAAACACTCTTCCTTCTTTATAATTGTTTTAGTTTGAAGAGAATTTAAAATTTTTTTTAAAACTTCAACCATTGTTTTTTTCATTGTTATGTCATTTACGGAGATGATATCACCAGAACAGTTGGCTAGAATTCCATGAAATTTTACACACGTGCAATATAAACATTTATAATTAAAATGATTGACTATTATGCCATTCCTATTATAAAAATTATAATTACAGTAAAATTTATCAAAAACTTTTTGAAATTTAATTTTTCTTTAAAGAAACTTTTTTTTCCTATGAAGAGATGCAAATTTTAATTTAAAAGTTGGTCATTTTAAAGATATATTATGTAACGTAATTTAGAAACAAAAATAAATATGTATGTTCAATAATGTACAAATTCAATTCTGCGCGCAATGATATACCACTGATAAAAACAATGGTTGAAATTAAAAAAAAAAAAAATTTGCCTTCAAGCTAGAAGAAATTTATAGCCATATTTATAAAGAAGTAAGTGTGTTTAACTCACTTAAAAATTTTCATATTCCTGAAAAAGTTATTTTTATAACTACTGATGATTGAAAATAGGTATATGCTTGTCGAATCTCTTAGATTTTAAAAGGTACCTGACCCCTTAAGTTTTCCCTATGTTATTTATTTATTTATTTTTGGGTTTTCAACTTATAAAGGGTATGGTGAAACCTTGAAGGGTCTAGAAAAGGCTTCACTGTACTTGAAAATATACCAAAAAGTCCGCAATCATGCTTTACACGTCTCCTAAATGCCCCAAAACAGATATTAAAGATCTCGGCGGTCGTGTACTTCATTTTCTCTTAACAAGCACATCATCCGAGAAGAATGCATAATGGCCAGTCCGTGTTTAGAGGGCATACCTTCAAAAGCTGTTAGATTCTGCTTTTCTTGATTTATGACGATGCCGACGCCCCTGACACGGTAACATTTTACTCCGCTGTCAAGAACGGAATACCCGGACGCATGTCATTAATAGCGCCGGCCCGCAGAGAAATCGGACAGCGTGAGATATTTATGAGGGCAAAATAATGCGGCGAACGGGAGAGATCGCACATTCTGCTTAACAAAGTCGTAACCCTTTGTTTATTATGCATCATTTATCTCCGCAGCTCACGCAGAGCGTTTGCTGCCGTAAGGGGCGCAAGAACAGGTCTGCTCAGCAAAGGAGAAGTTGACACTAATAAGTGTTTACAGGCGAGAAAACGTATGAGCACACACCGAGAACTAATCGTCTTTTTATCATCAGTGGCTCAGACTCTATTGATATCCCTTTCTCAAGTGATTTCCGTTTGCATGTGATATCAGGATTTACTCTAGCGAGCTTCCGGTTATATGAAGAAATATTCTGAAAAATAATTTTCTCCCTCATGAAAGTGGGAAGAGGTCAAAAGATTTAAAACAATCGCCTACATCGCCTGAGTATAGTTGGGAATGAGAAAATTTCGTTTTTTGGAGCGTTTTTCATAGATGACCAAAGTACAGGTATTACGCAAACTGTTCAAACTATCTTGGATAACTTTGTTAAAAAACTTTCAATGTATCTTCTGTCGCAAATTCTGAACCAATGGATTGTAGTAACATGATAAGTAGTGATGACGAAGATTAATTTATGTCTTCAATATACAATGTATTTTAAACTACGTATGAAAGTAAAAATATATATATGGCGCGGAGCTTATTTCTATCCACCTCCATTTTGGCGTCTTCTATCCAAACTTACTCCTTCTTAATCTATTTCTGAATAATTATTAAAGTTATGGCAGTCAATAATTAAAGGCCTGTGGCAAAGAACTACAAATTAATCCACTTAAGAGTTTATTTCCAACTATTAATCTACCCCGATTCAAACTGCTAATTAAATTCCAAGAAATCATCTCGACCACGTGACGCGTGACTGAATTCATTGAAAAACTCCCGCTCTCTGCCGACATTCGAGGTGAAAACAGCGCTTCTACTTTCATGGCACATGCGCAGAGCCCAAACTAGAATTTTCTAGAAGCATTCTTCCCGCCAAACCTGTACAGTATCTCAAAATAGATTCTCTCTGCATGGAACTTCATTCCACCGCGAACTGAAGGTCAATTACTGAAATGGGGAAAAAACCCTTTCTCTCGACGCTTCTAGGCATATGAAACTAGCGGCTTTAGCGCCACAAAAATAAATTAATCCCGAAGCCCCCTTTAAATTTAAATTAATTATTCTTTCCCCAATTAATTCCTTACACACACACACACACACACACACACACACACACATATATATATATATATAGTAGCATTACTGCCCAGCAATGGCGGGGTAGATATATAGATATAAAAATTTTGATGCATTCCATCAAAAAAATTCTGGACCTTCGTCTGATTATACGTCTGATTTTATTGTGAATTAATAACACAGTGTTGCGTGATTCGCACGTTTGGCTTGAATATGTTTACTGTTTAATTATATTTGTTAGATACTGTTTAATTAGATTTAATTAGATTTGTTTGATCCACTGTTTCATTAGAAATAAGTTTTATAATTTACATTTGCCTTTATTATTTATTTTTCCCTTAAAAGCTTAGTTTCTTCCACATCACCCAAGAGGTAAAGTGCAAGATGCATTATCCCCTTTATTTATTCAAAATAAGGCGCGATTCGACATGAAGCCTATTTTCCTTACTTTGGTGATTCGGGTTTTTTTTGTCGACAGGCCAAAAACCGTATCGGTTTTTAATTTTCCCAAGGCCAAAAACCGTTGAAAAAGCGAATTGTAAATCGGAGAAAAACTGCAAATAACAAAGGACACAAAGCAGAGACGGGAAAATTGTGTTAAAACATACTAATTTGAACTGCATTCTTAAAAAACTCCCATCTCAGTTAGTCTAGTAGTTAAATTTTATCTTTTACCGTATTTTAATATTTCTTTTGTCAATTTATTTCGTTGTTATGCACGTAAAGCAAAATTAATTTAAAGTATCACAAAAAGAAAAGAAACCACGTGATCAGCATTTGATAAATTAAATTCTAAAAATTAATCTTTAAAAATTCACCAAAAATCAGAAAAGGGAGGTAAATATTCGAAAAAGATTTCGTTTCAAAGGAATTTTTATGATTTTTCTGGTGATATAAATTTTATAATCCTCGGATTATCATTTTAAATGCAAACTTAAAAAAAATTAGAAAAGCAGCTTAAAAATTTAATTTTAAAAAATCGAAGAAGAATTTTTCAAAAATCTTTCTTAGTTCACGACTCCACTATAGACTCCACTATAGAAGAATCACCATGCAAAGTTTCAGCTCTTTATGTCCAACGTTTTGGACTGTGCTTTATCTGTCAATCAGTCAGTCAGTTAGGCAAGGCCAAAGGTTGTTACCATGAAGCTCTCCCCCCCCCCCCCAGCGCACCCCTCTTCCCCAGCGCGGGGGAAGAGGGATATGTTCGGATTTCACTGATAACATGTTGTAGGGAACGGTTTGTATCCACAGGGGGTACTCGCACCTCTTACGGGCACAAAAAATCATTAAAAAATTAATTTAAAAAAACTAATTGAGCCTCAAACTTCGTTTTTGCTGATTTAAGTTTTTCGGGTCCTAAACATTAACTGTGCCGAATTTGGTCCCGGTGGGTGAAACAGTCTATGATTCTATAGCGGACAAACAAACAGACAAGCTCTTTTATATATATAGAAGATATATGTGCATATACAAAAAAATGTTTAAAACTCGAATTATGACTAATGTCTCGGTCCCTATCTCGGTCATAAGTCGAGGAATATTTATAAATAGTTCGTAACAAAGGGGAAAATATAGATTAATTCCAGAACTATAGCTAATAATTTTAGATTCTTTAGAAATAGATATTTAGATCTTGTTTATAACTGAGAAGATTGGATCATTGAGATGTTTTGTGCTATTAAAAAAACTGAAATAAGAAAAAAATATTTTTCAGGAAATTAAGGGTGTATGATTTTTTTAGTGATCTTGACGGAAAAGAGATACTGTTTTTGTTGTTCACAGTTAGCTGCTGGTGAAAAACCTCGAGGCCGATTTTTCTCCTTTTGTGACTTGTCATTTAATTAAACAGTGGGACAAAACCAACATTCATCATGAGATAGCGGAATAGATTTTGATAATTCTCTGTTTTCAAAACATAATTTCATTTAACATTTCAAATTCCGCTTAATATTTTTTTCAAAATAAATTGTCAGACGTGATACAGACAGACAAGAACTGAAGTACTGGAAAGCAACGCTAACCCCAAGAATGGTTCTACATTTTTTTTCAAATGAACTGTGAGTAGGTTTTAAATGAACCATAGATGCTAATTTAAATGAGGATTATATAAATATGCTAATCTAAATTTAATAAACCACTCAGGTAGTCTATATAATAACAGCTGAAGGTAAACAAATGTTAGTTTGTTAGTTAGCAGATACGGGGACGGGCTAATCTCGCGAAGCGGGTAATAAACAGATGTCATTCCGGGTGGGCCAGCTCCTTTCCGTTTCGCAAATTTTCATGCATGCAAAATTAAACTTTTCCGCCCACCAGTCGACAAATTTTTTATTTCCATGTGTTCTACAACTCTTCATCTTTAAGGATATGCACATTTTCAAAAAGTTAAAAATGTTTTTCACTTCAAACGAAGCTTTTTCCCCAAAGCAGTTTTCCAAATTTCACGAAATCGACAATTTTAATGGACAAATATTTCGGTTTTCTGCACCTATTAATGTCAATTTTACGATTTATCGGTATTTTCTAGATGTTCAGCTTCCAAAATATATCAAATATATTTAATAAAAAAATGTTATCATTCTAAAAAAGCGTACTTGCAAAACTCACTTTTGAAATTCCTCGTGCTGATCGCCATAGTATCTTAATGTAACTTGAATGCCGAGTTCGTAATTTTTAGACTTATTATTTTACTCACTAATAATTCCAGCTAATTCGTGAAATTTATTTCTAATTAATGAAGGAGTGATGAGGATTCTTCCGCCACCAATTTTGAATTCATCAGAACTGTCTTTCTATTTTTTTAAGCACTTTTTGCCCCATGAGATGTAATGTTTACATTCCTCCATGTTGCCAAAAAGAAAATAACCAAATGCCAAAATAGTTGAGAACGAGTCATTTATTTAATAATTGAAATCCAGAAATAATTTTAAAGCACCAGAAATAATTCTTGTTTTAGGAAATGAGCAGTTATAATCTTTAGAATTTATTCTAATTCAATGAACTTCTTTTTTGTTTAAAAAGCAAAATTTGAGAACTGAAATTTGAA
Organism: Dolomedes plantarius; assembly: GCA_907164885.2. NCBI lineage: Eukaryota > Metazoa > Arthropoda > Arachnida > Araneae > Dolomedidae > Dolomedes > Dolomedes plantarius. Next base: position 108,499,045 of record OU015495.1, on the reverse strand, counting down.
AAAATTATTTCAAAAGCCAAAAACCAAAGTTTGATAAAGAGAATTTTAAATAATTATTTCGTTTTTAAAAATTCTAATATATTTTAAAAGTCCTTAAACAGTTTTTAATCTTTAAGAAATAAAAACATATCATTTTAAATCGAAAAAGCAACACATCAGGTTGCCACTCAGCTAGTCTATATAATAACAGCTGAAGCTAAACAAATGTTAGTTTGTTAGTCAGCAGACACGGGGCGGGCTAATCTCGTGAATCGAGCATAGCAGGATAAAGCGACTGGTACCGATGAACGCGGACGGACGAGACGCGTGCACTGGTGCTATCCTCAATTTTCAAAACTTTAAACTTTTTAAATTATAAAATTAAAACTTCCGAACTGAAAAGAAGCGGACAGCAGAAACAGATGACATTCCGGGTGGGCCAGCTCCTTTCCGTTTCGCAAATTTCCACTGTTTTCATGGATGCAAAATTAAACTTTTTCATCCACCAATCGACAAATTTTTTATTTCCATGTGTTTTACAACTCTTCGTCTTTGAGGATATACACATTTTTATAAAGTTAAAAATGTTTTTCATTGCAAACGAAGCTTTTTTCCTTAAGCAGTTTTCCAAATTTCCCGAAATCAACAATTTTGATGGACAAATATTTCGGTTTTCTGCACCTATTAATGTCAATTTTATGATTTATCGGTATTTGCTAGATGTTCAGCTTCCAAAATATACCAAATATATTTAATAAAAAAATGTTATCATTCTAAAAAAGCGTACTCACCAAACTCCCTTTTGAAATTTCCCGCACTGATAGCCATAGTATCTTAATGTAACTGAATGGGGAGTTCGTAATTTTTCGACTTATTATTTTACTCACTAATAATTCCAGCAAGTTCGTGAAATTTGTTTCTAATTAATAAGCAACTGATGAGGATTCTTCCGCCACCAATTTTGAATTCCTGAGAACTATCTTTCTATTTTTTTAAGCACTTTTTCGTCCATGAGATTTTCTATTTATATTCGGCCATGTTGCCAAAATGAAAATTTATTAGTTGAGAACGAGTCATTTAATAATTGAAATCGAGAAATAATTTTAAAGCACCAGAAATAATTTTAGTTTCAGGAAAGGAGAAGTTAAAACCTTTAGAATTTTTTTCTAATTGAATGAGCTTCTTTTTTTGTTTAAAAAGCAAACTTTGAAGATGGAAATTTGAAAGAATTATTTCAAAAGCCAAAAACCAAAATTTGAAAAAGGGAATTTTAAATCATTATTTCGTTTTTTAAGAATTCTAATGTATTTTTAAAAGTGATTAAACAGTTTTCAATCTTTAAGAAATAATACCATTTCATTTTAAATCGAAAATGCAACACATCGGGTTGCCACTCAGCTAGTCTATATAATAACAGCTGAATGTAAACAAATGTTAGTTTGTTAGTTAGCAGACACGGGGACGGGTTAATCTCGCGAACCGAGCATAGCAGGATATCGCGACTGGTACCGATGGACGCGGTCGGACGAGACGCGTGCACTGATACCATCCTCAACTTTCAAAACTTTAAACTTTTTAAATTATTAAATTAAAACCGCCGAACTCAAAAGAAGCGGGTAATAAACAGATGTCATTCCGGGTGGGCCAGCTCCTTTCCGTTTCGCAAATTTCCACTATTTTCATGCATGCAAAATTAAACTTTTCTGCCCACCAGTCGACAAATTTTTTATTTCCATGTGTTCTACAACTCTTCATCTTTAAGGATATGCACATTTTCAAAAAGTTAAAAATGTTTTTCACTACAAACAAAGCTTTTTCCCCAAAGTAGTTTTCCAAATTTCACGAAATCGACAATTTTGATGGACAAATATTTCGGTTTTCTGCACCTATTAATGTCAATTTTACGATTTATCGGTATTTTCTAGATGTTCAGCTTCCAAAATATACCAAATATATTTAATAAAAAAAATGTTATCATTCTAAAAAAGTGTACTTGCAAAACTCACTTTTGAAATTTCTCGCGCTGATCGCCATAGTATCTTAATGTAACTTGAATGCCGAGTTCGTAATTTTTAGACTTATTATTTTACTCACTAATAATTCCAGCAAATTCGTGAAATTTGTTTCTAATTAAGGAGGAAGTGATGAGGATTCTTCCGCCACCAATTTTGAATTCATCAGAACTGTATTTCTATTTTTTAAGCACTTTTTTCTCCCATGAGATGTAATATTTACATTCGGCCATGTTGCCAAAAGGAAAATAATTAGTTGAGAACGAGTCATTTATTTAATAATTGAAATCCAGAAATAATTTTAAAGTACCAGAAATAATTTTTGTTTTAGGAAATGAGAAGTTAAAATCTTTAGAATTTATTCTAATTCAATGAACTTCTTTTTTGTTTAAAAAGCGAAATTTGAGAATGGAAATTTGAAAGAATTATTTCAAAAGCCAAACACCAAAATTTGAAAAGGAGAATTTTAAATAATTATTTCGTTTTTTAAAAATTCTAACATATTTTTAAAAGTCATTAAACAGTTTTTAATCTTTAAGAAATAAAACCATTTCATTTTAAATCTAAAAAGCAACACATCGGGTTGCCACTCAGCTAGTAAGACCTTAAAGTTTGTCGCTGAAAAACTATCATATTTATACTAAAATATGATATATCATAGTGCAAAATCTATCATATTCATTTGTTAACAAAGTGATGCTGATACTCCCTCGGATAATTTGTGTTTTGTTTTATACATTTTCCTTTTATTTTTGTCGACAGTACAAGGATAATTCTCAAAACGAAATACCCATACACGCATAATAAAGAGTTCAATGTATTTTTCTTTATTAATTTTAATGAATGGAATTCTTTAAATAACATAAAGAATCACATTTCTTTTAGTTTTAAAACCCCTGAATATTTTGATGAAATTAGGTATAAGAAACTATCAATAAATGAAAAATTTTGAAGTTAGAATCAAATTTAATACAACTTTAAAATATTTATCATACCTGAAATATCTATGATAATTGATTTAACACTCACAATAATTTTGTTTCTCTGTCACGGAATTAAGAAAAGAAATAAGTAATTCTAAATAGTCATCGAAAATTATTATATTAATAACATTTAAGATATTTCAAATAAAGGTCTTTCGATACACGAGTTTGATTATCAGTCAAATATACGCTCAAAACGAGAATCTTTATGTAAGACAAACGTGAAATAAGACATGGTTCTTTCAGTCTTGTGAGCAGTCTAATTTCATTACTTTAAAGTTGAAATCTCTCTCAAAAGTTCCTCTCCATATTCATATATTTTTATTTTATTGAAATTTCCAATTTTATAAAAACGTTTTTCTTTATTTCATTATGCAAAACAAAGAAAATTCCTATCTTCCTAAAGATAAGAATTTTAGTGATAATAAAGTTATTTATTAGACTTTTCAAATTACATTTAATTAAGAAGTGATTCAAAATCTCACTAATTTTAATTTAAAAAAATATTTAAAGACTCTTATACTATGATGACCAAATTAAAGTGTCTGGAATTATAATAAAGTAAAAAATTAAATTTTAATAAGTTAATTTTAATAAATTTTAATCAATTATTTATTTTATTCATTTTTAATTTTTCAAAATGTACCACAATTGAAAAGTTTATAATTAATAAGTTAAGACTTACAGTAAGTTTCCCTTTTCTGCCCTTGATTTCTGTGTAGTTAGGAGGAATTATTTATTTAATATCAATAAAAACATTTTAAATAAATGTCTCTAAGTTTTCTATACGTTTTAAGATTCTACTTTCTATACGTTTTAAGATTGTCTTTAAGTTTCAATATCAGGGAAAAATTCATTACATACTCAAAAATATATTGATGTAAGAAAAACATGAAACTACTTTAGATTGTCTTTATCACTGAAATGCTTCCAATTTTTACATCTTCAAAAGTATTTATTTTTTCCAGAATCCTGCATGCGTTGTGGAACGAAGTTTAAATATAGAAGGAAAATATTTAAATTTTTTTAGGAATTCATAAGGTTACATAATATCCGCAAATAATAATTCGAAAATTCTTCCACACATTCATTTAATCAGAATTTTTTTGGATCATTAAGAGAGAATTTGTTGCCGCTAAAAGTTTAAAAATATACTTTCTATATTCATAGTCATAGGATTATCATGGGAGTTTTAACTTAGTTGCATAAAAATTCCGTCTTCATTCCATCACGAAAAGCAAAGGAATTCAATTTTAGCCAAAATTAATGATCATATAACAATATAGCACTTATCTTGCTCCCATGCAAGGGCGGTTCCATGGGGGGGGGGGGGCAGTAGGGACAATTGCTCCCCCCCAAAAAAAAGAGCCTGCCGTATTTTTTTCCCACAGCCTAAATTTATATAATCGTAGACCTAATACTAAATGAGTTTAAATTTAAAATGAAATTATGGAAATAAAGATCACAGTGGTTGGATGATATATAGTCGGGGGGATTGTACAGGGCAAGATAAGATTTATGACTTCTTCTTCATGCTCTTCAAACCAACACTTGATATATTTAGCTGCATATACAAGGGGGTTATCATCCTGGAGGACGCCATCTTCTGCAAGAAAAAATGTTTGCACCATAGGATGGACTAGTAAGCTAAAATTTCGACATAGTCCTTCCCATTCAATCTCCCTTTTAGGGTTATAAGAGGGTCTGAAGAAAACCATGAGATGTCATCCCAAACCCTGATAGATCTACATCCATGATTGACAGTTGAGATGAGACAGCCAGAATCTTACGCTTGTGTAGGTGTTCTCCAGACATACGTACGTCCTGTTTCGAGGAACAATGTAAACAATGATTCATCGGACCAAACGCAGTGTTTAGACATATTACTCGACCAGGATTTGCGCTCGTGGCACCATATTGGGTGATATTTTGTATTGGCATCTATTACAAGTGGCTTGGGAATAGCTTCTCTTCCGTAAATACTTTTATTGTGAAGTTCCCTTCTACCTCTAAGGGTTGATACCGGAACATGCAGATGCAGATTGAGATCTTAGGTCATTTTGGTTGAAGTTGTTTTCTTTCTACATTTCACAACCCGCTTCAATACCTCGTCCGTCTTTTTCACTCAGCTCTCCCTTTCGTCCACTATTCTGTTTGGAAAAGCATGTTTTTCCGAGCCCTCTGTATGCTATCATGACTTCCGATACCATAGCTCGGAAAATACCAATTAGCCTGGGGGTTGCAGTAACAGATACTGCAATTTAAACGCACTCCAACAATTTGCCCTTTTCTCAAGGTCAGGAAGGTTTGATATTTTACGCTGTTCCCCCCAAAAGCACGATGCCCTTAGCTTCATTACTGCTACCTGACAGTAGAATAATACATACACTATATTATGTAAAAAATACCGGTGGTCAGACTTGTTTTTTAAGGAATACGAAGCACATTCATAAACACCACTAGTATTGATAGGTGTTTCCATTATTTTGATAACCACCTGTATATATATATATATATATATATATATATATATATATATATATATATATATATATAAAACCCTAATAATCGACGTTACCCCTCCCTCCCCAAATCTCTGGCCTGGAGCCACCGCTGCTCCAATGTCACTATAATATAAACAATTTCATTAATATGTTTCTACAAAAGTTTTTCTATTTTCTGAGGACGATAACACAAAACATTTTTATCACATAAGTGATTTAACAAGGAATGTTTTACACGCCACTGTGTTCCTTTGCATTCCCTTTTTTCTTCTCGATAGCATCAAAAATTTTGTTAAAAAAATTCGTTCGTAAAAGAAAATGTGTCAGCTGCTTTGTCTATAATTTTTTTTGGATATGTCACCTGGAGATTGAAAATTAGAAAAAAAAGTGGTGACAATGCTTAAATATTTTAATTGCAAAAGTTTTACAACAGAATATTGTATGGGACAAAATACGGTTTAATATCTAATAATAATAACTGATTAAAAGAATTAATATTGACAAAAGCTTAATGTTATAATTTAAAAATATTTATGTGTTTACTTTTTGTTCTATTATTCTTTTTCACATGGTAAATGCCATAATACGTTTATCTTGAATTTCACATTACTTACAGAGATACCATGCCATTTTTTGCGTTACTAAAGATGAAGCAGTTTTATTAAATTCTTTTAATCTTTACAACCATCACCTAAATGAACTTAACTATGAACTTCGTTGCACTTACACACACACACACACACACATATATATATATACATACACACATATTTTTATACATACCGCATAAATTATATATATATATATATATATATATATATATATATATATATATATACAGTGGAATCTCGATCGGTCGTTTTCGGATCCATCGTTTTTCCGTATGTGTCGTTCATTTTATCCAGTTCCAACGATCATATTGCTTTGTTATGTTTCCGCATCTATCGTGTTTTCCCGCATTTTTCGTTCATTTCAATAGGTCTCTTGAAAAACGATAGACCGAGATTCCACTGTATATGAAATAATAACGTTCCATCTTTATTAATTAACGCCTATTCTGAATTTTCCCGTTAACGTTTCAATAAAGTATAGCCCCCTATTTCAAATTATGACCTAAGGATAACCGAACTAACCAGCTAAATTGGTGAAATACTCCGGCTGACCCGGAATTGTACTGTCTGTGTACTGTAAATCTTTAAAACGCCGTCATTGTGCTTATGGGTGCTGTAATGCTTCAAAATACTTCAAAACGCCGTCATTGTTTTTCTGTGTGCTGTACATCTTCACAGTGAGTGTCCAGAATAAAGTCAGATCTTAAAATCTAAGGTGATTCCTTAGATTTTAAGGGAAATCCCCTTAATTTTCTTAAGGGGAAAGCTACTACTACCAACCAAATGCCTACAGGAAACTGGGTATTACTTACTTACCACACACACACACACATATATATATATATATATATATATATTTATATATATATATATATATATATATCTATATATATATATATAGAGTGGTATCTCTGAAAAGTAGACAGTCACGGGACCAAAAGTTTTGTCCTTTATTAGAAGGTGTCCGCTATTGGGGAGGCCAACCTTTTTATAAAAAAAGTTTTTGCTCTTCTGTTTGACATTTGATTGAAAATTACGGATGCAATTTTAATTAAAAAGGAAAAATTAATTAGGTAAGAAAATAATAACTATTTACTACTTTACCTTTTAATTGTGGCTGATCCTTTTATCTTGCATTAAATAATCCCAAAATACAATGTATTGGAGCTAAATTATTTTAATTACTAAAAAATTTGTTAACAAAGTTTGGTTTCTCTTTTTTACACAGCAAACCTGTTTTTCAAGGTGAATTTTCATAAGATTTAGCTTTGTTCGTTCCTCCGAATCTTCATTGTTCAGAAAGAACTGTTTTAATTGTTCACTGTATTTCCGTGCTTCCGAATAATCTTTGATTTTGCAGTCTTCCATTGGTGATTCCTCCTCACCATCCTCAGAAAGGGAGAGTGCTTCAGTGCTGTCCCGATGAATGAAATTGGAAACATGCAGGTTTTCTTTCTCAATGGATAAATCGTCGTCGATCTTGACATACTCTTCAACGTTGACATTTGAATCCAAATTGGCTACTAGATCCGCAAGTTCTTTTCGCTTTTTTCAGTAGTACTGTCAGTTGCCACTTCGCTTGTACTCAAAAATCCTGCCTTCTTAAAACATTTTAGAACGCACCCAGGTTCTACCTTTTTAAGGACTCACGTAATCCAGGAAATTGCATCCAAAACAGATACCGATTTTGCCAACTATTTCCTGGATTTGCATGAGATAATCCGTGAAAGCAAATGTCTCAGAAGCAGCTTTTTGTATCGAATTTAATGCTGCGGATAATTTCATGATCAAGTGGTTGTAGCATCGAAGTGGTGTTAGGAGGCGAGAAAATTAAATTAACTCTTTTGAGCTTTACATCACCAGGATGGGAAGTAGCACTGTCCATGGACAGAATTATTTTTCTCTTTTGTTTTTTCATTTTTTTATCTACTCCAACAGCCAATCACTCATTATATCAGCGGTCATACACGCTTTCTTATTTGACTTCAACGAAACACTTAAGTTTTCGTACATCAATGTTCTTGAAAGATCCAGGCTTCTAAGGAATCATCTAGGCTTTGTAAAGACGCATAAGCATATATTTTTAGCTTGCTTGTTAGAATAATTTTGAAATGTTTGCCAATATAATTGAACGTTTTTCAAAAATACCTGTCCGCTATTCGGAGTGTCCGCTATCCAGAGGGAATAACATGGATTGTCCTATATAAAAGGACTGGGACTCGTAAAAATGTTCGTTAATTAGAGGTGTCCGCTATTCCGGAGTGTCCGTTAAGGGAGGTACAACTGTATATATATATATATATATATATATATATATATGTATGTGTGTGTGTGTATGTATATACACATTCACATTATGTAATATCAGTAAACTCAGAAATTTTCATTTCTTGTATCAAATAATACCAACCAAATATTATGTTTTTTACTAAGATTTTTATTTTTAAATTCCCCAGAGTTCTGAAAGCTTTTGCATAGTAAGGAAACAACATTTCACCGCGTCACTTGTTCTTAGAAAAAAGAACAACAATAACAGCAAAAAAATGACTGCGAATTCATCGCTTAACGCCTTTATTACCCAATTGAAACAGTCGATTCCTTTCTCGGAATACCTTAAACCTCTAAACTATTAAGTGGCTAATATGCAAATGGGAAAATGAAAGCCCCATATGGGATAGAATTAATGGTGCAATTGAATAACAGAAGGTAGATTAGAACGGTAATGAATATTGATTAGGAAATTGTGGGAGAGACAAAGCTACAAGTGGTGGTAATATTTCGCAACTCGACGAACAAAGATTTCCATTATCGAATCATGCGTGTTTACTAAGGACAATTAACGCATGAAAAATGATAATAAATTTAGTGTTAATCAGTATTAGAGTCGACTCTCATCGTAACGAGCGACTGTTCCAATACAACGATCGGTGTAAAAAGTTCGAAATGAAATGTTTAATGACAAGTTTTTTTAAAATCCAATATAATGACCTTGCATATAATTTAATCTCAATATTCCATTAATCCTCAATATTCCATAATCCCAATATGCCCCATTTCACTCTCGCAACACTATCTTTAACTGTGATGGAAAATTATGTTATAAAAGCATTTAAAATTCACAAAAACAAACAACGATTTCTGATTATTCTTCTAGATAATGACCGTCAATATAACCTAATTTTTTACGATTTCATTAATTTTTACTTTCAATTCCTATTTTAGAAATAATTGTTCTTTTAAATTCTACACGCTGAAATTAATTTTTATTGCTAACGCTTATTTCATAAATAATTACAAGATAAAAAGAACTTTTTATATACCACGTTTTTAAATTTTCTGTTGAATCATATAAACTTGACAATTCTATGTATTAATAAATACTTAAAAAAATTTTTTTTGATGAATTATCCCACCAACTTGAAAGAAATGATCAAATGGGTAATAAAGAGAGCAATTATAAGAAATTTTCAAGCAACAAAATTAACTGAAAATGAATTCAATCCTGCTTAAAGATGGCTAAAAGTATTAAAAGAATTCATTGTCATCGTGTTCTGATCTATCCTAAAAGTTTCAAACGTCTAGCTGGTCGGGAAGTTAGTTAAAAATTGATTGCAAGATTTGTACTTGACAAATCCCCAAACAAGAAAGAAAGCGAGTTACACACAAACAACACACAAACACACAACAACACAAACACACAACCAAGGTAAACATACAAACATGAAAGAGAGTTAATAAAAACATGGTAATAATTAATTCAATTCTGCTTAAAGATAGCTAAAAGTATTAAAAGAATGCATTGTCATCGTGTTCTGAGCTATTCTGAAAGTTTTAAATGTCTAGCTAGTCGGGAAGTTAGTTAAAAATCGATTGCAAGATTTCTATTGGACAAACAAGAAAGCGAGTTAATAAAAACATGGTAAAAAGTGAACAGTAATATGTAAGTAATCGTGTACCAATAGGAAATTTATGTAAAAATTTTAATTTTCCCCACAAGTGATAAGTTTTAAAATTTTTTTAAAAATAAATTTTCGCTGTAGTGACCTGTTGTTATAACGACCTTTTTCTAAGGGTCGTAGGTGGGTGGGTGGAACTCGTTATAAGAGGTACCGACAATATTTCTAACATAAAAAGGATTAGATTTTTCAAAAAGAAAAATGTATGTTCATGTTGTATTTAAGCCGAATTTTTTGTTGGTATATAAAAATATTTTACGGAAATTAATTTTGAAGTGAATTCTGCTGTTTTTCAAATTTTATCCTGATGCAAAGGGATTCTCTGTATAATGAATTTCCATTTCCTGAAATTCTGTGTAAGGAACTTTCCTTTAACGAAATTTTCTGCCAAGCCTTGAATTTGAATGCCATTTGAGTTTTAAGATTGAGTTACATATGAAGTATTTAGGTTTTCAGAAATACTTGATAATCCTAATACATGACCAATTTTTTTTTTTTTTTTTTTTTTTTACTGCAAAACTTTGAAACATGCTAATTAAAAAAAATTATAAAGCTTGAAATTTCTGAAACCAGCTGTAAAACTGCCAATTCCTGTATCCTTCATGGAATATGAAACCTACCTCGTTTCTTTTGTCATGCATTTTACTTGATTTATTCCAAACGACCGCCTTTCAAGGGAGAAATATCGCGCGTCGAAACTTTAGGGATGTCTATTCTACCGACTGAACTCCCCTGTAATGCAAAGAATTTTTTCAATTGCTTTTCCCCCACAATGAGTTATTGGGAAGATTTATTATTTTATTTATTTATTTATTTCTTGTCAGCCAGAAACACATTTTCTAGTATGCGAAATTAACTTACTTTATGATTTTGTTGTTGTGTCTTTATAATATACATATCAACTTCAGGTTTGTTTTTCAATTTTTCATTTCATTAGTTTAAGATTTCTGGAGTCAATTTTTATGTTATGGATTTTCTCTGTAACTAAGAGCTTCGGTGGATCAATGGGATGTCTTTAAATAGAAATCGAGTTACAGATATTGAACTATACGAGATGTAATTTTGAGCACATTTTAACTTAAATTTTGAATTTCCATAATAAACTTAAATAATACTTAAAACAATCTGATTCCTATTCACGACAGTAAAGGTCTGTTTACACAGAATCCGTCAGCTTCAGCGTAAAATTTTTTAACCAATCATATACCAATCATTGACCCATTTAACCAATCAGCGCCAACTGAATTTTTAACGCTGACGGTTTCTATGTGAACAGGCCCCAACTCAAAATGATTTATGCATTGTGCGGCAGAGTGGACTCCTACGTTTCTGAAGGTCACTGATAAGGGAGTGGTAGGGGTAGGGCGGAGCGAAAGGTGGCAACAGTTTGGGATGATTTTCCTGTTGTCAGTAGACACCAGGAGTTGGTCCGGTGAGCATGGAGGTTATTGAGGCACTCATTGAAAAAAACGATTCTGTAACCGCAACAAAAAGGACATTAAGAAAACGCTCCGGGATCTACGCAACTAATGCCGATATGGATCGAAAAACAATCCTACGATGGATTTCGAACGTGAGAGCAAGTGTATCTGAATTACCAAGGAAACCAAGTGGAACCTTAGAACACTTGAAAGTGTGCAACGAGTCCGTGTGTCCCCTATTCGTGAGGAAGTTGCTACCATATCCCAACAGATGACCAACAGAGTGATGGAAAACTCTAGAGAATGGCTTCGACAGTGCATCACAAAAAAATCGGGAGCCACCTGAGTGCTGTTATTTTCAAAATTATGAAATTCGTATTTGATATTAAGTAACAAATATCAAAACTCTGGGATTGTTTCTTAAGAGATCTATCATGATTCAGTCGAAATGATGTCCCCTCGTATAATTTTACATTCATTAAATTACACAATTCCATTAACATGACTAAGTATGCTTACAATAATAAATAAGTATTAATTTTTTCCTATACACCGGTTCCTCGATTTGCACGGTACTTGGTTTACACAGTTTCTAAATTTTATAAATAAAAAAAATATCGATGAATTTTTTGATTATTAGAGTTTTACGTTGAACGCACTCATTTATTATCTGCATTGTAGCGTCATACAGGTACGGGGCTATTTTCACAAGACCCCACAGGGGGCATGAACACAGCTGCGTGTTTATCGAAATTTCCATTTCAAGTTCCCACCAAAATATTGAACACGTGCAGGATTAAAAAACTATGACATACGGTTTCCCCGCTGAAATCTAACATTCCTGGTTTCTGCGGGCAAATCCCACAAGTTTCATTTTTACCGACAGATCCGGGATCAGCCGCTATTCCCTTCGTAAAGATGTCTCTTCAGGCTCGTCATTCAGAGTTGGCGTATAGAAGCCACAAGTTGCCATAAACGTGCCACCAGGATCTACGGCTTAATCCCAGGGGCCCCGCGCTTGAAAGCCGCGCTTTTTCTTGGAAGAAGAAGCTCCCGACAAAGGGAACGCAACGAAAGATAGTCGAGGGACTTGGTGTTTTTCAGAGAGCCCCATGTAACAGCCAGGCGACGCGGTCGTGGTTTTTAAGCTCCTGTGGGTGGCTAACCGGGTCTCGGAGCGTACTGTTAAATTACTCTGCACTTAAGGTAAAATGCACTTAGTTCTGCCGTACTAGTTTAATGTTAATTTGTTTTGTTTCTTTGTTATTAAATCTGTTAAGTTTTTGTTTAAGCTTGGCCTTATCATTCACAACTCGGAGTCTGTTTTTCTTGACCACAATTTTATTAATTTTAAAAAGCCTCAGAGAAAAGCCTAAGACGCCACAGCATAGACGTCACAAGTGCATTGCGTCGCGTTGTGTTGCGTTTAGTACTGGCGTCGTTAAAGTAGATTTTGTTTCATTTCCATAATGTCATTCCTAGTTGAGTTCTACACAAAGTAAGACGTTCGTTTTTGAAATACATATGTAAATAAATATTTTATCTTTGCATATTACTTAAATTGCTTTGTCTTCACTTCGGCATACACTCTTTGAATTATTACACTGTTATTATAAACATTACTACGGCTTGCATATATCCCCTTGTTTAATATGAATGCTGTGTCTTTTTTTACATGGTTTCGATTTACGTGATTTATTGTGGAGCGCATCTACCGTGTAAATCGAGGGATAGGTGTATTTTTATCTTACAAGGGAGCAATCCATATTTTGAGATAATTTTAGAGATTAAATTCATATTCAGACAATAAAATCCATATTTAGAGAAAAAAAACAATAAACAAATGACAGAAAACAGAAAAACCCAGGTGTGGGAGCTCTGATCGTAACAAAGTGATAAAAAAAAGAAAAATAGAAATAAAGTAAGAGTGATATAAAATCAAATTGTTATCAACCCGGTGCTGTGCATATAGCATCGGATTCGATGAATTTTCTTAAAAATTAAACCACGCATATATCGATTGGAAGGTTTTTATGTTTACCCGTAAATAAAACCTCTCCCTGCTTTGTTGTTACTACACTTTACGCATCGATCTTCCACAATTGGCACTTCTCACACGGAGATAACGCGCCGTCCGTTGTTTGCAAACACCAAGCGTGGTATGAGCAGCGGTTCATATCAGCTGCTCGAGCAGTCAATAAGGAAAGTCTGTAGGGGCATATTGCTATTAATGGATAGGACTGCTCGAATCGATAGCTTTTAACTGACCGGAGGGTGGATAAAAGGAAAGCTACGCTCGGGTGGGCTTGGAATTCGGAACGCTTTTAAAGTGTTTTGGGAATCGGAGGTATATTTTCTACGTTCCACCTTTTTATTTATTTATTTTTTATATGAAATATTCAGGCGGTTTCCATTTTCGGCAATATGCGTTACAAGATGTTTTCATATTTCATACATTTATTTATCGTAAAACAGTTACTTTTTCATCTATTTTCAAATTTATCTATTTTTCAGTCACTTAAAAAAAAAAGATACCCGGGATTTGAACCTACAACCCTTTTGCTCACTGAACAAATGTGCTAATCATTACACTATCAGGTCATGTATAGTCCTTCCATAATCCCCCATACTTATAATAAATTGTAACTCTGTATCAAGTATCATCTATACACACACACACACACACACATATATATATATATATATATATATATGATTTTTGTTGCAAGGCCCTTTACTAATCGGAAGAGAAGAAGGCCAAAACTAAGATGGCTTGACTCTGTTCAATCAGATTTAAGAGTGATTGGAGTGAGGAACTGGCAGACAGGTCTAGAAATAGGCTGTCGTGGAGGAATCTTGAACTGAAGGTCCTGGCCCTCCTTGGGCTGTCGTCGTGCCAAATATGATGATGATGATGATATATATATATATATATATATATATAAATTAGGCGGCCAGTTATGGTTCCAAAAAAAGTGACCGTTTTGAGGAGTGGCCGTCGAATAGGGGCCGATTTTCCTATGGCGGCCAGTAATGGTGCCGAAAAAAGTAGCCGTTTTGTGGGGTGGCAGGCTTAAATAGTTTCACTGAATACAGGGTGTCCCAAAACGACCGCATAAACTCTGCACAGCTAGATTCCTCGTTGAGAGTACATAAAAACTGCCCAAAGAAGCGTTCCTGTACGATCCATAGTTTACGAGAAAAATACGAAAAACAAAGTATGACGTCACTGCCGGTGCAAGAAAAAAACACTTTATTGGACATATCAACAACAATATTTGCATATCTTTCCAGACGATAATGTTTAAGACGTTCGCCGCGCATATCGCGTCATGCATACGCGCGCGCCATGGAATGACGTTAAGCCGCCGTTGAACTGGTATTTAAAAGGCTGCATCTTGCAGCTACCGGTAGTCTTCGTATGGTGGCCATGTACTCCGTTCGTGACTACTGCGACATGTACTTGATGTACGGCCGATGTAATGGAAATGCCTTACGAACTGCTAGGGAGTATGCCCGTCGCTATCCGTCCCGCCGTCCTCCCGATGTCAACGTCATCGGTAGGCTGGACGACAGACTGCGAAATACGGGAAGCGTCTTGCTAGCAGCCAATCTTCACGATACTGGAAGACCGCGGAGCGGCCTGACGGTAGCACAGGCGGATGCAATGCTGCAGCGGGTAGAAGAGAAGCCCGAGGTAAGCACACGCGCATTAGCCAGTGAGATGACTTCGAGAAAAAGTACTGTGCACAGGCATTTACGGTCTGAGAGGCTACACCCATTTCGGTACAAAACCATGCGAGGTCTGAAACCAGATGACTTTCAGAAACTCGTGGCCTTCTGTGAATGGCTGTTGCAGCAACAGAACACAGATAATGGTTTCATTGCACATATCCTGTGGACTGATGAATCATGTTTCACTCATGATGGGGTATTCAACCATCACAACAGCCATATGTGGTCCCAGGTCAATCCGCATGCAATCCGGCCGCAGAAACATCAGGAACGTTGGTCTCTTAACGTGTGGGCCGGCATACTCTGGGATCGCCTCCTTGGACCATATCTGTTGCCTGAACGGCTCTCGGGACAGTCGTACTTGGTGTTTCTCAATGAGGTCTTAACCGAGTTCCTCGATGACATACCATTAGCGGCAATACAGGGACAATGGTTTCAGCATGATCGGGCCCCGGCGCATTTCTATGCTCCTGTACGTGGTTGGCTGGATATGGAATACCCCGGCCGCTGGATCGGACGTGGGGGTCCGGTTCTATGGCCGCCACGTTCGCCAGATCTTACACCGTTGGATTTTTTCCTATGGGGCCATCTCAAGGAACTGGTGTATCGAGACGTAGTGACAACACAAATGGACTCAGTTGCTCGTGCATGCTGCTTGTACTTCGGTGGACCCCGCGATGCTGCAACGTGTGATGACAGCCATTCCACGGCATGCTCAAACCTGCCTCGACATGCACGGCGGACACTTTGAACACCTGCTTTAAATTGTGCATGCTGTTGATATGTTCAATAAAGTGTTTTTTCTTGCACTGGCAGTGACGTCATACTTTGTTTTTCGTATTTTTCTCGTAAACTATGGATCGTACAGGAACGCTTCTTTGGGCAGTTTCGGAGTGATTTCTTACAGCAGATTGAAATACTTCGTTTTGCATTGCGTTGGAATTGAGCTGTGTCGTTTACCATAGCGTTCATTTCGTGAGTATAGTTTATTTATTTTTATTTTTGCTTTTTTTTTCCTTTTTTAAGATTTTGCAAATTTATATGTTTTTGTTATAACTTTTTTTTCAGTGCAATCGATCTGCTTTAGTGGCTTTCAGAAGGTTAATTATTTGTTTGTAATTGCGTTGTAATTGAATTGTGCCGTTTACCATAGCGTTCATTTCGTGAGTATAGTTTATTTTTTTATTTCTTCATTGTTTTTCATTACGTTTTTTTAACAGTTTTTCTTATTGTTCTGTGCAATTAATTGTCAATGGAATTGAGCTGTTTCGATTGATTTTCATTTGAATTCAAATTATATCGGGAACTTGACCTCTTCGGAGTAATTTCTTCGAACGGATTGAAATATTTCGTTTCTCATTGCGTTAGAATTGAGTTCTGTCGGTAAATCTGCGTTTGAATTGAAATATTTCGTTAGTATTTAATCTTTTTTTATGTTGTTTTGCCTTTGTTTTTTAGTTCATGTGTTTTCCTTTTTTAATGTTTTGCCATGTTATATGTTTTTGTTAAAACTTTAGTGGCCTTCAGAAGCTTAATTATTTCATTTGTCATTGCGTTGGAATTGAATTGTGTCGCTTTCCACAGCGTTCATTTCGTGAGTATATAATTTATTTTTTTATATTTTTTCATTGTTCTTCATTTCTTTCTTTTTAACTGTTTTCTTAACTTTCTGTGCAATTGGCGGTGGGATTGATTTGTGTCGATTGATTTTCATTTCAATTCAAATTATACAGTAATATTTACCGTATAATTTGAAATATTTCGTTTCATTGAAAAATTTCGTTGAAATATTTCTTTTCTTATTGCGTTAGAATTTGAGCCATGTCGGTTGATCTGCGTTTAAATTGAAATATTTCGTTAGAATTTTATCTTTTTGTTGTTGTTGTTTTGTCTTTGTTTTTTAGTTCGTGTTTTTTGCTTTTTTTAATGTTATAATTTTATTTCTTCTTTTTCAATGCAATTTATCTGCTTTAGTTCATCAAAATAATGCCTCGCAGAAAATCAAACTTAGGTCGTCGTATTCGCTGAGCGGAATCACTGCGACGAGTAATTGCAAATCAAACTCAGGTAGAACGGGCATTAGCGAACGAGCGAAACAAAGAATTTTTGAAATACGTGCCGAGGAAGCAGCAGAGTGACGTGCAGCTAGACTTGAGGATGCACGGTTGCGATCACGGCGATCGCGTTCTGCAGCTTCAGATCTGCTTCGTTTGCAACAGAATGAACGTGACAGGCTGAGAGTGACTGAAAGACGTCAACGAGAAACTGCAGATCAGCGTCAAACACGACTCCGTGCTCAGCAATCACGTGATTACAATCGCCTTGCATTCCGGTTTCAAACACAAATTCGTGCGTTGTTTGTAATCATATTGACCGCCTGCTCTCCTTCATCTCCAACAGAGTTATGGGAGAAATATAAATCGCAGATGGCTGAAGATATTTTCCATCGAATACGCGAGGAAAATTCAAATATGAACAAGGATTTCACAGCAGAAATCTACAACGAAGCGTTGATAATGATTGAAGATTTGTGCTTAGAAATCGCGAACAAAGTTCTCAATCAATTGGGAATGCCACCACCGAATCGATCTGCTGATGCTTCGTTCGATGTAGAATTGCGTCGTGAACAAAATTACAACAAGGGTGATCTTTTGTCATAAGTGAAATCAAATATTCCTAAGCTAACGCTTGAGTAAAAAGGCATTTACGATCAACTAATGCAAACTGTCAATAAGAGTTGGAGAAACCTTCTTAGATGCGCCAGGAGGAACTGGTAAAACGTTTCTAATTAGATTGATTCTGGCAGCAATCCGATCCCAAAATGACATAGCCTTAGCTCTTGCGTCGTCCGGAATAGCAGCGACATTGCTACCAGGTGGAAGAACTGATCATTCAGCTTTGAAATTGCTATTGAACATGCAATTCATTGAAACTCCTACGTGCAACATTTCCAAAGCATCGTCATGGGAAAAGTATTGCAGAAATGCAAACTTATTGTTTGGGATGAATGTACAATGGCACACAAAAAATCGCTAGAGGCTCTTGATCGATCATTGCAAGATTTGCGTGGAAACATCAGACCATTTGGGAAAGCATTAGTACTGCTTGCAGGAGATTTCAGGAAAAAATTACCTATAATTCCTAGATCACACCAGCGGACGAAATAAATGCTTGCCTGAAATACTCTACTTTGTGGCGACACGTAAAGACGTTGACATTATCTTCAAATATGCGTGTCCATCTGCAAAACGATCGATCAGCTGAGTTATTCTCACATCAATTGCTGGAAATTGGGAACGGAAAGGTGCCGGTTTATTTGACACCAGGATGAATTTCATTGCCTCATAACATCTGCAATTTAGTATCGTCAAAAGAAGAATTGGTTGAAAAAGTATTTCCCAATATTTAAACCAATTATAAGAATCATGATTGGATGAGTGAAAGAGCTATTCTTGCCGCCAAGAACAAAGACGTCTACGAACTTAACAACATCCTTCAGTATAACATTCAAAGCGAGGCAGTCACATACAAGTCCGTCAACACTTTTGTGGAAGCAGATGAAGCGGTTCATTATGCAACAGAATTTTTTAATTCACTCGATCTGCCAGGGAGGCCACCGCACGTACTGCAATTGAAAATCGGCGTGTCAATTATAATGTTGCGAAATGTCAACCAACCAAAGCTTTGCAACGGCAAGCGGCTTGCAGTAAAAAAATTACTGAGCAACGTCGTAGAAAGAACGATCTTGACAGGACCATTCAAAGGTGAAGATGTCCTCATTCCTCGAATTCCCATGATTCCGACAGATATGCCATTTAAATTTAAGAGATTACAATTCCCAATTCGATTGGCGTTTGCAATCACCATCAATAAAGCTCAGGGCCAATCTTTACAATTGTGCTGGGTTAGATTTAGACACGGATTGCTTCTTACATGGACAATTACATGTTGCGTGTTCTAGAGTCAGCAAACCAGACAATCTATATATCTGCACAGACAATGGAACAACAAAAAATATTGTATACCCACAAGTATTGTAAAATTAAGCATTTTTTAAAATTTTTTTATGTCCAATGCAGCGGGCGAAAGGGAACACAATTTTTTCGCCAATATATTACATAAAGCAAGCAAGTACTAAAAACTGAACTATAAAATATGTTGGTGGGTAACATTACTCGCGTCCGTAGCATACTTTAAGCTACATGTGCCCCCTGGGTAGTGCTAAATGAGTAACAGCTTTGCAACCTTTATAAATTAAACATATTAGAAACGTGCTTTCTCTTTTCTTTCTTTTCCATTTAACCAGACTGAGCCACAGCAACGCGTGGCCGGGTACAGCTAGTATATATATATATATATATATATATATATATATATATATATATATATATATATATATATATATATATATACATATATATATATATATATATATATATATATATATATATATATATATATATATATATATATATATATATATATATATATATAGATATATATATATATATATATATATATATATATATACATATATATATATATATATATATATATATATATATATATATATATATATATATATATATATATATATAATGATTTCCGCTTATAAGAATCACGTTTGTTATTACTGTTTTTGATTCTTATAAGCGGTTGATTCTTATAGCCGAAATTTAGGTTTTTGGACAGGCACACACACACCTATATATACATATATTAGATAATTACCATAAAATACTCTTTAATTTAGTACGTTAATTATCTTTTATTAAAATTATTTTTTATAATTTTATAAATACAACTTAATTTTTAGACCTATAAGTAGATACACATGATTATAGTAAGAGAAGAAAAAATCCAATATTTATTACAACATACCTGCTTAACAGTTTTAACATTTCAACTAGATATATATATATATATCTAGTGGCCTGCCAAAGATATATATATATATATATATCTTTGGCAGGCTTCCTGGATTTCCAAATACCTACAGAATTTTCTATGACGCAAAATCGGATGTTATTAAGGCAGCTATTATTGTTCGTAATAGTGCGATTACAGTTTTTTCAGATTATCAGAATTTTGATTATAATGCTGCACTTGTTGATATCTCTTATAGGGGATACGATTTTACTCTTTTTTCTTATTATTTTGAGCATTCCGTTAATATTGATTTAGATATTAAAAAGATTGAGCATATTTTTTCGAATAAAAGTTTAAAGAGGCTTATTTGGTGCATGGATGCCAACAGTAAGTCTGAGGTCTGGTTTAGCCCTGTAACTGACTCCAGGGGTATTAAGTTGAGCGAGTTCTTCAGTATGTGGTATCTGTTTGCGTTAAATGAGGATTATGGACCTACTTTTAGTGCGACGCAGGGAACAAGTTATATAGATGTTACTGTTGTCGGACAGGAACTTCTTCGGTTTGTTGAGAAATGGTGTATACCTGAGTATGATTCTCTGTCTGATCATAAAATGATTTCTTTTGAAATGAAAATCCCAAAACCTAACAATGCTTTTAGTATTTCTGAAACTTCAAATCTCTTTAACATTAAAAATGCAAACTGGAAACTTTTTGACTTTCTTTGTACTGATGCGAACTCGATTATTTTAAATTCCATAGAAAACTGTACTCAACCTGACATGCTGGAAATATGCGTTCAAGATGTACAGGATTCGATTGTTTCTGCTGCAGAAAAATCTATTCCTTTGAAAAAATGTGGTTCGCATAAAGTTCCTTGGTGGTCGAATGAAATTTCTTGCATGCGGAAACGGTTGAATGCTGCTAGAAGGAGATATCAAAGAGCTAAAAATTCCTTTTTAAGGGAAATTTATAGAAAAAGCTATCTTACTATTAGGGTTAAATACAATTTAAAACTTGAGGAAAGTAAATTAAATTCTTGGAAGGATTTTCTTGCTGATATTACTGTGCAGAATGTTTGGAAGAAAATTTATACTTTTGGGGTTAAAACCAATTTTGCTAAAAGGCTTGAAATCTCGGGTATCGAAGTTTCTCCTGGTCATTTTACTTCATCTTTTGGGGATACAATTGATGCCATATTGAAGAAATCATTCCCTCGTGATTTTCAATTGCAGGATAGATCTAGTCATAGGTCTTTGCGTGACGAAGCTCAATTGGTGTATGACGTCGATGTTGATGTTCCTTTCTCTAGGGCGGAAGTTGATTGTATAGTGGAAAACTTAAGTTTAAACAGGGCTCCAGGATACGATAGAATAACAAATGAATTAATTAAGAATTTGCATGGTAGTTGTCCTTCTGTGCTGATGACCTTGTTTAATGCTTGTTTAAATCTTGGTGTTTTTCCGAGGACCTGGAAGAGAGCAAAAGTTGTACTTATTCCTAAAAGTACTGAGCTATCGAGGACAAATATTGATAATATTCGATGCATCAGCTTACTTCCTTGTTTGGGTAAGTGTCTTGAAAAACTCTGCATAAATAGACTTAACTACCATCTACGACGATCCAGCCTCTTGAGTGAGGATCAATATGGATTTACTCCTCAAAGGTCAGCTGAGGATGCTTTGATCCGCCTATGCGATATTGTTAAGCAAGGAAAACGTAAGAATTATGTGACATTTCTTATTTTCTTGGATATTAAGGGTGCTTTTGATAATGCATGGTGGCCTGGTATTCTGCACTTGCTTAGATGTCTTAAAGTTCCTAAGAATGTTTTTTACGTAATAAAGAGTTTCTTGCATGGTCGCTCAGCAGATCTTACATTGGGAAATATCACAAAAAATTTTGTGCTAGAAAAAGGCTGTCCTCAGGGGTCCGTTACGGGACCTTTTGTTTGGAACATTATTATGAATGACTTGCTCTGTAATATCTCAAAATTCCAAAATAGTTATAAAATTGCTTTTGCAGACGATTTACTGATTATTGTTCAGTGTAAAAACTTTGATGATGCCTCTGTTATATCTCAAAATATCCTGGACTACATTTTTGAATGGTCGGAACTTTATAAGTTGGAGTTTAATTCTTCTAAATCTAAAGTTATGATGATACATAAAAAATCGAGGCCGGCTCATGGAATTCATTTAACTCTTGGGAGTGAACCTATTGAAGAAGTACAGCAGATAAGGTATTTGGGAGTTATTGTTGATAATAAACTACAGTGGAAGCAACATATTTCTTACGTCTCCAGTAAAAGTGAAAAAATTCTTCTTGGTTTATTGCGAATTGCAAAAAACACTTATGGGGTTAAAACTGATGTTCTGAAATTGATTTATAATCAGGGTATTGTACCATTGATCTCTTATGCTTCAGGATCATGGGGACACTCCTTGAGAAAGAAAATAAATAGTAGACTTCTTAGAAGAATTCAAAGAAGATTTCTACTTCGTATTATTCGGGGTTATAGAACAGTTAGTTATGATGCAGTCTTTGTTATTTCTGGTCTTCCGCCTATTGATTTAATTATTTTAAATAATCTTGAAGTTAAGAGGAGCCATATAAAAGACAACGTTTGTAACACCCTGGATGGGAAGCTTCCTATTTCTTGTTTGCCGCACCCTGCGACTAGGAAACCTATTATAGTTATTAACTATGCAGAGGATGTTTTTCAGGAGTATAAAACTATATGTTTCACGGATGGTAGTAAGCTAGATGGAAGTGTTGGTCTTGCTTTTGTGATTTATGAAGATGGTATAGAGAAGGTTACAGCTCAGCATCGATTACTTGATGAATGTTCTGTTTTCCAGGCCGAACTTTTATCCTTAAACCTGGTTGTAAAATGGATTCAGGATTCTTTCCGTGAGAGTGAAACGCTTAAATATCTTATTTGCTCAGATTCTCTTTCTTCCCTCTTTCTTTTACGTAATACAGCTTCTACAGAAAAGCTTGTAGTAGAAATTCACTCAATTTTGCACGATCTTGAAAATGTTGTTGAGATTCATTTTTCTTATATTCGGGGCCATACTGGCAATCTTGGCAATGAAAGAGCGGACCAGTTAGCGAAAGAAGCGACTCTTCAAGAGATAGATTTAGTGATGTCTGTCCCGGAGTCTCACTGGAAGCGTGTATAGAGAATCTATGCTCACTTCTACCCAGACTTGGGTGTATATAATTTGAAGTGGCACTCTATTTGAATTTTATACAAACGCAGTTTATACATGAAACAATGTTTATTGAATTCGTTGCACATATAATTGGCTTTTACAGCAATAAGCATGCGTACTACTTGTACGGAATGTATAAACACAGCTTTCAAGAACAATATATTTTTATACTCACGAACAGTAAGTCAAACCAGCAGTACTGCCACGTAAACTTCTGGCCCGCTAAGCACTAGCGCAGGATAACACCTTTTCAACCTTAACAACCTCCCCCTCTTTTCTTAATGACGCTGCGTGGTATTTATACTAAGCGCGTATGCCGAAATTAGCATATCTAAAGCAGCTTCTTTAATTCATTCAAAAGTTCGATTCTTGTGAATCGAATGTGTATACCTTACACGTGTCGCTAGGGAAAAAACTGTCTTGGACTGGAATACTGAATTTCTTGCTTCGTCAAAGGCATTGTGGACAAAAAGATTTTTTCCAAATATTTTTCAGCGTTTAAAGTGTAAGCACTTTTCAACTGACTTTAACTTAACTCAAGTTTTAACTGGTCATGGAAATTTCAAGAGTTATTTGCTTCGTTTTAATTTGGTGACTAGTGGACTTTGTGCTTGTGGTGATGCTGATGAAGATGTTGAACATTTTCTTTTTCACTGCAAATTACATGCGAATGCCCGAGATATATTAAAGGCGGACCTGAGACGTCTGTCCATTTGTTGGCCTCCTGTTCTTTCTGATCTCGTTAAGAGTGTGGAAAGTCTTGCTGTCTTGCAAAATTTTGTTTGTAATTTAAATGTTTAATTTTTCTTGTTTTGTGTTTTTCACTTACTTCTGTAAGCCTCATGTTATACCTTGTGGTGAATGAGGAGATTTCAAATGAAACAATAATAAAAAAAAAACTAGAGGAAGGGAGCAAGAAAAAGTTTTCTAAAGTAGTTTGACGTAATGAAGTTTTCAGGAGGCTGTTTATACCTCTTTCAATACTAATAGTCTCAGACGAAGATTCACCCTCTAGCTTACGTTTCACGGTTTGATAACGTGCTGAATCTAGTAATGTCACGTTTGCCTAAGTGATAGTGGACACTGTGTTTCACGGTCCAGGAAGCCGCAACCAGGATATGGGCGGTGGGAAAAAAGAGTCCCTATTTTTGTTTGTCAGTGGAGAAAAGTGAAATCGGACCAGGACGGGTAAAGATGCCCCTGGTCAAGCTAATAGGACAGTGTTGTGCTAAAACATTTAAAGGGAAACTATTATGTTATGTCTAACAAAGAAAGGGATGAATTTTATGACTATATTCCATCCCATCTTATCAATCTTTCTTTAAAAAAAAAAGAAAGAACTTCGTGCATTTGAGGGTTTAAGTTGCTTTTTTTGAAAAATGAAAGGAAAGTGAAGAGTGTAAACTGATTCTTAAAACCGGTGGATTGATTCTTTAAAGCGAAAATTTTAACATGGAAATAATGCATTTGCTTTTGTTTTCGCGATATTGATTCTTATAAACTGTTGATTCTTATAACCACTGATCACTATAAGCGGTGGTTACTGTATATATATATATATATATATATATTGTTATGAGGGGTACGAGAGATACCCCACTGCGTTGTGTAAAATTGGGAGATGAACTCCAATGGTAACGATACGTTTATATAAATAAAATAAGAACATTTATTTTACAATATTATACAAAGGTTAGTTTACATATTATAAATGAAATTCTTGGCTATATGTATTATATGTATAAAGAATTAGGCCATGTTGTATTCGCTTCCTGTGGAAGAACCATTCAGGGTAGAGCGAAATAAAATTCAATTTATCAATTTTCGCTATTTTTTTATTATTTTCGCGAAAATTGGATGTCCCTTGAGTCTTCCTGGAATACTCTTCCTCCCATCCTAAAGAATTTTGGGGTACATGCTTCTCGGAACATTGACCTGCATTGATGCAGGTGCAGGCCAGGCTCCTTTTATTCAATTTGGCCGTTTTATGACCCATAAATGTGTTGACGGAAAAAATGGCGATACTGTTGGAAGGAGTCAAAATGTTCCACTTGTGGATCCTTCACAACACACACACACACACGCGTATATATATATTAAATAAATTTATTTAATATATATATAAATTAAATAAATTTATTTAAATATTTCTTTATTCTAAAGTTGAATTATTAATATATTATTTTGTTAAACTAAGCCAATATCTTACGACAATGTTTAATACTTTTTACAGAAATCGTAAGCAAAGTGACCAGAACACACCCAGAGTGCACATCATTTTCAGTAGCTAATATTACTGCCAAAATATTCCGCGGATCGTCTCATGTCCTGTTCATATGTGATATTCTTAGCTTCAGAATTAAGGTTACTCGACGAAAATACATTATTTATCAAATTTACTATCCTAGGCTACATTATAACGGGATTAGGCATAATGTCCGGTAAATTGGATTAATTTAGTTCGATTTATGATATCTACCACTACGAGTGGGCGAGTATGCGAAATCACTGGTAAATGGGATAATATCGTGCTATATAAAATAAATTTATCACATTTACCGAAATCGCTGTTGATTATGCATATTATCTAGCAATTATGCATAATCACCAGATTTATCACTTTTATCGTAACTAACTAACACACACACACACACACAGCCATATACAGGGTTCCCACCTATAACCGTTACACCCCCTTAACTTAGCTTAGGACATAGCTTAGGCCATAAAGTTGGTGTCTAGGTAGAGTAAAAAGGTTATACGCTAATCAATGAGACAACTTACAATGCCATCTATCGGCAAATTTTGGGATTAGTATTTTTATCTCAAAAACGGTACGATATAAGGGAAAAAATTAATTACAAAGTTCTTCAACATCATCGATTTAGTGAGAAAAGGCACCTTGAGCACATTAATACTTAAAACACAATGTAAAAATGGACATTTGTTTGGTCACGATTTCGAAAACTGTCATGTCATAAAGAGTGGAAGAAAGAAACTGAGACACTTCCCTATCTTCACGATCATTTATTTATGTTGCTGAAAATGCTCTCCATTAGCCACTATACACATTTGCACTATGGACTGGATTTCTCGCTGCACATTGGTGCAACGACGCTATAGTGTTGAAAATCACGACCAAACAAATGTTCATTTT
The DNA here is from genome assembly GCA_907164885.2 of Dolomedes plantarius. Taxonomy (NCBI): domain Eukaryota; kingdom Metazoa; phylum Arthropoda; class Arachnida; order Araneae; family Dolomedidae; genus Dolomedes; species Dolomedes plantarius. Next base: position 108,472,603 of record OU015495.1, on the reverse strand, counting down.
TTACATTATGTTTTGAGTATTAATGTGCGAAAGGTGTCTTTTCTTACTAAATCGATGATGTTCAACAACTTTGTGATGACTTTTCTCCCTTATCTTGTACCGTTTTTGAGATAAAAACGCTAATTACAATATTTACCGATAGATGGCGTCGTAAGTTGTCTCACACAGTAGCGCATAGCCTTTTTACTATACCTAGACACTAACTTTATGACCTAAGCTGTCACTGTTTAGAAGTTACGGGGGGTGAAACGGATATATGTGGGAACCCTGTATATATATATACAGTGGAATCTCGATCTATCGTTTTTCAAGTGACCGACTGAACTGAACGATAAATGCGAGAAAACGATAGATACGGGAACATAACAAAGGAATATGATCATCGGGACTGGGTGACATAAACGACATATACGGGAAAACGATGATTCGGAGAACGATCGATCGAGATTCTACTGTGTATATATATATATATATATATATATATATATGTATACACACACACAGACACTCATATACAGAACAAATCGCTTTAAAATCTGGTTCTTATAATCGATAGTTTTTATATCCGATAGATAACTTAAAACTGCCGGAAATGCCAGATTCATTGTCACATTATTTCTATTCACACCTGAAACAAGACGTTCAAAAATGGTTAAAAGGTTCAAGTTTAATCAGGGAAAAACTCACTTCTTATTTTCATATACGTATGATTTTTTAAACTTTTTCAAATACATAGTTCTAAAAACTATTAGCTATTATGAATGTACATAGATAATGCAACATTTTGTTTTTACATGTTTATTGATTTGCTGAAAAACAGTCAGTAATATTTGTTCGTTTAGTTTTTTGGGGTAAATAAAGACTTTCCAGTTATCGCGACAAGTTCTTTGACAGCTTTTTTTATCGGATCCTTCTCAAAATCGTCATTGCAAGCTAAAAATTTATTAACAGTATTGATTGCTGAAAACATATCTTTTAAACTCGTTCAAATGATCATATGAACTGGCACTGTCGTCAATATCATCATCTCTGACAGAAATCTCTGCATTTACGCCTGCAACAATATCTTCATCCGTTACATTCCCGTGAGTTGCAAGAGCGAAATATGTCTTCATATTCCTGACGTGAATCTTGTTCAATTGGCAAATCTCGAGCCCAGTCTTGAAGCGTTTCATCTCTAGCGTCTTGAGTTTGAAAAATGGGAGGATTTTCATCCATAAGAAAACCAGCATGCCGGAAACAATTCGAAATCGTTAAAGATTTAACATTATTCCACCCCTTTTATAGCATGATGATAGCGTCCAGTACTGAAATCTTCGGTTCTTTCTTATTTTCAATATCGTCGATGATCAGTAGAATCAAGTTCTTCCTGAAATGAATTTTTAAGGACTTAATGACACCTTGGTACATAGGCTGTAATACGGAGGTTGTGTTGGGCGGAAGAAAAGTTAATTAAATGGCATGGCGACCTTGAACCGGAGGGTGGTTTGGGCAATTGTCGACAAAAATAATTCTCTTTTTTTGTTTAATAAGTTCTTGGTCCCACTTTCGTAACCAGTTTTCAAAGATTTCTCCTGTCATCCAAGCTTTAGAATTCGAATGATAATAAAGTGGCAGCGATTTTATATTTTTAATTGTCCTCGGATTTTTGTATTTCCCGATCACTTAAATCTTCATTTTTTTCAGTTCCAGTTAAATTTGCAGCAACCATAACTGTTATCCTTTCTTTTAAAAGCTTACCACCACTGCAGTTTTCGTGTTTGAAACGCAACGTCCTATCCGGGGTCATCCTATAAAATAGGCCAGTTTCATCAGCGTTGAAGATATCATGGTCTTCATAACCTTTCTCTTAACGTAGTCCAAAGAGTTTTAAGCCAGTTATCTGGTGGTTCGGCTTTCGATTCTACACTGATTGTCCCGAACACAATGGAATGTCTCTCCCAAAATCTCTGGATCCACGAAGTTGAACAAACGAAATCATATTTTTTAAAGAGCTTCGTAAATTCATTTTGCTTTTGCTTGCAAAATCGGTCCGCTTATGGGAATGTTGGAAAACCTTTGAATCTTAAACCATTGCAAAAGGGCTTCTTCTTTGTCAGCGTGTGGACTTTTTCGAAGATTCTTAATTTTAGTCCGATCTTTTTCAAATTCTTCTTTTAATTTTTCTCTACTCTTAAAAGTATTTGAAATCGTGGCATGACTCACCTTTAATTCGTTGGCTAATGCTCCATTTTTTTCACCGTTTTCTAATCTGGAAATTATATAAATTTTTTCCTCAACCGTAAAAGTTTTACGCTTTGTACTCATCATTGAATATGTACTTCACTCCGCCAAATGTATTGTACATGTAAGTGTTGTGATCACGTTTGTCAGCTGTAGAAAGGAGTGTAAATTCCTTGCACTCTTTCTTCCGGCCACCTGTATGGAACTTCTACTGCCGTCTGGGTTGGTTTTTCTTGTCGGACTCCACTGGTGGGTGGAGGTTTAGGCGGACTGGCTTGGCGGGGTCAGCATTTCCGATCATTATGTCCCAGTCACTAGGGGTATGTGTGTTTGCCCACTTTTCTTGACAAGCTTTGTTTTGTTGGTGGTCTTCTGGAGGCACACATTTTCTGGAAACCCCTACTTTATGAGGGCTGACTTCAGCCGAATTAGTTCGTGACAGTTGGGGGTTTATTTAGATAAAAAAAAAATGGATAAAATGGTTGAAGAACAACGTGCTGCTACTTCCCATCCGTTTACAATTAACATGTTCTTATAAGCTATTTATTTTCCCAGAAACCAATTAATTTTAAGTCACCAAAAGCGATATGTTCTTATTAACGATGTTATTATAACCGGATTTTGTATCCATCATTACACATGAGAATCGGCCGGGAACTAATAATTCCGTTCTTTTAAGCGATATGCTTTTATAACCGGTGTTATTATAAACAATTTTTACTGAATATATATATATATATATATATATATATATATGGACCGTTTATTTAGTTTGAAAGTGGTGCAAGTTGATTTTTTGTTGTTTCGAGAAAATTTCCACTTTCATAATCAATCACTACGCAATTTTTTTTATCGGCCAATTTTAAATTGAACAAAGGATTGGCATTTTTTAATATATTAAATATTAACTAGTTATAAATAAAAAGTTTACACTAGATTAATCACAAATTATGTGATATCTCATTTTTTTAAAAATGGACTTACACCACTTTCAAAATAAACGGTCCATAAAGTGTTCCCCATTATACCGTTCTGTCGCCAACTATAGTACAAAAGAATCGCCAATTTAAAAAGTAAAAGGTATACAGTCGAACCCCGTTCAAGTAAACCCGGTATATAACGAACTCACGGATATAACGAACAAAAATTTTGGTCCCGCCGTTTTCCTATTGTACGTAATTTAATTAATATTGTGTCAGTTTCATGTAATCGATTTTAGTCGATTTAATTCATTAATGATCATTTTTAATAGATTTTATCCTTTTTTAATACATCATTATTGAATACATATTGCAACTAATGAATTATACATGTTGTGAACTCTAGCATTTTTCTTAACGGTTCGGATATAGCGCACCCCCGGATAAAGCGAACAAATTTTTGGTCCCTTGAAGTTCGTTATAACGGGGTTCAACTGTACAAGAAAATACTCGCTTTTCACACCTCATTTCAACTTCAGCAAACTGTATTTCAATGTTAAAGTCATAATGTCTCTCTCTGTGTGTGTGTGTTAGAGAGAGAGAGAAAGAGAGAGAATATTATTGAGAATAATATTAAAAATGTTAACAAAAGTCTCACGATAAGCATCTCCACATTAGAAAAAAAATATTGAAAATATAATTTTCCGTAAATATCTATGCTTGGAACCACTTTCTGTTCTCTCGAGCAAAAGTCTTGTGGCGTCACGGTAAATGTTTAAGGCAATTCTCTGAGGCTTTTTAAAATTTACTACTATTGAATTCATGACCACGAAAGACAGAGTCCTAATTATAATGCAAAGGCCAATTATTAAACAGAAACTTAACAAGGAAATTTATTTACAAAAAATTTAACATTAAAAGGGTACAACATATTTAGTTAACTAAAGTGCAGGTTTAACAAAACACGCTCCGGGACCCATCTATTCTCAAACAGGAGCTTAACAAAATTACGACCGCTCGGGTGGATGTTATACGCCTCTCTCTCGTAAAACAACACCAAACCTCTCCTCTCGGCTGGAAAATCGGGGTCCCTCTTCTTAGAATGTCTGGATTTTTAGCCGGGGGAACAAGGAATCGTTTTTTAATCCCCCACTTGTTCAAAATCGGTGGGAACCGGCAAAAACTGCTCCGATAACACGCAGCTGTGTTTCACGCACTCTGTGAGGTCTTGGGAAAAATAACCCCATACTTCCAGTACGCTACAGTCTATATAATATTTCATACAGACGTCTTGACGATTCCACTTGTAGGCCATGTCATGAATTCTATACTAAAAGGCGTCATAATTTAAAACTTTCCAGCTGATCTTTGAAACCAAATATGTTTTAATTTAATCCAAAAACTAATATAATGATCCAGAAGCTAGAAACTTCGAAATGTTTAGAAATACCGCAATAAAATACTGCTTATTCTTTTCGTGGCTATTCCGGTTATTCCATACAAAAATTAAGGCAATAATGACGAATATTTCTATTTGGATTTGAAAGTAAACTCTTCCAAGCTTAATTATATCCCCCACTTATCATTTAAAACTTTCTTCCTGAAGTATTCAGTAACGATGAGGATATTTATTATCTAAAAATGGAACAATTTATCCGTAAGTAAGAAATAGATTAATTTTTTTTATCCACAATACGCTAAAAAACCCAATGCTTCTAGTCAAAGAAACACAGAAACGCAACTCAGTTGAGTGGCATGTTAAATGTATATGGATGTAACAAATACTCTTGGATTATACTCTTTTTTTCCCGGAATTTCAGCCCTTGGATGTACTTTTCAGATAGCTTTTGAGTATAAATAGTTTTAAATTCTCTTAAAGTTTCTATCCCAACGATTTGGAGAGAGATTTTTCTAAATGTTGCGATTTCATTCGATAACTTGATTGCCCCAGAAATAATTCGGATAGACTTTGTTCTTCTAGGGACATAAAATGATACAAAAAAATCTAGGCAGACTATAACAGGACCTGCTGCACGCGACTTCTGAACTCAGTTATAGTATGAGTTGCTGAATGAGTTGCATTATTGAGACACGTTACAAGATTGGCAGATCAACAGGTGAAAAATCGGTACTTTCCCATTATACCGACCTGTCACCAACTATAGTGCAAAAGAATCGCCAATTAAAAAGGTAAAAGGAATACAAGAAAATACTCTCTTTTCACACCTCAGTTCAACTTCAACAAACTGAACTTCAATGTTAAAGTCAAAACAAAGAAGGAGAAAAAAGATAATACTGACTTTTTGCATTATACATATTTTGCAAAGTAAATTTTAACTATCTCGAACTCCATTTCTACTTTCGTTTTAATAAATATCGTTATTCATTTCATGCAAGAATCCTTACACCCGGGAATTTCGCTTAAGAAATAAATTTGATAAATCTTTAAATAATGTGCAAAATTTACTTTAATGTACATTTATGCCCATTTCTTACATACACTCAAATACAAATGTTGGTACATTCCCGTTAGCCTGGCTCATTTGGCGTTGGTCCTATTAAGTATCGCCATTGGCGAAAATGAAAAGTCGCCAACCAAAGGAAATCAGTTTAATAGGTAAAAGAGGGGCTAAATTTTGAAAAAGCATTGTCACACGCGAAACGTTGGAAGAAAATGATAGATCAACGGGTATGAATCATGTGAGAGAAAACGATTAAGTTCAGAGACCCAGCTGTATAACCCCAAAATTCACACGAATAAAAATTGGAAACAAATTAACCACAAACTTTATTAGCTTTCTTCACAATCGCACAAAAGATTGAGCAGTTGTGATGAAGCACCGTATGGCAACATGAAAAAACATTGAGGAACGGCAAGCCACCTTTTGCAACCGTGCTGCCTGAATTTCTTAGGCGACGACAAAAAGAGGGTCCTTTTGAAGACATCTCGAAGGACTTTAAAGATTTTTGGCCTCTTATCAAATTTTTTACTTAAAGACCAAAATAAATGCTTTCTTATATATTTTTTCTTTCACGTACACGTATCACGAGAGTTACAGTTAATTAAATAAAATGTGAGTGAAGAACCATATTTGGCGATATATAACTTGCGCCCGTCTAACGGAAAATTACCCAAATGGGTAGTTAGTAACGCCGTGGTGCGGTGATTGCGTCTGCAATTTGTAAGTGGATGTTCCAGAGATCCAACCCCGATCTCCACAAGCATATGAGAACGATCAAGAGTCGTAGTCGTAGTCTTCGTCAAGAGTCGCAGTTCGCCGAGAGGTTGGTAACAGGTCGGTGTAATGGGAAAGTCCCGAAAAAGCTGTAATATTATTTTCAACAAAATATTATCACCAAGAGCGCTGTATATCCGCAATATTTTTTTTTGCAGTGTGTACTGTAAAAACAAATACAGAAATTTGTAAAAATATGGGTAGTTTTTGTAATGGAGAACTTGTGACGCTCTTGTGATATTAAACTCATAATCTATTGATTATTTAGAACTGGATAATAAAACACACTCGAGAACCGATGTCATTACACAAGCCACAAAATTTAAATCTAAAGCTCTGCCCTAGCATGTTTAGATGGCATCTTTGGATTACGTTTCGATTTATTATGAGCTCATATTTAGACAGAAATTTCTGTCTGTGTTAAACACGCTAGAAAAGTCAGTAATTTTAACATTATTTGAGAGTTTGTGTCCTTAAATGCATAACTGTAATGAGTTCTGTCTATTCCGACCCTACAGTTACACTGATATCTACAGCAATACGGTGATCTACTGATATAGGGTGACCGATAGTTATGCGGTGATCGCCGGCTCTATCGAGCTATTAGTGTTTGGGGATTTATAGCTGTAAAGATCCTAAGCTTGGAGAGAATGCCTATAACTATTCGGCTATTCCAACAGAAAAGGCAAAAGACAATAGTTTTGAAAATGCTTAATATCTGGAGAGGTAACGGGTCGATGACGATTAGAATATGCCACGATCTGACTTAAATTGGTTTTTTACCCTTAAAAACTTTAAAAAAACTTGGTTCGAGTTATTGATTCAGTTCGATACTTTTTCTTTCTCTGTTGAACGTCGGCAAGGCATTGTTATAGTACTTGTTTTACAGATAATTTTGGCGAACCTGAAAAAGGTAGAAACGCAAATCTGTCAAAGTACAAAATCAAAGTACAAATAACAGAAGTACCAGGGGGCGCGGTGGCCCAGTTAGTAAAAGCAGCGGGCCAGTGATCTGAACGTCCCTGGTTCAATGCTCGTCGCTGCAAATCCACCGCCGTGTTCACTAAGGGTGGCCGGGGCACGTAAAATAGGTCGTGGCTACACTGTCCTCCAAGTTCTCAAATTTACCTTTGGAGGTACGGGGTCAAATGTTCTGGTCTTGTCACTTGACTCGGTTCAAAATTACGGGACCGATGTTCTTCGAAATCAAGTAAGACTTCCGCCCTAGTAGTACCTCGCCTTAAAGTAAAGCTGCTTACTACCCTTCGCCAAGGACCTAGGATATGAGGACCTAGGTCCTTTGGACTTGGTACTGGCTTTCCTACACCAAGGGGGGGGGGATTGGAAACAACAAAAATGCAATAGTGCTAAAAGTAGTTTTGCTGATAGAAAGGTGAGAGTGAGCTTAGCTGTAGGAGATTAAGATTCATTTATTCATTTCAGGCATAGCTGTGTTCCACTTCCGCCGACTGATTTTCTGTTAGCCAACTCGGCTGACAACACACGTTGTTGTTTATTACTCTATGGTAAAGGCTAAACACCTTTTCCAGTAAAGACGAGTGCAATGTACAATGATCGACTGTTTCAAGTAACAAGTTTGCTACTTTTTATTATGAAGTGTAGTTCATCATATCAACTACAGGATTCTGAGGAGGCACACCTTGGGAAAGTGGCATAATTGTCTGTCATATTAATAGCATTAGGGGCTTGTGGAGGCCCTGTGGTACAGCGCGCTGCTTTTTGATACTGAGGGTGCTCGGATCGAATCCTGGCGTTGCGCCACGAAAAATGCCTCCGTTTGTGTCGTCTCTTCATATGGGGTAGTGCTGTCCGCCTATATGGTGCCCCCATAATATAATGGACAGTAAACTACGGCGTAGTATTGGCGAATGTTTGACGACGATTGCTTCCGTTTTAAAAGTAGAAAAAAAATAGCATTAGACTTTAAGACCTTTGTTTACTTACTTACACTTACACACACACTTACTTACACACACACATACATATATATATATATATATATATATATATATATATATATTTAAATATTATATAAACCCTTCTCTAATTTATTAAGTCCCAAGATCATGACTAATAATTCTTCATCAGACCTGAGGGAATTAGATGCGATTGTCACCAGGGACAAATCACTAATACTACTCAGTGTTCATCACCTACGAACGTGATAGCATGCTCATAGGGGTTATACGAACATACGAAGTAAAGTAACCAATAAAATCAACTCGCTGTGGCTTTAGTACAAAAGGATGACGTTCTAACGATGCTTTTCTAGCAGGTAACGTAAATAGAGCCTCTATCTACACTGAAAGAATTAGTTCTTGGTAACAGTTAGTTCAAATTTTACGTATACTTATTCTAACCCTATTTTATCGTAACAATAATAATATTTAGGAATCCCATAACTTCCACGCATAAAATCCACCAAAACATGTATTTTGAATTCCTCAGAAATATAGGAATTTCTGAATATTTTATGACAGAGCATGAAAAATTCCGAGTAATATCTTTATGGTGATATTTTAAGAGAAAGAATTTACGTCTGTTGTCTTTATTCTACTTCCTGTGTTTAAAATACTGGAATTTGACAGGAGTGCTTTTGAATGTCCTACACATAAAAAATCCAGTATTAACATGCGTATGAATACGTTTCGGAAATATGATTTTTTCGACCCCAGGCACAGAAACCATATAAATTGAGACATTATAGTTTCCCCTTGAGATATTTTTGGAGGAAACTGGTTCAAATAGATCTATTCATTCGAAGGGTTTGGGGAGCTCTGCTAAAATTGAATATCGATTGAATTCTGTACAAAACTGACTGCAGATTTCTTAAAAGTCTAAAACTTTGGATTTTTTTCTCTTTCGGTATGCAGGGTTTCTTCGTTCATATTAGTACAGGCATGTTTTTATTTTTCCGCTGAATATCTGCATTGTTTATTAGTCTTTTGGTGGTATCCACTGCCCTCTGTGCTTAAGAGTCGTTGGGGAAAAGACTATTCTATTGCTTAGGCGCGATTTAAAATCTCTTGCCACGATCGAGAATCGAACCCGGATCTTCTATGCTGGAGATGAGTGTGCTACCAACGGAAGGATAAAAGACATTTTCCTTTCTTAATGGCATCTACACATGTTTCCCAAACCCCCGAAATTGCTGAATTTTATTTAATCATCATAATTACTTGACACGTTTCCCAAAGTTCCTTATTAGTTTTCTGGACACTCGGGCATGGATATACCGATCTTTTTACGAGGATAAGTAATTTATACCCAGGTATCCTTAAGTCTAGGCTGAAATTCGATCCACTGACTATACTGACGAGGTGCGGAAGTTTCCTTCTTGAATGTCATTTTTTAATTTTCCATGTTTTTTTATAACTTTTGTTGATTTTTTAATCACTTTCTCTCTCTTTTACTACAGAGATGTGGTTACTTTTTGGGCTTGTGTTTCTATTTCATGTTGACAGATAATTAGATTTTTTTTCTTAAGCCGTCAGATGGCCATATAAAGTAAAAAATTACTTACTCATGTCACATCGTTCGTAGGCCTTTTAAGAGCCTTAATTACTTGATAAAGTAATAAAGGCTGTAATGCGCCTTCAAGACGGCGCATTAGTGAACACCTCAGATCTGTATACCCAAGTAAAGTAACGGGTAATTTTCCTAATCACAGATTGATAAATTCTTGTTTTTGAATTATATTGCATGCAATATAACAATATTTAAATAGAATAAGCACATTTTTCAAAATTCTTATATTAACTGAGATTTAAAAAAAAATTGCTTTGATAAACATCAACTGCATAATACCCCGTAAAAAATAACTACGGATAAATTTAACATTACAAAAACCAAGTGCTCGTTATTTAAACGTCTACCTTCAAATGCGGAAAGCAGAATTGAAAGATACTTTTTCTTTAGTCTCTGATTAGAAAAATATCGACAAAAACTATTCACAGATAGAGGTAATTAAATGCTCTAATTTGTTTAAACCGAGTGACTATAATTAGTTTTTTGAGAATTATTTATCATTTATAGTACACAACGTTTCATGAATAACGATTAATTAAATCTGCTTTTCCTTTTTTTACTAGAAACTAGCAATTTATATTTTTAATTTCAAATTTTCAATATCTAGTAATATAACATGTTATTAAAGATTTTATGAAAAGAAAAACTTCTTTGAGAACAAAAGATTCCTTTATCAGGCAGATGGCAGGAACAAAAATTTAAATGAATACACATTTTATCAAGAAGATATAAAATTACTTATGAATAATCTATGTAGTTTAATTAAAAATATTATGATTAAAATAATTCGGCAACGCATGTGCTTATTTTAATGAAACTTGTTTTAAGGCCTGTTCACATCGCACCCGAGCGTTGCGTTACGTTACTACGTTGTCTTCGGTTTTGTTGACGTGACCTGTGATTAGTTTGGCGTATCACGTGTTCAATGACTGAGATCTCCGATTGGCTGAAAATCTTAACGCTGACACTACGTAATGTTCCCGATTCAGCGTAAACAGGCCGTAATTCTGCTTATTTCATGGTCATGGTGTTCCCACGATCACTGAACTGGTTTTGCTTTGTTGATCTACAGACAAACAACTCTATATTTCACTGTAATCTATATTCAAGTTTAGAGAGATTTGAAAATTTTTAAACAGACGTTAGTATACATTTTTAGTACTGCTTAACCCTTTCAGGGGCAATAAACTCCACCGTTTCCACGGATGAGATTTTTTTTCCCATTTTTTCTTTAACTTAAAGAATCTTGAAATAATTTCCAATTAAAGGTTGGAAAATATTTTTATTCCTTTAAACTGATAACAGATGGCAGTACTAACCATTTTTTCTGCTCATTTAACTGGAATACATTGAATGAAGTGAAAAAAGACTAGATTTAGGCGTTTGCACTGTGCAAACGGCGCCCCTCAAAGGGTTTTAAAAAGGTATTTTAAACGTATAAATTTTATACTCGAAAATATCAATATGTATATGCATTACGTATGTTTAAGCAGCTTTTTTTCCCAGTCAACAGTTATAGAACTTTAACTGGTAAATTTTAGCTAATTTTTCTGCTAATACTTCGATAAACTAAAGAATGATATGGTGAAGTGCGAAATGAAACGCTAAAATAACGTTTTTACGTTGTATTTCTTCAACGAGCAAAACAAAATTAAACAAATAAATAGCAATTATTTTTGTCATAGCAAACATCTTTTTACAAATAAGCCAGTGGTATTCATTTATTTCATAACGAAAATGTATAATTAGTAGGATTACGTAAATTTTGCATAAAAAATATCGAAATTTCGCAAAAAAAAAAAAAATACTTGCATAAAATTTCGCAATTATTTGCAAAAAATATAAATACAAAAAATTTGCGTTTATAAAAATAAATTACAAATTTACTTACTTGGATAAGTAAGTATTAAAATTCTTAGTTAAAAGCTAACATTGTAGTAGTCTCCACATTATGTTACATAAGTCTTCGCCTTCTGCCATTAATTACTATGTTGTACATACTAAAATATCTCAGCATCTACTCTGTTAACGGGACTATAGAAGCTTTGTGTAACTGCTTTTGCAAAGTTAAGGTAGCAGCATTTTGTTGCAACTAAAATCTGTATAACATCAACAGGAGTCTCTTGGTTGACTACTGTAAGTAGCTGAAATACCCTTGACTTTGGCGCTCGAGAGACGTTCTTAAATCTACTAAATTGCTCCACAAAACTTGATGTTTGATTTTTACAGTTATATTTCTAGGTTCGACTCCGGTACGGACAAACTGTTCGAGTGAAATTCGGAACAAATCCAAAGGATAATGAGATTTCTCAGTTATAGACCTCGGGGGTTCTTAGTTAAGCAATTATGTTTATAAATCATTACTCTTATTACCGAATTTCGCTTAAAAAGCCGTTTATCACCGAGTTTTTGCCGAAAAGTAGTAAAAAAATAATTTTCGCATTCCTCATATCGGCTAATTTCGCATTTATTCGCATTTCTTTCGTAAATAGGAAAATTGCGTATTCCAAATAATTAGATTTTTAAAAAAAATCTATATTATTCAGAAAAAGGGAACATGAATTCTCGATGTATCCCTTGCTTCAACAAAGAATTTTATTTCATGCTCTGGACATATTTTCTCATCCTCCGTTGTCAGGAATTTCAAAACGGGAAGTTTGCAGTCATCGAAGAATGTATTATATTAAATGCGTTTAGCTGTTTCCTGGATATGAAAAGGATATTTAATGTGCAATCCACTTTTCTGCAGACAGGCAATAAAACTTCTAGCGTTGCATTGTTTGAGGTTTTTCTTCAGAAATTTTTTTTTAGTAGTTGCTCTGCAGTATATAATGCTTTTTGTCTTTGACAGGGATATGGATATTTTATTTTTCTTCAAAATAAGCAGTCATTGCGAAAAATTACGCTACAGTTTCATAATGTACAGCCAGGAATATATAACTGAAATTTTCTCATGTATAATTAAGCGAGTATAATCTCATGTATAATTAAGAAAGATGTGATGAAAGAAGCACTGTGCTCAGTTTGCTTTTAAGTAACTTATCTATATCTATAAAGGAAGAAGTCCTGACTTATATATATATACATACACGTATCAACGCCCAGCAAAAACTATTGGAGATACAAATATCAAATTTTAGGAGCTTATTACTTTTGTGCTGAAGGCGTCATTTAAGAAGCGATTTTTCAAAATTCGCCCCCCAAGGGGGGGAGGGGGGCAAAACGTGTTTTTTACATATTCCTTTATATCTCAAAGAAGAAAATTGATATCCATAAGATTCTTGCTTTAAAATGTAGGAAACATGAATACCTAAAAACCAATTTCAGGATTTTTTAAAATTCGTCTCCTAAGGGGGAGAGGGGGGGGTAAACGTGTTCTTACGTGTTTTATCTATATATATAAAGGAATCAACACCCAGCAAAAACTATTGGAGTTACAGATATCAAATTTTAGGAGCTTATTACTTTTGTGCTGAAGGCGTCATTTAAGAAGCGATTTTTCAAAATTCGCCCCCCAAGGGGGGGGAGGGGGTCAAAACGTGTTTTTTGCATATTCCTTTATATCTCAAAGAAGAAAATTGATATCCATCAGATTCTTGCTTTAAAATGTAGGAAACATGAATACCTAAAAAACAATTTCAGGATTTTTTAAAATTCGTCTCCCAAGGGGGAGAGGGGTGGGTGGGCTAAACGTGTTCTTACGTGTTTTATCTATATATAAAAAGGAATCATCACCCAGCAAAAACTATTGGAGTTACAGATATCAAATTTTAGGAGCTTATTACTTTTGTGCTGAAAGCGTCATTTAAGAAGCGATTTTTCAAAATTCACCCCCCAAGGGGGGGAGGGGGGCAAAACGTGTTTTTTACATATTCCTTTATATCTCAAAGAAGAAAATTGATATCCATAAGATTCTTGCTTTAAAATGTAGGAAACATGAATACCTAAAAAACAATTTCAGGATTTTTTAAAATTCGTCTCCCAAGGGGGAGAGGGGGGGGGGCTAAACGTGTTCTTACGTGTTTTATCTATATATAAAAAGGAATCAACACCCAGCAAAAACTATTGGAGTTCCAGATATCAAATTTTAAGAGCTTATTACTTTTGTGCTGAAGGCGTCATTTAAGAAGCGATTTTTCAAAAATCGTCCCCCAAGGGGGGGAGGGGGGCAAAACGTGTCTTTTACATATTCTTTCGTATCTCAAAGAAGGAAATTGATGTCCATAAGATTCTTACTTTAAAATGTAAGGAACACGAATACCTTAAATCCAATTTCAGGATTTTTTAAAATTTGGCCCCAGGGGACGGGGAGGGGGGCTTAACGTGTTTTTCACGTATTCCTTCATATCTCAAAGAAAGAAACAGATATCCATAAGATTCTTGCTTTAAAATGTAAGGAACACGAATACATTAAAACCAATTTCAGGATTTTCAAAATTCGGCCCCACGGGGGGGGGGGGGGGAAACGTATTTTTTACATATTACCTCATATCTCAAAGAAAGAAACAGATATCCATAAAATTCTTGCTTTAAAATGTAAGGAATATGAATACCTAAAAACTAATTTAAGGATTTTTCAAAATTCGGCCCCCAAGGGGGTTAGGGGGGCTAAACGTGTTTTTTACATATTCCGTCATATCTCAAAGAAGGAAACAGATATCCATAAGATTCTTGATTTAAAATGTAAGAAACACGATTAAATGTAACAAACACGATCAATGTCACGATTTTTCGACATTCGCTTTAGATTTTGAAAAAATTGCTAGAAACAATCCAATAATTTATATTTCCTATATATCACCATTTTGAACACCAAATTGGTGGTAGGAGAAAAGAGAGAGATCAACCGTAATTAAATGAAATGTGCAAAGGTGTGTGTGTGTGTGAATTGTATATATTTCGGTTGTTAGTACGTATACATCTAGAGCTCAGGTTAACTCCATTCATTTTTATTATCCTGGGCAACGTCAGGTAATTCTTTGTTTATGAAACCGGCGATTTTCACAAGGGTTTACGGGGAAGCCCTCAAACTCCTCGAAGGGCCGGGATCCAGTGGGTTATCAAAATTGAAAGAAACATTTTAATGCTGACATTAGCATGGGGGGGGGTTATTATAATATGCTGATGGGATGATGACCAGTGGAGAGGGGTATAGATTGCCATAAAATACAAATATACATATCATACAAGTAAGCTTTATTAAGGGTTCACCCGTGCAACGCCGGGTATATAAAGCTAGTCTTTTATAAAAGCAATACGCAAACTGTGGGTCTTAACAAACAAGGAGGTCAGGAAAAAAAATTTGGTGGGATCACGGATAGTCTGAAGTAAAAAGGTTTGTTTTCAATTTTCTATTTTAAATTACATATTTTAAATATTTTGATTTTTTGTGAGTTAAAAATATATATGATACTCAATCATGCGCAATTTTCATATTTACAAAATAGATGCGAATAAATGCGAAATGTGCCAATATGAGCGAATAAATGCTAAAACAATTTTTTTTCTACTTTTCGGCGAAAACTCGCTGTTAAACGCCTTTTTAAGCGAAATTAGGTAATAATAGTAATAATTTATTAACATAATTGCTTATCTAAGACCACCTAAGGACTTTTACTGAGAGATATCACTCTCGAAATTTTGCTTATTACTTATTGCTAAAGACTTAAGGAAGAGAATGTGGAGACTACTACAATGTTAGCTTTTAAATAAGAATTTTGATACTTAACTTATATATATATATATATATATATATATATATATATATATATATATATATATATATATATATATATATATATACTGTCTACGTGGCGGCGTCTAGGGGGGTGTATAAGAAGGACACACTTAAGTCATAAATACGCTACACTTTGTAAAACTCAACAACTATTAATTTATTAATGTAGACAGCAATTATGATATGCCAGAGAGCCTACTTTACTGTCTCCGGTACAATATAACAATAATCACGGGAGCGCAATGCTTCGCTTCCCTTCAACAGAACAAAAGATCGGGCAGCCTTCTCGCTCCCGTCAATTACACCACAACGCAGACCTTGACTCGCCCCGTTGGAAAAAACAATCTCTCTCGTGCCTCGCACGGAGTCCAAAACACAACTTCTCCCTCTGGAGGTCTGTACGCTCTCTGCACTAAAATCCTGCACGCCTCTCGCGTGGGGGCACAAGAAACATATCCCTCTGTCGAGTCGGGGTCATTCAACCCTCTCTTTCGACCGTCCCCTCCAGTGTCGCAGTGACAAAGGCTTGGTTACGCTTAGCAACAGACAATATTACTACGGCATAAGAAGAGATTTTGCATAAATCCTACATTCTCACCCTATCCTGATAAAGAGACGTGTCCTCATGTCTATAAATAGCACACAAGTTAAAAGTACACTCAAATAAAACATATAAAAATATTAAAACACTCATTTTCCAAAAAATTGAAACTAAAATAATGTAATTAACCCTCAAATGATTAAAAACAGTTAGAGCCTAATCATTATTAACCGAGTATATCAAGGAAAAACTGAACAACAATTATCAGTTCAAATCACCACACAGTATACACAAAATTAAAACTTATCTAAAAAAAAATTACCAAAACACTAATTTTTTGAAGAATTGCTAAAATATAATGAAACACCTTTGAATGACAAAAAAGACAGTTAAATTCTAACCAATATTAATAAAGTCTACGAGAGAAAGGTTAATTAAGCAATAATAGCACAAAGTGCTACACAAGAATATATCTATATGAAAAATATTATCAAAGTACTCTTTATCTTTCTAAAGAATTGTTAATAACACAATGAATGAAAAATTTAACTCTCGAACGATCTAAAACGCAGAAACAAACCTTATTTAAAAAAATATTATCAAACACTCATTAGTATTTTTTTTGTTTGTTACTAACACAAAGGATAAAAATCAACCCTTGAATAATCTAAAAAAAACACACACAGCAATCAATATTATATATATCAAAGAAAAGCCAATTAAACGATAATCAGTACAAATCACTACACAAAAATATACAATATGAAAAATATTACTACAACACTCATTACTCGTTAAGAATATTTCTAATGACCTAATGAATAAAAGTTCGACCCTTGAGTAATCTAAAAAACACTAATCATTTTTTTTTTCATTTAAACAGTTTTCTTTTTTCCTCTTACTAAAATTCCTCTCGAATTTTACACATTCATTGCGAGCATTTTGTGCTAGTGATCTAGTCTTTAGAAATAAAAAGTTTGTAGGGTCAACGAAAAACTTTGTAGCGCACTCTTTAGTTACATAATGCACTACAGCCTTTGATTTTACCACTCTCTCGAGTGTTACGATTGCAGCAGTTTTCTCCTCTATTTCAGCACGAATTTTATCACATTGAGTCTCTAAGTTTTGTGATTCTCCACTAGTTTCTGCAGCGGTTTGACCACACACTCTGACTGAAGTCGTACATTTATCGTACATAATGTTAGTTTCAATATTGGACTTATCTAGCCCGTTGCTACAAACAGATAAGTTGTCTTTTGACGGCTTTGACTTCTCCGTCTCGCTAACATGCCGTCCCGAAGCACCTATCTCACTTTCTGTGTCATTCACATCTTTCTTGTGTTCACACGTATTGAAGGAGCGCAAATCACTCTTTGATTCCTCCACCACGATAACATGCAGTTTCGAAACACCACTTTCACTCCCTATGTCGTTCACATCTTTCTCGTGTTCACACGTATTGAAGGAGCGCAAATCACTCTTTTGTTCATGGCTTCGCTGCTCGGAATATTCACGGGAACTATCAGGAATTTCAGGTGCTACACCCGACTTTAATTTAGACTTAACAGGCAGCTCTTTATCCACCACAAGAATTTTCTCTGTATTCCCATTTGTAGAGGGCTCCGTTTTAACTATATCAGGGATCGGCAACCCCATCCTCCTATATTCTAATTTAAGCTCTTTATTCATTCTCTGTACCTCCAGTTTCTTTTCCTCTATCTCTATTTTAACCTTTTCTCTGTATTTGCGTTCCTCACAGTCTTACACTACTGTCTATATAAAACTACTGACAAAGTCAGGGTCAGTTTCGTAGTCCTCGCAATTTTCAATCAAGCCTTTAAGATCATTCCAATCCATCCCTGGAGTTGGATCTAAGCAGAGCTCATAACATACTATGAACAAATCTTCTTCTATGGCACTTTCAAACATTTTGTTTTTCTCAAGCAACTCAAAAATTTCACAGAAGATATCACAATTCACTTCAACATGACGATATTAACTGTCCAAAGAGTTCATCCGGGCCGGGTACCCAAAAATGTAGACTTTCCTGTCTACGTGGCGGCGTCTAGGTGGGTGTATAAGAAGAACACACTTAAGTCATAAATACGCTACACTTTGTAAAACTCAACAACTATTAATTTATTAATGTAGACAGCAATTATGATATGCCAGAGAGCCTACTTTACTGTCTCCGGTACAATAAAAGAATAATCACGGGAGCGCAATGCTTCGCTTCCCTTCAACAGAACAAAAGATCGGGTAGCCTTCTCGCTCTCGTCAATTACACCACAACGCAGGCCTTGACTCGCCCCGTTGGAAAAACAATCTCTCTCGTGCCTCGCACGGAATCCAAAACACAACTTCTCCGTCTGGAGGTCTGTACCTTCTCTCCGCTAAAATCCTGCACGACTCTCGCAAAAATTTCCACGTTATTCAGCACGTTTTGTAATAATGCTTATACAGAAAATTAAACGTACATACAAAAAGAATTAGTATTAATCACTACTGTGTTTATCAGTTTGTAGTGTGTATATACAGAATATACAGGGTGGTCATAAAAACCTTTGCCGATATATGGACCTCCACCAGCTGTTCCGTTCAACCGATCGAGATGAGATTTCATATATAGTTATTCAGAGGTATGAGCTCGGGATTCCGAGAACGGCAACCAAGTGGCGCTCACGTTTACGATTATAGGTAAAGAAACTCGAAATTTTCGAATGGCAACTACCACTTTTCCCATCGCAAAATCCTCAGCGCATTCGAAAATCCTAAAGAGCGTTCGAACGGTACGTGTATTACAAAAAACAGACGCGCTATGCACACACAAAAAACAGCTCTGAGCACGGCCTGTGATGGCACCCATGAAGAAATATGTAATCAAAATAAAATTTTTCTTTTGTCCGATCTGTGTTGTCATCAGTGATTGTTGTCTTGCCTCTGTCATATGCAAATTTCCTCCGTGCGCCCCGATCGTGTTTTTGTTTACCGTTCTCCGAGCTGTTTTTTGTACGCGCATAACGCTTCCGTTTTTTATGATACACGTACCGTTCCATCGCTCTTTAGGGTTTTCGCGTGCGTTGAGCATTTTGCGACGCGAAAAAGTGGGCATCGTCATTCAAAAATTTCGAGTTTCTGTACCTATAACCGTGAGCACTACATTCTTGCCGTTCACATAATCCCAAGCTTATACCTCTGAATAACTATATCGGAAATCTCACCTCGATCGTTGAACGGAACAGCCGCTAGAGGTACATATAACGGCAAAATCTTTTTATGACCACCCTGTATATTGTGAATAAATGCGAAATTTTATATATTGTAATTTTTTTTCGAAATTTTGATATTTTTTATGCGAAATTTACGTACCCCTAATGATATTGTTTAATTAGATGTCAAGCAGTCTTCCAATTAAAACTCCATCCCAAAATCTACCGTTCATAGTTTTTAAAAATAGCGTGTAAAAATTTGCATATTTCTTTTTTCTATTTTTTTTTGTTAACATTTTCCTAGTTTAAAAAAAATTGCTGCTAAAAAAACAAAGAAGGTGGGGGGGGGGGGGAGGTCGAGAAGTATTTTATAAAAAGAATGTGGTTTGCAGTAATGTACCAATGCAATTGCAGTAATGAAAGTTTGCACACCACAGTGTTAGACTCTTCCATTTAACTGCATTCTCTGTTCGTAACAGTTGAGAAATACGGATAAAAAAGGAGTTCTTTAGGCTACAAAAAAGATAAAAAATAAAAGAGAAAGGGAATTCTTTAGAAATTATACTGATTTCAAATTCACTTTCATTCTTTGCGCTGTATAGAAACAGGAGAATAAATATATGTAATTAAAAGCTTCGTAAAGTAATAAAATTTCTCTCTCAAGTCAATGCTTAAATACAATCAAACTGCATCTAAATTGTTGCACCAAGGATACAAAGACAGAAAAAAGTAGCAAGAGTAAAATTATTCGGTTAATTAGAACTTTTTAGAGAGTTAAATGTTTCTTTGTTGCAGAAACAAAATCAATTTAGAGGTTGACAAATATAAAAATGCACCATTTTTATTTTCTAGGCTTTTTAAATAACAATATTAAACTTTCAGGATCAAATAACACAAATCACACATCTCTACGATAATCATATTGCCAGATACAACATTTTAATTCTCTACTATCGACGCGTACTTTGCTATAGATTTTAAGCTTAGTTTTCGGGGAGTGGAATTTGTACAAGTTATGTCTACGAGAGAAGGTACTGCGTTCCTTTATTCCAGGTTCATTAAACTAGCTTCAGGATATTTTATTTAGATTAAAAATTCTGAAAATATATTCTCCAAAACAAAATTGCCCTGAAAAAAAGTGTTTTTCCCGTCTAAGGTGATTAACATTTTTTCTTCAAAAATCTTGAAGGCAAATTATTGCGAATCTTTTCCTAAGTAAAAAAAAAGGAAAAAATGAAATACAGCTAGTGGTTCAGCGAATAGATAAAAAAATAAGCATGCTTCCAATTTTGAATTAATTTTTTAAGGCAAAATTTAAAATTGTTCAACCATTTTTTAATATTAATCTTTATATCAAGTCACCTTTAAGCAAAAACAAACATTATGATATGCGCATAAATGAAAAAATGCGTCAATTGCATAGCTAATTAATTATTATTTTTTCGACTATTTTTTTCTCGTTGAACATTTATGAATGTTTTCTTAATGGTAAATCGTCCTTTTTTTTCAATATTCGGGTCCCACTCTAACGACCATAACTCTATCAAGAACAGGTATTTCGAATCCTCTGCTGGTAATCAGACAAAATAAAATACCTTGGGGATGTAAGGAAATGTTTTTACAGACTTACTCGTGGAGTTTCAAACGATTATATTTTCGAATTTTGGGAATGTAGAATGACTAGTGATAGATTAACAAAGAGGCCTGCCGCCTCGTAACTGTTCTTCATGACTTACCATTGTAACACCGAGGCAGTAATAATTGATCCTCGCATTATCATGGTACTGTACTAATGGTACATTATCACGGTACATTACTGATGGTATCATGGTACATTGCTGATTCCTAGTCTCTTCTTTATACGTGTATTTACATAACTCACGTTTCATAGATCCCTTTCAGGGGGAGAGATGACGCCTGTACAGTTTAGCTTTTCCCCAATGTAACACCAATCTTCCGACATTTGTAACACTAATAAATATAGGCTACTTATAAAATTGGACAAATCCTTCTGAACATATTTATAAAAAGTGAAATAGATGGTAATTAGGTCTTTATTTTACCAACTTTGGTATTACAGGACATTTTCTCAAATCATTATGGCAAGTACTATGAGTTAAAAAATTTAAGCATACCGTACGTTCCTTGAAATGCTATTTGTGAATTTAGATGCCTGAATTCTTCAAACTGAACAATTCTCAGCGATATGAGGAATACTCATTATTTGAATTCTCTTCCCCGTAACTTTAAACAATGATGTTGACTCTGGAGTCGAACCAGGAACTACTGTTTTCGAACGGGTGCGAAGACATTATGCTATTAAGCCAAGTCATGAACTTCGTCAGCGAAACTTAAAAAATTAATGTACATAACTTTTCTCTTTTCTTTTTCTTACTTAACATAGTATTTTATCAAGTCGCTTATAAGGAAAGCTGATCTTCCAATCAACTAAAACATTTATTACGAAAAGACATTTTTACATAATTCTAACTATTTTTAAGAGGATGGGGTCCATAACCTCTAAAGCGCATTAAAAAAAAATTCAGGTAGTCTCTTCTAACGAAACTACAGCGGGTTATTAACGTAGGATTATAATTGCTTACCTCTGTTTTTTTACCCATTTTGGTACTTTTCTGTTTAACTGTTTGGCGCGCTTCAAAATTATAACTCGCGACGCCGGACAATTTTTTCCTATCCGCAGTACCGTTATTGAGGAACCCAATCCTACGTTAAAAATCCACTTTTATTGTCTTGGATACAGAACTTTTAGAAGCGCAAGTATCGTAATCTTCCAGTATCGGAAATCACACGTTCAACTGTCGACGATTTAATTGTCAGAAACAACATTTTTATGTTGTGTGTACAGAGCTGTACACCTGTTGCTTATTAATCTCGGAATGAACTTTTTGACAATATATCATCTTTAACAGCTTTATATTTGTTTTTTCCCTTTTATCTACCTAAAATTAGCTTGCTTTTTATAAGTGCATTTCATAAGCATTTACTTTATTTATTTTATGAAATTTAATAAAAAATAAAATGATTTTACTTGCCATTTCCAATTACTTTCATAATTTTAATGAGCGGCAAACTCGTCAAGTCACTGAGCGGTCAGTCTCGGATATTGCCGTCTCGCATCCAGAAGTGCTGAAGCTTTCAGACTCCCATTCACAATCGCTAGACATACTGAGTCACATTTTTATGATAGTATAAAATTGTGTGCATTTAAAAGTTTAGCTATACATAGATACAGATACCTTTGCAAAATGTCAATTGAAATGAACCATAACACTGAATAAATAATTGACCAACTAACTGTACAAGAATTTTCCTCTCGAATATGTCTGATATAATAATAGTAATACACACTGACATAACAGGCACCTGACACAATCTTGGAGTCGACTAAATCTGTAAACTATTTTTGGAAATGCATTAACCAATACCTAACGTGATACGGCTCGTTGATTTTTATGATCGTTACTTGCCACCCGTGCGTACGATCTTCGGGTTAGCGACTTCGGAAGTGGGGTTTGTGGGCGTATTAATATACGCTGGTATGCATAGGGCGATTGAAAGGCAGTTCAAAATCCCTTTTAAGATAATTGTATAAAATTCTGTACAGTATTCTTTTGTAATTTTTTTTCATTTAACTGTTTTCAGGAATTTTTATTTTCAGCAAAATTTCTGAAAAATAACATTTTTCTTTTTTACCGTGTAAAAATATTAAAAATTTTACAAATAAAATTTTTTTAAAACTCTTAAGAAATAATAATTTGAAACTTTTCGCATGCACAAAAGGGAAAAAATAGTGCAAATAAAGAAATGGTTCAGGAGAAACATAAAAGACTAATTATGATTTAAATCCTAAATTTTAATTTTAATTTTATGATTGAAATTGCAACTAATTGAAAAATAGTTTATGTCTTTATAAAAAAAGGGATATTTATTACAAATTCAAGACACTCACATCATATAATGGTTAGCGGCTCGATATTCAACTCAGTAGGCTTGGATTCAATACCCGGCTAAGGCATGGATGTTCCGGTGTGTCCCCACATAGGGAGCGATGTTAGCTTACCTACATGGTGTCTCCATGATGAACGAAGCCGACAAAATCGTCCTGTGTATGGGCGAGTATTCCCAAAAGTGCCTACCGCATTGTTAAAAGAAAAATAAAAAAAATTATGTGTGGGAAATAAAATAAATTACGAAATACATATAAATTACAAGAAAAACAGTAAAGGTTAATGTTTCTGATTCCCTCAAAGAATAAATGAATTGACAGGAAAACATTTTCTATTAAAATAAACCTTAATGCTGCAAGAAATTTTGCCTTAAAATCTAGTGAATAAATTTTTCCTCGAACACTGACAGCTAAATTTGAGAAATATATTCCCAGAAAAAAAAAGTTTTCCTAGATGTAATATATCATGAACAAAGTAACGATCCAGCCCATTAAAGAGTTTCTTTAAATTCTTCTAAAGCACCGCGTTTCAGCTGGAATCTCTTAAGCCAGTCAGCAATTAATGAACCTTGTTTGCTACGCCTACGACGTGGGAACACAATATACGGAACTTAAGGAAGCCCGGTTTCCTTTGTATCCTAGCTCCTTATTTAGAGCAAAGATTGAGCGACCGAGAGACGGATTTCAAAACCTTATCCCGCCAGTCCATTAGCATAACTCGTTTATTCGCGTGGACGAGGAACACGGTGAAAATAATTTATTAAATTTACTAGCTTCATGTAATTTTTTTATTTAGGCTCAGTTTGCCGCATTTGAAAAGATTTTTTTTTTGAAAAAAAAAACTTCATGCAAAAAAATGATGGTCATTAAATGAATTTTGCATGAAACGTAGTTTTAAATATTTTGAATAAAATGTAAATTTGATATTAGTGTTTTATCTACACAGAAATAAGTAATTTATGCTTTGTTGGAGACAAGAGGGAAAATATGTGACTGTGAATAACGTTCAAATGGAATTTACGTTGCACCGACAGAAAGGCACATTAAAAATGATTTCTATGCAAAAAAATATTCGGAAATAAGCAAATAAATGAGCTCCTCTTAACACTAATTAAGCATGTCTATACTTCAAATTTATTAACTTTTCGGGTAGCATAATATAAATTAATTACCTTTTAAATATAACCAGCGAAATATTTATTTATTTATGTGTGGAATAATATATATATATATATATATATATATATATATATATATATATATATATATATATATATATATAATAATATGTTTTATAGCTTGCATTCATTATAATAAATAAAATTATATTCCTTTTAGTTACGCCATTTTGTCGGGATTTTGTAGAATGGAAAAAGAAAGTTTTGTTGTCTCGTATATTAATAGTCACATTTATTTTATTTCCTTCAAATGGTATTTAGTTTAATTCGACTTCAAAGCGTTTTCAGACACAAGTGAATCTTGTAAGGCTGATGGGTAGAAACTATATTCGATTTGCTCAGCTCAGTGTTTACCTTCTAGTGCTATTATATATATATATATATATATATATATATA
The DNA here is from genome assembly GCA_907164885.2 of Dolomedes plantarius. Taxonomy (NCBI): domain Eukaryota; kingdom Metazoa; phylum Arthropoda; class Arachnida; order Araneae; family Dolomedidae; genus Dolomedes; species Dolomedes plantarius. Next base: position 108,447,646 of record OU015495.1, on the reverse strand, counting down.
TATATATATAGTATTATTTGTAATTAGTTAATGTTAATTGTAAGAATTTTAATTGTAACTGAATACTTGGCTTAATTACTCGGTGGTAATATATATTTAATCTATTACTATAAATTAATTAATCTAATAGTGGCCGTGTTCTGTGTAATGATCTGTGAAGTAACGACATAACTTACGTAACCTACAAAATCGTTTTACCACCAAAATTTGTTAATTTTAATTTAACAATTTAAAATTAAAAAATCAGACTGAAAACATTCAAGTAAATTTAAATGTTCTAAATTGCAACACGTTGGATTGCAAAACAGATAATATTACTAACATCGTAATATAATGCTTTACGAAAAATCTGTATGAACAAAAGAACAATTTTAAGCAAATAAATATTCAATGAAACACAATTAAAATGTTAAATTCAGTTACTTAGCTTGAAATTTTCATCCAAATATAATCATTCCGACATTACGAAATAAAAAAAAAAGAAAAAAAAAGAGAGTCTGGCCGATATGTTACGTCACACCATTTAAATAAGAAATCGAATGGAATACAAACCATTATAAAAGTATTTTCAAAAGTAAATATTAAACAGAAATTAAAACACTATCATCGAATAGAATGCTTTACGAAAAATCACATGAAAGCCACGTGTGTTGGCAATTTAGAAATATTCATTTCTACCGTACACAGTTTTGAACATATCACTACGCATGCGTCGAGTTTTCAACTTTATCGAATTTAATTATAAATTCGATACATAACAAATGATTTTTTAATTTATTTACTGCACTATCTAGATTCTAGATAGTGCAGTAAATATCTTTTACATATCACTATTTATTCACTATTTACCGTTCAAAAGTGTCTGTACGGTAGCGTGCTTTTCAAAGCGAATACCTAATATAACCGCAAAATTTTCTTACATTTTTTTAAAAGTGTTTAAATGAATATTTCTAAATTGCCCGCACAGTGGCTTTCATGTGCTCACATGTCACTTTCATATGATTTTTCGTAAAGCATTCTATTACGTTGATAGTGTTTTTAATTTCTGTTTATTATTGTATTTTTGATATTACTTTTAATAGAACTTTTATAACGATTTGTATTCTATTTTGATTTCTTATTTAATGTAAGAATTTAATTTAATTCAATTTTAATTTAACAATTTAAAATTAACAAATCAGACTGAAAATATTGAAGTAAATTTAAATGTTCTAAATTGCAACACGTTGGATTGCAAAAAAGATAATATTCTGTAAAAATTTCTAATATTTCAATTACAATTTATGTATTTTATTTTTGCTTAATATATTTATACATAGCCTATTTATACATATATATAGCATAATATATAATATATGTAGGTTAAGGTATATCCAACTATTTCTAGAATTTTAATTATAACTTAATACTTGGGTTAACTACTCGTTGGTATTATATATTAAATCTATTACTATAAATTAATTAATCTAATAGTTGCCGTGTTCTGTGTAGCGATCTGTCAAGTGACGCTTCCGGAGCGACCGCTTCATAAATATATCAGCCTATATTAATCTCACGTGCAAAAATACAATAATAAACAGAAATATTATCGACTACCTGAAGTACCCGGTGTTGCCCAATTTTCAAAAAATAATATGCCTATGTTTTAATCTGAACTATCAACTATATCTATAAAAAATTTCAGCTCAATTGACGCAATAGTTTTCACTTATAAAGGAACAAACATAGACCTATTCGAAATAATCAATAAATTTCAGTTTCTTTGAAACACACTGATTTTTGAATAAAGTTCAATAATTCAAGTTCGATTTACGCAAATTGTGCATAAAATTGTACATAAATTCAAAACATAAAGTCTATAAGTTAAATAAAGTTCTGTAATATTATACCAATAAATTTCCAGTTGATAGCTAATAAATTGTAAATCTTTTTTTACCTTAAATGTTCAATAAAAAGCGTGGTTCCAAATGTAATTTTCTTCAATAAACCCTTACACATTGCCAATTTCAAAAATCTTTTTTTTATTTATCAATACATCCTCCACTTGAATCTTTAAAATATTAAATGTTTTACTGATAATAAATGAAAATGTAGTTTGATGTATTGCTATGGTTACTTAACTATGGTTGACAAAGAAAATTCAAATGCTAAATGTTTTACTGATAATAAATGAAAATATCGTTTGATGTGTTGCTATGATTACTTGACTATGGTTGACAAAGGAAAAGTTGTAAAGGTGAAGCATCAGCTCAACATTTAGGCCCCTAACTTGCTTTCTACTGATCAGATATACATAATATATTGCCTATGTCCATCTGAAATAATGTACCTTTCAAATAATGAAAGAATTTTTCAAATAGGTGCAGTGGTTCCGGAAATTACCCTCCACATACAAAATCCGCTCTCTCTCTTTATATATTAGTATTGATATTACTCGGTGGTATTATATATTTAATCTATTACTATAAATTAATTCCCCTAACAGATGCCGTGTTCTGTGTATGTATCTGTCATGTAACGCTTCCGGAGCGACCGCTTCATAAATATATCAGCCTATGGCATCCATTTTGTTTTATGAGTTTGGCTTAACAAGTTAAAAGTAAAGTTCCAAAAATTATTTGCTATCTAAACCCAAATAATTTTAATTAAACAACATAATATCGACACAAATCAACTTTATTTCAATTTTTAGACGGCTGTCATACAAGTATTCGTTTTATATACTCAGAACTTGAAAATGTAAACACGAGTAAGTCATTCATTCACCGTGATTCATTCATCGTCGTTAATTTAAGAAAAATTGAATCAGAGAATCTTCTTCACAATTAAACAGTTTCATTATATTATTATTTTAATATATATATTTATATTTTAACCATATGTAAGGTATACATAAGATTCGATTCACAAGAATCGAACTTTTGAGTGAATAAATTAAAGAAGCTGCTTGAGATATGCTAATTTCGGCATACCCGCTTCGTATAAATACCATGTAGCTTGATTAGAAAGAAAAGGTTGTTTGGAGCGCGATTACACATGCTATAAAATTTAGATTATTATGAATTAGCAATTAATAAATGAAATAACACCAGATTAATGAATGCCAGCCATATAATAACAAAACAACATTTAATAAAAGAAATAAGTAGTAAAATTGGTTTAAGGCAACAATGGACCATGAAAAACTTTTTTATTATTTATTAACCAATTTCTATGAAATATGGTATACTTATACAGTGTTATTTAGAGATGGAAATTCTAAATTTAAAAAAAATCAGAATGTAATTAATTAAGATATTAATTAAAATCAGTTTGTTAATTTCTCTATTTTAAAATGCTCCATGCGCATTAATTTTTGTCTCAGATATCTAATTTTCTCTCTTAAGCTAGCTTTATATAGTTATAATAAAAGTTAGTAGCGATTTTTGATTTACAGTCATATTTATAAAAACTAGAAAAGAAATCGATAAAAATGGGTCATTTTATGCAAAATTTTATTAAAAAATTTTTTTTATTGTAAAAATTTTAAGTTGTTTTAAAATAGTATAATTAATTGATTACTAAGTTTTGTTCTAACATATATAAATAATCATTTTATGAAATTTTATGAAAATTCAAGAAAAATTATGACGCATGGAACATTTTGAACTTGCCGAAACGACATGAAAACTTGTTTTGAGAAAATGGCATTTAAAGTTTTAATTTGACTAACATTACCATTGTTTACGTTTGAAAAAATTACTTATAACTCGGTTAATAATGATCGGATCAACATACTTTTTTTAAATTTGAAGCTGATGAGTTGCAGAATAATTTTCTGAAAGAAAAAAAAAACGTTTTGGGGACATATTTTTGTCAATCTGTCCATTGTCGCCTTAAAAGGGATACAGCCGAAGCTGGAGGCTGGACATAGCCAGGCAGACACACGGACGAGGGTCAGAGCGCAGAGTCTAAAAAAAGGGAAAAAATGTCCACCCGCATAGCTTCGAGTTACTGTAAGTTTTTTTCGCCAATTAGCGAAGGAAACAGTTCTTTATCGTTCGGCTGGCGTAGTTATCCGCTGCACACTCCGTCCGCAGTGTCATTGAAAATGGACATAAAGATGAGGGGGCCGAACAAGTCGCCCAGAGCGGGTTTTTTGTATGTTCGGTGGTGTATCAGCACACTGAGAAGTACGGGTTGTTTGCATATTCAGTGATGTATTAGCACGCTGAGAAGTAGATGAATTGTCTATGGCTATAAAAGCCGGTTTGAGGCGATCGATGGAGATTGTTCGTGTGGCTCCCTAAATCTCCAGATCAAAGGTTTTCTCTCGTCTTAGAAGTACTTTATAAGGTCTATCATACGGGGCTTGGAGGGGTTTTCGTACACCGTCATGGCGAACAAATACATGTGAGCACACGTTGAGGTGAGGGTGCACAAAAATCGCTCTCTGTCCATGGAAGGATGTTGGAACTGGTCTCACTGTTGCAAAATGGCTTTTTAAGTCTTCCACAAGTTGTTTGGGTGAGGCAACTACCGGCGTTGGGTCGAAGAACTCTCCGAGGAGTCGCAGAGACTTGCCGTATACCAGTTCAGCGGTCGTTGCACCGAGATCCTCTTTAAAGACGGAACGGAAACCTAGCAGCAAGGTGGGCAGTGCTGTAGTCCACTGATCTGTGTTGTAGGCTTTCAGGGCTGCCTTCAATGGGCGGTGGAATTCCTCGATCAAGCGATTTGCCTGGGGATGGTACGGGGAAGCTTTGCTTTTCTTTACGCCTAGCAGCTGAGAAAGGGCACGAAATAAATCACTTTCAAACTGCCTGCTCTGATCAGTGGTGATGCGGACAGGACAGCCGAATCTAGCAATCCAGTGAGTAAAAAACTTCTGCGCTACTGTCTGTGCAGTGATGTCTGGGATTGGGACTGCCTCTGGCCACCGTGTGCACCTATCTATCATAGTTAAACAATAATAATTTCCTTGGGAAGGAGGGAGAGGACCGACAAGGTCGAGATGTATGTGTTCGAACCTCTGTGATTGGTCTGAAAATTTCCCTACTGGGGTTTTAGTATGGCGGGTTATCTTTGACTTTTGGCATGGAATGCAATGCCTAGCCCATTTGGTACAATCTTTTCGAATGGAAGGCCAAACAAATCTGGATCGAATTAATTTTGACGTACTGCGAATACCTGGATGAGATAAATTATGTAAGGATGCAAACATTTTCGGCCGAAATGGTTCAGGAACGAAAGGACGTGCAGTACCCGTTGATAGGTCACAATAAATAGGTGTTCCTACTTCTGGTAAAGTTATCGTTTTGAATTGTAAAATTTCAGAGTTGTTGATTAAATTTTTTAGCTCTGGATCGGTTTGCTGCGCTTGAGCAATTTCCCTGTAATCTATGGGGTTCGGCATGGATATAGCGTCTATCCGTGAAAGCGCATCTGCCGCGATGTTTTCTGAACCTTTTATGTGATGAATATCATTTGTAAACTGGGATATGAAATCCAATTGCCTAGACTGTCTTGGAGAGGATTTGTCTGAGCGTTGCAGGAAAGTTTAAGTTAGTGGCTTGTGATCCGTATATAAGGAAAAATTTCTCGCCTCGAGCACATGCCTAAAATGTTTGATGGCAGCATATGCTGCTAATAACTCTCTGTCATATGCGCTATAGTTCTGTTCTGTTGGGGAAAGTTTACGGGAGAAGAATGCAAGGGGTTGTAATGCCCTGTCCACTACCTGCGACAAGGTCCCTCCAATTGCAAAGTCAGATGCATCGACTTGTAAAATCAGATCGGCATCCGGTTTCGGGTGTGTCAGTAGAACCGAGTTTGATATTATTTGTTTGCAAATTTGGAACTATTCGTTAGCTTTATCTGACCACTCCAGTTTTGTTTTATCATTTTTCTTTGCCCCCTTTAAATAAGAAGTTAAATGTACCTGATATTTTGCTATATTCGGTAAAAATCTACGAAAAAAAAATCAAAAATCCCAAAAATCGCTGTAGTTCTTTAACCGTTTTGGGTTGTGGATAGTTGATGATCGGTTTAACTTTATCAGGTAAAGGTGTGGTGCCATTACTAGTGATTAAATGTCCTAAAAAGGGAATCTCTGGTGCACCAAATATACACTTTGAAACATTTATGGTTAGTCCATATGCATTTAATCTCTCAAGTACAATTCGTAAATGATCCTTATGCTCTTCTTCAGTGGTACTAAATATTAAAATATCGTCCAAATAAACATAGCAAAATTTGAGCTCGCCAAGGATTTCGTTCATAAATCGCTGGAATGTTTGTGCTGCTCCGCACAGCCCAAAATTTAAATATGGGAACTCAAATAGCCCGAACGGGGTGCAAACTGCAGTTTTCTGTATATGCTCCGTATGCACTGTTATATGGAAATAGGCCCTAACAATGTCAAGTTTTGAAAAAATATTTTTACCACGAAGTGCATTAGAAAAGTCTTGTATGTGTGGTATGGGATAACGGTCTGGTACAGTGCGAGCATTTAATTTCCTATAGTCCCCGACAGGGCAAATGCTACCCGAACTTTTTTAAACAACATGGAGAGTTGATGACCATGGGGATTTAGATGGCCGGCAAATGCCTTGGTCCATCATAAACTGAAATTCCTTCTTCACCGCCTCGTATAATTCCGGATTTAGCCGTCTATGTTTACTGTGAATTGGAGGGCCAGTTGTTTCAATGTAGTGTACCGTGTTATGTTTAACAGGCTTTACGCCGGAGGCTACTTTTGTTAACTCTGGGAATTCTGCTAAGATTCTGTGGTATACTGAATCGCCAGAAAAAAGTTTTACGGAAAAATAATTTGAAGATTTTGAAATTTTCCCAGGTTGGCTAAGTTTAGTGACATTGTCTATCAGTTTGCGCCTTTTAAGGTCTATTAAAAGGTCGAAATGCTGTAGGAAATCGGCTCCTATTATAGGGACAGGAACTTTAGCTATTAAAAATTTCCATGTGAAATTTCGTCTAAGACCTAAGTCCACATTCATTAATTTCTATCCGAAAGTGTATATTTTTGAATTGTTAGCAGCAAATAATTTCAGAGAATCAGGCTTTGGGTTTTTTAGATTGCTGGGGACATGTATACAAGAGACATCTGAGCCTGAATCAATCAAAAAATTAAAATGGTTTTTCGTATCATGTACATGCAAACGATATGATTGTGCGACTGTCGCCGATGAATTTCGATCGACAGCCGCTACTGAGAGTTTTCCTGATCGTTATTAGCATTATAAGAGCAGGGTGATTGGCACTTGTGCTTTTTTCCCAAACCGGGAATGGTAGTAGCAATAATATCCCTTGCGGTCACCGGAGCGCCCGCGAGAAAAATTGCGCTGTTTGTTTGTGTTCCCCTGAAAACGGCCTCTGCTCCGATAGCGGGAGAGCCGTTCTATTTGTTTACTCAAAGCGACTATCTCCCTTCGAAGAGCTCTAAATTCGTCGGGGGAGGAAATGCGCGGGGTACTTTCGACATTCTTTGTTTCGAAGACAGCTGCGGTGGTTTGCCCGACAGCGAAAACGCTGCTGTCCATTGGAGAAACGCGGACGTCGGAGATTTTGTCCGCCATTTTGGCTAAATTGTCTAGTGATTCTGAGCTAATGGATAAAATAGCTTGCATTTCAGATGGAAGTCTCTGCAGCCATTGTCGTTAATGCCGTTACAACGGAAATCGTCGTTAATGCCGTTACACCCTAATTCTCGCATCTTTCTTAATAAATGGGACGGTTTATCATCGCCCAAATGTAGCTCTGATATTAACCTACGAATTTGCTCGTTTTCCGAAGCTGAAAATTCGGCTATCAATCTAGTTTTTAGAGATTCGTATTTTTCCGTCGCGGGAGGTGTGAACAAAATATTAGAAAACATGGATAAAGTTTCGGGGTCGATGGAAGCGACAAGATGATTGAATTTCGTGATGTCGTTTGTGATTTTGGCTAATGCAAAATTGCTCTCGACCTGGATAAACCATAACTTGATGTTGGTTTTCCACAGTGGCGGAATTTTTACGGAAAGGTGGGATACATATGATTCTGTATTCGCAGCGTGGTCATCCGATCCAGGCATGATTAAATTACCAAATAGGGGAAATACTTTTTAGGTAAAATACACAACAGGCCGTAGAAAATATATACAGATATTAAAAATAGCATAAAATAGTCTCCCCCCCCTGCCAAAATTTTTCGCGAGTTTCAAACCAACAGCGAAACCAGTATCGCGGGCGAAATAATAGAAGCTCACGGCGTTACAATGAAATTAGTGCACTTAAAGTAAATAACATGCAAGCACCTTACGTGCACTGGCAAGTTGATTCACATGATATGGTTCAACCTGTTGAAACTGTGTGGTCAAATGTATTAACCTGTCCTAGCAGTAATCATTATTTTGAGAATAGTGAAAGTCGGGCTATTTTTGTGGCTTATAAAGAAAGTGAGCCTAGCTGGAATAATGCGGTAATTCCAGTACAAATTTCTGAAAATTGTACCGATACTAATGCTTGTGGTTTAGAAAATAAATCTTCTGATACTTGTATTAATGTTATACCTAATATTTTAGATGATATTCACACATCTGTTAATGAAGGAAATTTAGTAGATGACGAAGTATGTGTTACGGAAGTTAGTGAATACTTATTAGTTGACGACAATAAAAATTCTTTAAACGATAGTAGGAACTCGCTAGGTAATAATAATATTATTTCAAGTTCCCAGCCGAATGAGAATGCTGTCGAACAGGTTGATAATATGGTCTTAAATGAAGTACATGAAAACCAGACGGAGAATCAGGATGAAAAGTTGACACAGAGTTATACTGTAAGTAGTTCAGCTGATGTTTCGGAAGTTGTAGAAGTAGTTAGCATTAAAACGCACGAATACGGAAAGCTTAATCTTCCTAAAACTGAAGGAGTATTAAAGAATTTAAATGATAACGATTCTGATGTTGCAAGTTTCAAAGAGACTTTTTCGTCAAAAGAGGATAAAACTAAAGTTAAGGGGGATAAAGAACGTGAAAAAGCGCCTTCAGGTTCCAGCATTAAGACTGCTAATACTGTAGTAATTAAGGCGGTAAACAAGAAGTCGTATAAGCACAAATACGAAAAACAGAGTCAGGTTGTTGAAAAACATGACACAAGCAGCGAACTAAATTGTAAACGTATCATAAAGAGCGAGATAAAGCCAGTAACTAAAAGCGATGGTGCGGCGTATAAGTTTGAAAAAAAAAGAATCTGCATTAAAATCTAATGCCTATACTCTAAAAAGTACGGAGAAAAGTAAAGTGTGCACTGCAACACCTCCATCAAAGGATGGACGTGGCACACATAAGGTACACAAGGTTATCAAAAGGAAGAATTACAGTTCTAAAGGTCCTTTGTATAAGTACAGGAAGCGGAAGATATCAGCCGCCAAGCAAGGCTGGCCTCCTCCCAAGAGACCTCCTGTCCATCGTCAAGCCGGACCAGCGCCTCAGGACCAACGACCTGCTGCACGAAGGATGCCCACACGGTCAACGAACCCCTTTAATAGGACTGCGACCATGAAGAGAGGTTCCACGGAATGGACAGACTGGTGCAAGGAAGTTGCTGCATTCATGAGGAACAAGTATTGTATCAACTTTCTTATTCTAACTCCCACCCTTTAATAAAATCGAACCAAACTGGTTTGAAATTCCCCAGTGTATATGCTGTGAAAAATATTTTGAGAGGAAAGGAGTCAGCCACTGAAAAAAAACGGCATACTGTTGTTTTATATATTTTTGAATGGGACATGTAGTGAATAGAAAAAAAAATACATACTAACTACAGATAACAACTAACTAACTAATGTACTAACTTCACAAAACATAACACATGTGCATTATGAATTGGGGGAAAGCAGATACAAACAGTCAAGAAATGTCATGCTGTGCAATTGTGTTGACACTTTTAACTAAAATAGATTTTCTAGGGCTCAGTTGGCCAGCCCAGTATCCGCAACTCTGCAAATCCACTGTTTGATGGTGTCACCTGGACCCTTCGGGGTTAGTTTTGTAAAATGAGAGTGGCGTTTTTCCCCCACGCAACGTGTGGAAGGTTTTTTTGGCTTTGCCACCCATTATGTAAAAAGTCAGACCAGCACGCGTTTTCAATTAGTTAACTGAAGCCGTTCAGACCTCAGTTACCTAATTTTTTTTTCGAGGGAGGCCAGTGTAAGGTATAAATAAGATTCGATTCACAAGAATCGAACTTTTGAGTGAATAAATTAAAGAAGCTGCTTGAGATATGCTAATTTCGGCATACCCGCTTGGTATAAATACCATGCAGCTTGATTAGAAAGAAAAGGTTGTAAAAGGTTGATAGATAATCGAGAGGGAGCTACGAGGTAAGCAACTCCACGTGTTAACCGGCGCTTGTGCTTAGCAGGCCCAAAGTTTACGTGGCAGAACTGCTGGTTTGACTCTCTGCTTGTTTGTGAGTATTGCAAAGTGTATTTTTATTGAATGCTAATATACACTCAAGAGCCAAAACATTATGACCACCCCTACATTTTGCAATGAATTCGCCTGGATGACGTGGAAGGCACGTGATCAGGTGGAAGTGGTATTTAACTGCTGCTGGAGAGTCTGAAGAATGATTCTTTCACTTACTTCTGTGTGTGATGGGAAAGGCTGCGGATCTAAGCGACTTTGATAGAGGGCAGATTGTACTGTCTCGAAGGCTCGAAACAAGTATTTCCGAAACTGCACGACTCGTGGGTTGTTCGCGACCTACAGTTGTTAGTACTTATGCAAAGTGGATGAATGACGGTGAAACCAGCAGTAGACGACATGGTGTTGGACGTCCACACGCTATCAAAGAAAAAGGTCGTCGGAGACTGTCTCGCATGGTGAAGCAAAACCGGAGCCAGACAGTGGCTCAGATGACAGCCCAATACAATGCAGGGTCAAGTAGAATAGTATCGCAGCACAGTGTTCAGCGGACACTGTTGGATATGGGGCTACGCAGCAAACGTCCCACTCGTGTGCCTTTGCTGACCAAGCGTCATCGCCAACTGCGCCTGCGCTGGGCCCGGGAACATCGCGACTCGTCCATGGATCAGTGGGAGAGAGTTGCCTGGTCAGATGAATCACGGTTTGTCATTCATCACGCCGATGGCCGTGTCCAGGCGAACTGTTGCTCCCTCAATGTACAGTAGGTCATACACAGGCCGGTGGTGGCTGTATTATGCTTTGTGGGACGTTCTCTTGGGCGTCTCTGGGACCTGTGGTTGTGGTAGAGCAGACCATGAATGCTAACAAGGTATCTGAAAATCATTGCGGACCAGTTGCACCCTTACATGGCCTCTGTTTTTCCAGCTGGAAATGGAATGTTCCAACAGGACAACGCCCCGTGTCACAAGGCTAAAATTGTGTTGAAGTGGTTCCAGGAACATGGTGCTGAATTCCAGTTAATGTCCTGGCCGCCTAACTCACCGGATCTCAATCCGATAGAACACATTTGAGATGTAATGGGACGGCAGCTCAGAGTTCAAAGACCACCAATTCGCAATATCTCGGATTTGCGTGACCGTTGCTTAAACATCTGGTACAATCTGTCTCCGGCCATCTACCAAGGACTTGTGGCATCCATGCCAAGGCGGGTTGAAACTGTGTTGCGCGCCAAAGGTGGGCCAACTCGTTATTGACAGGTGGTCATAATGTTTTGGCTCTTGAGTGTATATTCCGTACAAGTAGTACGTATGCTTATTGCTGTAAAAACAAATTCTATTTGTGCAACGAATTCAATAAACATTGCTTCATGTATAAACTGTGTTTGTATCAAATTCATTTAGAGTGCCACTTCAAATTATATACACCCAAGTGTGGGTCGAAGTGAGCTATACTCTACACATATAATATATATATATATTTTAACCAGATATTACAATAATGTCAAATTTAGTATTTTCGGAAAGTTGCAAACTCGACGCATGCGTAGTGATACGTTCAAAACTGTCTGCACGGTAGAAATGAATATTTCTAAATTGCCAACTCACGTGGCTTTCATGTGCTCACATGTGGCTTTCATGTGATTTTTCGTAAAGCATTCTATTCGATGATAGTGTTTTAATTTCTGTTTAATATTTACTTTTAATAGTACTTTTATAACGGTTTGTATTCTATTCGATTTCTTATTTAATCGGTGTGACGTAACATATTGGCGAGCTTTTTTCTTTTTTTCTTTCTTTCTTTTAATTTCGTAATGTCTGAATGATTACATTTGGATGTAAATTTCTGTAACTAAGTAACTGAATTTAACATCTTAATTGTGTTTAATTGAATATTTATTTGCTTAAAATTGTTCTTTTGTTCATACCGATTTTTCGTAAAGCATTCTATTACGATAATAGTGTTTTTAATTTCTGTTTATTATTGTATTTTTGCACGTGAGTAATTTGTATGATTTTTTCTCTGATTTTCTTTAGTTTATATATTTTATTTTTTCTTGATATATCTATACATAGCATATTTATACATGTATATAGCGTAATACATGAATATATAATATATTTATATTAAATTGAAATAGATTGAATTAGATTGTTAAATTTGAATTTATTCTTATTTATTGAAATTACTGTAAAGAATTTTTGCATGTGAGTAATTTGTATGAATTTTTAATCGGATTTTCTTTAGTTTATATATTTTATTTTTGCTTAATATTTTTATGCATAGCATATTTATAGCATATTAGTTAGATTGTATACATAGCATATTAGTTAGATTTTGCAAGTTGGATTTAAAAATCAGCGGTAAGCATGTTTTTTTCCAAGAAGAAAGACTTTTTTTATTATAAACATAGATTATAACATCTTGGATTATTACAACATTTTTAATTATAACATCGGATTGAAAAACAGCTAATATTCTGTAAAAATATTTTAACAAGGTTACGAATATATATATATATATATATATATATATATATATATATATATATATATATATATATATATATATATATATATATATAAGAAAATTTTCCGGTGATTGTCGACTTTTTGAAAAATTTTTTTTAAATTGTACAAAAAGTGAAAGATTTTTAAAAAATTGTACTGTATATTAGATGAAAATATTTTACCCTACTATCTAATTCATTGTGGAAATTTCCTCTACTACAGTATATTATATGCGTTTTAAACACAGTGGACCAAATTTTCCTCCCGAATAACTTAAATTAAAAAGGAAAGTATTATTTACCTATCTGTTAAAGAATGAAAAAGATGACGAAGGAAAAATATTTCTCTTGTACGGAGTGCAGTAAAAAATAAAATATTTATATCCAAGTCGACAATTATTGGAAATATATTCCCCATAGGTTAAGATTGAGCTGGTCGATTCCAATATCACTGGTTCACGCCTTAAGCCAGGTTTCATTGCAGAGCTCTGATACTTCCTTCTTCCTCATCACACTTGTTATCATTCGCGGTTTCTTCTGTTTATTCCTACGCCATCTACACGTGTTCACGCCGGGAGGTTATTAACTGTCTTTACGCGTGTCAACAACGCACATCAGTGCCAACACTCTCTACCTCCAGATTTAATCGGAGTTTGCTTCTAGCAGAACAGCTAATCCACTGGAAAAATATTGTTTTTTTTCCTCTTTCCTCATCTAGGATACATATGTGTTAATAAAATGTAAGTTTGGCTAAGTAACGCATAACCGAAGTCAGTGCTATTTTGAACTAAAGCGCTCTAAGGATTTGCATATGCACGCGTAGCTGAGAAAATCGTATTACGTATAAAAGTATAAAAAACATACTTCTGTTCTAAGATTTAATAAATGTTATCGGTAATTCCTTAAAATACGGATATCTTCCTAAATAAATGGAAAGATTTTCAGGTTTAAACTTTTTACGCTACATAATGCATTTGGTTAGGAATACTCGCCAAATATTAAAAACTTTCCTTCATTGATTCCGTACTGCAGCTTTTTACTCCTTATAACATAGAAATATTTTAGATGGAATGTTTTAGTTGAAAAAAAGGGTATTTTCAACTTACTAAGTACTTAGTGATTCTTAATAATGTATATTATTTTTATTTTTGTACATAACTCAGAATTACCGAAGATATATGTATACATATATATTATCTCTCTCTCTCTCTCTCTCTCTCTCTCTCTCTATATATATATATATATATATATATATATATATATATATATATATATATATACATACACACATATATATATATATATATAAATATATATATATATATATATATATATATATATATATATATATATATATATATATATATATATATATATATATATATATATATATATATATATATATATATATATATATATATATGAGATGTTCCGAATGATCATCTCTTGAAGAAAAAGCATATCGAGGCCGTAACAACAGGATTCCAAATCATAACGAACAATTGAAGTTTATTTTACGAAAGGAGCCACACATCTTGTTCACTTCGAGTCAGCCCAGCATCTGCGTAGCGCATGAATCTAGAATTAGGTTAAAGAGAGGTTGACAGGTATTGGCGGAGAGTGTTAGTATTGGCAAAGGTGCAGCATCTCGCCAAGGCGTCGGAAAGTTTACCAGATGAGAAAGAAAGTTCAGAAAAGGCGATCATATTTTCACTCATGTTTTATTGTTAATTTTTATATAGCGTTTCATTTTCTCTGTAATCTTAAATTATTTCTCTCATATATCCAAAAACTAAATAGATAAAAATAGGAGAAATTCTATCACCCACATTATATTTGTATATATAAATATAAACATATATATATATATATATATATATATATATATAATATATATAAAATATATATGAATTCAGTAGGACATCATCTGTACGTATTTCAGTTAAAATTTTTACTCTAAAGGTGTTCAACCTTTCAGGGCCAACTGATACATCAATAAATTCGCAAACTAAGGTTGGTTAGTTGGTTTAAAGCACTGTGGTAATTTTTTGCTATGTGAGGGCTAATTTGACCGAGACCTACTGCTTAAAGTCGATTCCGAACGGCTACAGTCATCCATGTCAATGGCGGGATTCGAACCCACAGACTTGGATACAAAATGCCAGTGCCCTAGACTTTTGGCCATCGATGTCCCAGATCGATCGTCATCGATCACCCAGCTCGCAAGCTTAGGAGGACCACACATCAGGCGAATGAATCACCGAAATCATGCTCAGAAAGCAATATACTTTGTACTTAATTAAGCTTAACAAATACAGCACTTGTATGCAACTATTTTAAATGACAAATTTATCTTGAATATCGCACTCACACTGCTGCAGGGATGAATGTCATTGCAGTCCTTTTGAGAAATATGACATTCTTTTTATTCGACTAAAGCTGCATAAACAGGTGGATTTCACGGTTTATAAAATGACCTTGGCATATCTTCCTTAACGGGAAAGTGTTTGGAATTTTTTTTCCTCCCGAGAAACACAACCGGAATTTCTTTTATTCATCCTGATTTCCTGAAATCACAACTAACACGATAAAGAAGAATGAATATTTAAGGCTCGTTACATTTACTTGTTACCGGGAAGTGCTGTAAAACATTCTACGAACTTTTTACACTTAAGGAGCAACGATGGATAAATAAGAAAGAGTGAAAATTGTCTGTTCTAGTCATTCCGTCTGCCGTGGGCGGTGTTTATTTATTTCTGCTGGGGCTTTCAGTTCGGTAATTAGTCTGTTTAAAAAATGTTTGGAATTCTTACTTCCGTTTTAAATTACAACTAATTGGTACCCGTCAAAACACGACGGCTGGGTAGTAAATAAATATAATAATGCACAAATTATACTCAACCTATCATTGCCAAATGTTGAAAATCATAGTATTAAGAAGAGAGAAATACACTTTGAAAATTTTTTACTGAACCCGATAAAGAGAAATATGGTTACTCAACAGCGCGAAAGAAACAATTTCCGTTAGGTTTAATTCTATATCTCACAAACATAATTACAAATAAAAATGGCAGAGAGAGAGCTAGAGAGATTCCTCGGAATAAACTAATTAATGTGTTTATGTGACCTCGTGCTTAGTATCTAAAGCCATGTTTAAACATGTCACTGATCATGCGCAGAAGCAAAATAATGTGTTTATGCGCCCTCGTGCTTATTGAGTATCTAAAGCCAGATTTAAACGTGCCACTGAGCATGCGCAGAAAGCGATTTTTTAAATTGTAAATTATCGTAATTAATGGAAATTGCGGTTACAAAAATCATATTTAACATGAAGATTAAAATCTTTCGTTTAAGACCAAAATGAAGTAAATGGATGCAGTAGTTTTCTCTCACGGACTGCTCAAAGAATCGGCTTAGATGACATACGCATTGAAGGTTCCTGTTTTACACAACCATGCATAAATATAAAAATCCTCGGAGCGCTTCAATTGAATATGACGTAGAATAAATTTTTGAACTCAGCCTAAATTTGATTAATACGTATTTTCCACAGCTGAGATTAGAAGAAAATTTATTTTTTACGGCATTACTATTTTGCTAAAAGAAAATGACGTCGCTTCAACTTACGCTTTTCTATTTTTCTGACCCGTCTGCTTTCATGGCATACTATTTATACATGAAGCATAAGTTGTATATACACTCATGGACAAAAAAATTAGCGCCCCAAGAAGGAGTCGTCAAAATGAAACGAAATTTTACATACGTAATGACTACTTTGATATAAGTAAATGATAAGAAAATCAAAGAAAAAGGATAATTTATTTCAGAGAAAAAGGCAAAAGAACGGAGGAGTTAATACTCCGTTGGACCACCTCTAGCACGAATGCACGATGCGATACGATCGGGCATTGAGTCATACAAGTTTTGTATGATGTCTTGAGACATTTCGTTCCATATTTGCTCTAACCTTGCCTCTAGTTCGATCAAACTCGTGGGATGCCCAACTCGTCGTCCCAAATGATCCCAGATATGCTCGATTGGAGACAAATCTGGGGATCGGGCAGGCCAAGGAAGGGTAGTAACAGTGCGGAGACAGTCTTGTGACACCCTTGCCGTATGAGGCCGAGCATTGTCTTGTTGAAAAATGGCTCCTGGGAGCCGTTGCATGAGTGGCAACACATGTGGTTGCAGGATTTCATGAACATACCGCTGGGCTGTCATGGTGCCACGGAACAATACTAGGGGTGACCGTGTATTGTAGGCAATGACACCCCATACCATCACACCAGCTGTGGGAGCGATGTGTCGCTGTACAGCAAAGGCTGGATTGAAGCGTTCACCACGGGTTCTCCACACACGAACACGTTTGTCATCACTGCCGAGATTGAATCTGGATTCATCGCTAAAGACGACCTGGTTCCATTCCGCTGCAGTCCAGTATCCTCGTGTGCGGCAAAACTCCAAACGGAGTATGCGTCAAGGGCAGCACACGTAATGGGCGCCGCGATACCAACTGTCCTTCAGCCAGGCGCCTTCGTATGGTTCGAGAAGACACAGAGGCCCCTAGTGAAGGTGCTACCTGTGCCTGGATGGTGGCCGATGAAGCAGTTGGCTGTACGCGTGCATTTCTTACGATGTGGCGGTCTTCTCGACGACTGGTCTGTCGAGGGCATCCTGAGCCTGGTCTTCGTGTACATGATATCTCTCGGGTCCACTGGTCCCAACACCTCCTCACAACACAATCAGAGCGGCCTAATTGACGAGCTACTCGCCTAGCTGACCACCCAACTTCCATCATCCCGACGATTCTCCCCCTCTCAAACTGCGACAACTGCTTATATTGTCTTCGAACACGGCGTAATAGCATGTCTATCTCAGCTCTTCCTTTGTAAATGATTCAGCACACTCAAACAAGCTTTAGTTACCTGTTTTATACTCCACAGAGTACGATGTTCAACGCCCTCTACCGGCTATACGTAATGCGCAATCACGCTACATTTCTAATCATTTGCATATCTCCCCGACATGTACCTTCATTGCAAGTTTCGTTACGATCCCGCAATTATTTCTTGGTGCGCTAATTTTTTTGTCCATGAGTGTATTACGGGATCGTCTGCAAGGAGTGGGAACCCGGATCTTCCAAGCTCGAAATCATACTTTTAGGCTTTGTTCACATTGCTTCTGGGACGTCAGCGTTAAAAATTTTGACCAGTGACAAAGCTCAAGGCAATAAGGTCATCGTAGCGTTGAAGATGACTCAAGTTCAACGCTGACGGAGGCCCCAAAGACCATGTGATGCGTAAAACCAACCACAGACCAAGTAGACAATTGCCCGCTTACTTTTAAAAATACGGGAGCGACCGTCAGCTGAGATGATCTAGACGCTATTCTATAACGTAAGCAATGTGAACAATCATTTCTTCTCGGCATCTACCGTCGCACGCTACACTACGCTGCGGAAGCAATGTGTTCAAAACCTTAGAGCAGGGATTCCCAACGGGGTCCAGGTGGACCCCATGGGGGTCGATGGAAGTTTAAAAAGGGTATATAGAATTCCAGGGTCTATTGGGGGGGGGGGTCTATGATAAATTTCTCTATTTTAAAATTTAACAAAATTTTATTACATAATATCCGTTTTTACATGTATAAATACAGATATTCACAGCGCGGAGTGATCCACGCATCTAAAGTCGAATGTAATGACGTTTTTGTATATGCCTCGAATGCCACCGTCGGCTTTTATTTGTGTACCAATACTAGGCAGAACTCAGGTAAAACCCCTGGACTTTAAACAGCACATGTGTCCTCCCAATTCAACCAATCAGAAGAAGTTTCGTTTTTCTCTTGGCGATGTTTGTGCAATTACAATCTGTGTTTCTGAAATCTTGTTTAAATTTGTGAAATTAAAAATGAAAATAGTACAAAAATAATAAAACACAAACTTAATGAACCCCTTTTTCTAATTTTTTGTTCATATTCTTAGCCTAATTGTTTCTTTAAGTGTTTATCTGCAATTACTAGTATTATAATTATGTTGTATGCTGTATTTTATGGAGAAAATGTGAGGGGGTCGATGAAGAAAATCATTCTGTTAAAAGGAGTCGATGTAGGAAAAAGGTTGGAAACCCCTGCCTTAGAGTCTTTAATTATTATACGTTCCTCTATTTGGTACAGTATAACTAAGATCTCGAGCTATAAATTTACCCAACCAATTGCGGGTACAATTCGTACTTTAAGATAAAATTTATCCGTTTATTTCTCAAATAAGACTCAAAGAATTGGAAATCCTATTATCATTTTCAATACAGTGGTTCTTTCGTATTAATAAATATCACATTTTCCTCTTCGACTATATTTGAAACAGCAAAAGAGACAGTAATATCAGTAATAAGAAAAAAAGTAAATCTTAATTGAGAAGATACGAGAAATTTATTGGATTCGCGAACAAAATGGAAGAGAAAGAAATTACACGAGGAAATGCTTTCGTACTGCCTAAATGAAATAATGCAATACCCGTGTTATTGATGCAAGTATTTAAAATTAATTTCCTCGCAAAAAAGTGTTCAGAATGTGTAAGGAACTTGCGTAAATTAATCGATTTTGAAAGAGAGTAAGATTGAATTTTCACACTTCAAAATCCTGTTTTCGTTTTCTATTTGAAGTATTAGTTTCCTTTTAAAAAACAGAAAAAAAATCCAGGAACTTTTATCTGTTTTTTTATAGCGATATTCTCTGAAAATGACGTTTCAATAGCACTTCCTTTCAACTTGTTATATGCTTTAGACGTAATTTTCTTCAGATTTTAGATTATATCATATCAAGAAGAATCAAGGATCGTAGTGTCACTGTACTTCTGTTAGTCGATGATTAAATTTTGAATCATAAAATAAACTTATCTCTTTTGTATAACTAGGGGAGACCTGTGTACCTAGGGCCATCATGTACCTAGAGCCACCCCACTTTATTTGAATAATATTTAGTTCTAGGTTTTATTGATCGAAGTATCTTTTAGTTCTAGGTTTTATTGGGTGAGTGACAACAGTAATTGCTATTTTAGCAGCTAATTAGAAATCTTGGAGGAGAAATCTGTGGCAAGTTATAAGTGAAAAAAGTTTTTGCATGGCATGAAATAAAAATTGCAGCTCATCCCTTTTATTGTTTTACAAAGGTAAGTCAAATACTTTTCTTTGAACTCTAGTAGATAATTTTGTTTATAACATTAAGTACTAAATGAGGTATTAAATAAGTCCCTTCTGCATGTGGGTTTTTCAGTAGAAGACATTTTGTATGAAATTACCTAGTCTTTTACCTAGGGCCACATAGTTGCCTTGTACCTAGGTCCATGGCCCTAGGTACAACTCTAATCATATTCAGTATATTGTTATTTTATTGAAAAAGTTTTCATAATAAATGGAGGAAAAATCTGAACAATTTTGATTTAGTTAAGTTTTTTTGTATTGGATGTTATTTAAATAGAAGGGGTACTATATATTTTGCTCTGGAACTCTCAATGTGCTTGACTTACAAAAAATAGGTTTCCTACTATTATTATTATTCAGGATTATTAATTTGTTTATATAAACATGAGAATCTATTTAAAAAAATATATTTATAATTGTAAGCAAAAGTATAATTCTAAATAAGGTTTATACGATATTTTAATTAAATTTTCAACCTTTATCATATTTTCATACCACAAATTCCTAATTTACCAGTAGGGTAATTACAAATTAGCAATTATTTCTTTAGATGCCTAGAAATCCTGATGGAATAAAGCGATCAAAGCTTAATGCATATAATGTAACTGCAGTTGCAGAAGCAGTTTTGGTTGATGAAGTTCCAGTTCGGACTGTAGCACGACAGTTTGGAGTAAGCAGAACAACACTGGAAAGACACATTGACTTTTGTAGTAAGACTAATGCTGAAAATACAGAATTAAATTGTGCATATTCTAACCGATGTGCTTTTCCGAATGGTATTTTCTAACGATGATGAGAGTGTCCTTGTTCAGTACTATGTCGTTGCATGCAATATGCATTACAGGTTGTCAAAACAACAAGTTAAAAAGCTTGCTTTTGAGTATGCAAAAGCAAATAAAAAAATATCCAACGTCCTGATATGCAAATGGTAAAGCTGGTGATCAGTGGTACTATGATTTTATCAAAAGAAATAAGGTTCTGTCACTAAGAAAGCCCCAACCCCCAAGTTTATCAAGAGCTACGCGTTTCAATAAAACAAATGTTAATACTCTTTTTGAGAAGTATCAGGAGGTATTAGCAAACTATAAGTTTTTGCCTGAATCCATCTATAATGTGGACGAAACGGGCATTACGGCAGTGCACACACCGACCAAGGTCATAGTCCCCAAAAGGCAAGAAACATGTTGCCAGCATGACTTCTGGTGAACGAAGAACTAATTATTTTTTGCGGTGTAAATGCAATAGGAAATTCCGTCCCCATGATGATTTTTCCAAGAGTGAACTTCAAAAACCACATGCTGAAAGGTGCGCCTCCAGGAACCTTGGGATCAGCACATATTAGTGGCTGATCAAATGCCGAAAAATTTGTTGAATTTTTCAAGCATTTTATTCACCATGTCAAATGTTCAGAGAATCAAAAAGTCTTGTTACTCTTGGACAACCACGAAAGCCACGTCATTATTGAAGCAATCACTTTGGCTAAAGAACATGGCGTTGTTATGCTTACTTTTCCTCCACATACCAGCCATAAGCTTCAACCTTTGGATCGACGCGTGTTTGGACATTTTAAGAAATACTACAGTACAGCGTGTAGTAATTGGACGCTGACAAACCCTAGGAAACCAATCACCATATATGAAGTTGCAGAGAATGTTGGCAAATCATATCCTTTGGCCTTTACTCCTGTAAACATTCTAGCGGGCTTTCGCGTGTCTGGTGTATGGCCAGTGAATCCAAACATATACAATGATGATGAATATTTGAGTTCAAGTGTGACTGACAGACCAGATCCATCCATAAATTGCCAAAATAACGATTTTCCTGAGGAAGAAAGTGAGTCAACAATGACGGAACTGAAAGTTTCTGTATCAAACTCAGTTTCACGACCTGCAGAATTTTCAGAGCCTTCGACATCAAACTCCATTTCATGTTCTGCTGAATTTTGTGAGCTTCGTATATCTAACTCCATTTCATTTGTAACGCCTGAACAGGTACTACCTTTTCCAAAAGCAAAACATCGTACAACCAAAAGAGGCGGCCGAAAACCAGGGAGATGCAGAATCCTGACAGACACTCCAGAAAAGAAATAAATTGAAGAACAACATGTAATTAGAATGGCCAAAAGAAAAAGGTGAAAAAACCTGTGTTTCAAATAGAGGCAACTTCATCTGAAGAATGATTCATCTGAAGAATGGTGAATCATTATGAAAATACTTGTAATTCACTAATAATTTGGCACATATTCATTTGGCTTCTGTTATTAAATTCATGTGTATACGTTTTTTTATATA
The DNA here is from genome assembly GCA_907164885.2 of Dolomedes plantarius. NCBI lineage: Eukaryota > Metazoa > Arthropoda > Arachnida > Araneae > Dolomedidae > Dolomedes > Dolomedes plantarius. Next base: position 108,425,239 of record OU015495.1, on the reverse strand, counting down.
TTATGGAGTGAAACCTAACTTTTAGGGAATGGCCCTAGGTATACAAGCTACTGGCCCTAGGTACACTAGGTACTGGCCCTAGGTACAATGCTGTCTTGTACCTAGGGCCATTTGTGAAGTTTCTTAAAAAACCTTCTATTTCGCAGAATTTATTATTTTGAGTATTTATATTAATCCCAATGGGATGGCAATTAGTATAACAATGTGTGCATATCAGTTTCATAATTTTAAACAGGTCAGTGGGTCTGTTTTCGTTCATTGAAAAAAGGTGGCCCTAGGTACACAGGTCTCCACTACATGCCTATAATTTCAGTTAGCATTAAAATTAGACCCCTTTTTATAAAATGATGTTAATTTATATTAGTATAGAGGTTAATTAACTAGAAAACTTTAATAGTGTATAAGCTGTCACAGAACTCTTCCATTTCAAACGTTAAAATTTTTCGAAATCGATGCTTGATATTTTATTTTTTACTTAATTGGTATTTGACAACTTAGAGTAAACAACCTCAAATTTTTTTTTATAAGTTATTCGCATGAAAACTTTAGTGCCTAATATCTTTGTTTTAATACATATTTAAACGAATTGTTCAAAATAAAATACCATCAGCTGTACAATCTTCAAAAAGTTTATATATCATTTAATTCTTAGTACACTGCGAGGGAAAAACATTCGAGGGAAAAACTGTGAGAAAATGCTTCAGAGTCTAGTCATCTTTAAATTAAAGTATCGTTCACAGCAGTTTTTTTTAAACTGTACTTGCGAAAATATCTGTCGAAATTTTCGAAATGAATATATCTCCAGAATACGAAATGGGAGAAAAATAGACCATAACTATAGAATTTTTCACAAAATTGTGGAATTTTGGTCGAAATTTAGCAAATTTTTGTATAAGCGTATCTAGCTGTATAAAAAATATTTATGCATATAAAATTAATTTATTTTTATAATATGTACGTAAGGCACCTGTGTAATGGACTGTATGCAGAACGATATTTTGATATCTAAAGAAATGTAGGCGACTATATGCAATTACATGTAAAATTTCGGTAATTTCTCGAGTTTTTTTTATAAATGCAGCTATAAATTAACACGTAATATACCTACAGTCAAATCTATAGTTCATTATTAGTACTTTCAAAAACATAGCTAAAAATTTCATACATATATGATTATATTTTGAGTTATCAGTTTCTGATAACTCAAAATATAATCATATACAGTCGAACCTCCATATATCGAAGTAGCAAATTGCAGGAAAAAAATTCGATATATAGAAATTTCGATATATAGAATTGAGCTTAGTTTTATCATAATTTTCCTAAAAAAAATTAAAGCTCATTTTCGTATACGAAACTCCATTTCTATTTTATATGCGAATCCCATTAAATGAAAGTTAATAACTAGAAAATGAATTAATATGAAAGATTTATTGAGTACTACATATCTTAAAACAAACAATAATGCAGACAATGATCACAGTTACATTCTTTTTAAAAAAAACTACGAATATCTTGCTGAACAACCAGTTTTGGGGAAAGTTCAAAGATATGTTCGTATTTATTCAGTCCACTAAAAACTTCATCAGGGAAAATATAATCAAAATATAATCATATACAGTCGAACCTCCATATATCGAAGTAGCAAATTGCAGGAAAAAAATTCGATATATAGAATTGAGCTTAGTTTTATGATAATTTTCCTAAAAAAAATTAAAGCTCATTTTCGTATACGAAACTCCATTTCTATTTTATATGCAAATCCCATTAAATGAAAGTTAATAACTAGAAAATGAATTAATATGAAAGATTTATTGAGTACTACATATCTTAAAACAAACAATAATGCAGACAATGATCACAGTTACATTCTTTTTAAAAAAAACTACGAATATCTTGCTGAACAACCAGTTTTGGGGAAAGTTCAAAGATATGTTCGTATTTATTCAGTCCACTAAAAACTTCATCAGGGACATTTTCCGCGAATTCCACGACGTATTGTTTCAAGTGCCAAAAACTGGGAGATTTTATTCTAAAGTGGAATAAAATCTCCCAATTTGTCTTGAAAAAAATTTCGATATATAGAGATTTTTTCGATATATAGAAACAATTTTTCTATGTAATGAACATGGAGATTCGCTAAGAGTTCGATATATAGAAAATTTCGATATAGGGAAGTTCGATATATGGAGGTTCGACTGTATCTATGTCTTAGTCGGTTACATTTTCGATGTGCTTAGTCGGTTACATTTTCGATGAAAAACAAGTTCTTCAGAAAACAATAAAAGCTTTCACTTGTATTGATATTGACAGCTACTGCTCTTCCATAAATCCCTCTAATTTTATTTCTAAATAGTTGACTACCTGTGCTTCGCTACACAGTACATCCAAATTAAATACAATGATCAATGTAAGCAATTAATACCAAAAAATATATATATAAAAATCGTAACGGATATATTTACAGACAAAATAATGTAGAAGAAAATACTCAAATTAAATACAATGGTCAGTGCATGCAATTAATTTGTATGTTTAATATCCATAAAACATATTATTTTGAATTAAATTCTTAAAATACTTTCATCTCAATTAGTCTAGTGGTTAAACTTTATCTTTTACGCAATATTTTCTTCGTCAATTTATTTCGTTGTTATGCACGTGACGCAAAATTAATTTAAGTATCACAAAAAGAAAAGAAACCCCGTGATCAGCATTTAATTAATTAAATTAAAAAAATTAATCTTTAAAAATTCACCAAAAAATCAGAAAATAGAGTTAAAGATTCGAAAAAGATTTCATTTTAACGCAATTTTTATGATCTCTCTGACGATATAAATTTTACCATCCTCAAATTATTATTTTAAATGAAAACCTTAAAGAATGTTACAAAAACAGCTTAAAAATTTAATTTAAAAATCTAAGAAGGATTTTTCAAAAATCTTTCATAGTGCACCCCAACACTATAAGAAGAATCGTCGTGCAAAATTTCAGCCCTTTAGGTCCAGTGGTTTGGTCTGTGCGTTATCTGTCACTCAGTTACGGAACTGTTTTATATATATATCATACATAATATATAACAGCAGAAATCGTAGATAAAAAATAAAAGCAGTTTTATAAAACAGAAATTCAAATTCTGTAGGAAACAGGAATACATTTTTTTTCCGAATTTTCATCAAAATCGATGTTTCATACGTAGTCGGGTACTTTTAGAGGGGAGGCGGAATTCAAGTTAGAAATTGCCCCACTGTTCTCATTACCCCCTGTTTCGTCCCTGGATTTAGTTGTTGTTAATTTACGAATGTGCGTACTAATTCTATTGGATTCGCTCACTTCAGTGTTAACCTATGGAGAAAATGTGGCCAAGGATTGCCGACTTGTATTTAAAGTTCTTTTAAAAAAAAAGTACTGCGTAATTGAGAAAGAAATTTAACCCCTCGGGGTATTTTTTAAAAAATGCAAAAAAATATTCAAAAATTTAAATTATTAGGGGAAAATCTGGTATAGTGTACTTTAAACGCTCCTAAATTCCTTTGGCGGACGAAATTTATAAAATGAATCCTGTTGCAAGCTGCAGTAAAGTTCAGGCTATCTGAAAATACCATTTCTATTGGATTATCAGCATTTATGTAGCTGTAAACAGTAGACACATTTTCTCCATGGGTTAACATTGAGGTGAGCTAATCCAATAGGGTTATTACACAGCAGACTTAAAGTATTCCAGTGTCTTTCATCACGCTCACGCATAAAGGCAACGGATATTTTACGGTTGTTTCTTTAAAAATATGCCCGCTATCATAACCTTCTTTACGGTAGATTTCGTAGATTTCAAACAATAAATTGATACTTTTATTTGAATCCATCACAGAGACACTAAAATATTTGTTTCCCTTGAAATCCCCGAGACGTAGCATTATTAGATATGTTAAACTTTCTTTGGAAGGAATCAATGCTTGAAATCGGATCAAAAAGTACGAATGCTATTACTTAAGAGCAACAGATGCTCGTAAAATCTGCGGTTCTGAAAAATCGGGAGTTTGAATAGGTGGTATTTTCGTCATGTCGCCGATCATATTTATTTAAGCTTATAAATTTTGATTTCTTTATTGTTAGATTTTCAGTTTCGTCTTCTTCAAATTATTTAAGGCAGTGTGGTCCAACCTTTAGTTACCCGAGGGCCAATCAAACTTTAGTATAGGAATGTGAGGGCCAGAGACATTCCAGAAAAAAAAACGAATTGCATATTGTATTAAAAAACTTTTATTAAAATTTATAATAAAAGAAGTTTTATATACTAGTTCAATATACCACTTCATTTTACAGCCGAGAAATCAATGTGATGATTGGGACTACATTCCTGATACAAATTTATCAATGTCCACTGTAAGTTCAGTAAGACAAAGTTTCAGGCTCGGTTCCAGTGAAGCACTTTCAATTCGATTTCTCGTTTTTGATTTAATTTGTTTGAGAGCAGAAAAAGAACTTTCGTACACGTATGTACTGCCAAACAGCGATAACATTTGCAGACAGAATTTAAGCAGTTTAGGAAAACGTTTTTTAGAAATCAGTTTCCAGAATTTTCAGGGGAATCACACTTTTTAGTCTGGTAGAATGGGTCTGCCTGAAGATCACAAATTTCCATTTGAAGATCGCAGGGCACCACACTCACTTCAATATCCATGGGGTTGTTGAACAGAGCAAGTTTTGGTTTTAGGGGATCAAAATCCTGGAATCTGTCCTTGAACTCTTTCTTGATATCTAATATTATTTCATGAAACATACTAAAATTTGTGTCAATTTTTTCTTCTTTCAACTGCTGACAAGATGGGAAGTGTGTCGTATTATTTACCTTCAGAGCAATTTGCATTACATCAAGTTTTTTTGCGGAAGCCCTCAATATGTCCAAAAAGCTGGGAGATATTTTGTTTTCTGCCTTGTAGTTTCAGGTTTAATTCATTTAGATGGGATGTTAAATCTGTCAGAAAAGTAAAATTATTTAAAAATTGGATTTCTTCCAGTTTTTCTTGATACTCATGCCCAATGTTTCATTTCTGAGAGAAGCAAGAATTTCATTCCTCAACCCAAAAAACTGATGCAAGCAATTTCCAGCACTTAGCCAGCGGAGTTCACATTACAATGAAATGTCACCATACTCAGCTTCCAAATTGTCCAGGAATGCAATAAATGCTCTGTGTCTATGGGCTTTATTGCCTTCCCTTATTAAATTTACAGTATTTACAACAGTTTTCATTATCTCACTGAGCCTTAAAAATTTTCCACAGAGAGCCTCCTGGTGGATAATGCAGTGGAAAAACAAACAATTTATGCCTTTTTCTTTACACTCTCCTACTAACCCAGTTTTATGACCAACCATTGCTTTAGCTCCATCTGTTGCAATGCCAGAGCACTTCACAAAACCTCCATATTTAGAAACGACATGATCCAGTGCGTTGAATATGTCAATACAATTTTTTGCTGGTTTCTAATGATTTTAATTCCGACAGTTCTTCATGAATTTCAAATTCGTTGTTTATTGTTCTGACAAAGATAAGGAGCTGGCTGATATCAGCTATATCTGTGCTCTCATCTAGAGCTAGAGAGCAAAATTCACATTTTTGCAAAATGTCCTTCAGAGAACCTGAAATTTCACCACACATATCAATAATTCTCTACTTACTGTCTGATGAGACAAGGAAAATGTTTCAAAATATTTAGTCATCTTATTATCTCTAAATGAAGATGCCATTTTTACAGCACATCTCGTAATGAGCTCACCATCCCTGAAAAACTTTTTACTTGCAGCTACCTCTAAACATACTTCATAATATTCCTTTAAACCAGCAGTGTTTTATGGTTGATGAACGATATTCTTCTGTCTAGTTAGTTTCAGCTTCAAATCATTAAACACACAACTTCTTTGATATATGCAAGCTGGTATAGTGTCTACTCACATTATACTCCTTCGAAACACACAACACTTGAGAACAGATAACACAGTGGTTTTCCTTCATGTTCAACAAAATAGTAACTTTCCTGCCACTTTGACTGAAATTGTGGTTTCTCATTTTCAGCACGCCGTTTTTTAAGTTCCGCCATTTTAGGTACCGCTTTCGCAACAACGATTACAACAATCTCTCGTCGTACTATATCTCTCTGTTAGGAAAGTGCCTCATCCGAAACATTCTTCCCACTTTTACATGGCCGTGACGTTGCGTCTGCAGGAGGGCGTGGCTGGGTTGGCAGTTCACTCTTCGCAAACCGTGTTTGGCAACGGGAAATATGCAGAGTGGATTTCCTATAAAAAGCCAACTGTGCTATCGCTGAAGCGGGCTGCGGCAGACATCGGGCTGTAAATCGTTTTAGCAGCGATGTCGTTTTAAGTTAGGGCAACGCAAATTTTTATATGGCGATGTTTTTCATTTTACTTTTTTTTCGGGCGTGTGGCGGCGCAGTGGTAGGCGCGCTGGATTTCGGTGCTGAGGGTGCTCGGATAGAATCCTGGCGTCGCGCCATGAAAAATGCCTCCGTTCGTGTCGTCCCTTCATAGGGAGTAATGCTGTCCGCATCTATGGTGCCCCCACAATAAAATGGGCAGCAAAATTGCGGCGTAGTATAGGCGAATGTTTGACGACAGGTGCCTCCGCATTTGGAAAAAAAACTTTTTTTTCTGGTGCAGAGCTTATTTCAATAGTATGTTTAGAAACTTTTATTCTGAATAAAGGGTTTTTATTCCTTTTTTAATAAGTCTCTTACTGCTCCATGTCCACTGACGACATCACTATCGAACAACCTCTCTCGTCAAAAACAACCACTTCGAGGCAGAGTTGAGTTTTATGATTGGAGTTCCTTGACCAGATTGTTTTATATCCTGTCGCAAGATGATTTGTAATCGATGTAAATGTGCTCAGTATTTAAAATAATCAAGATAGTTAAAGTTTATTACAAGTTACATCAAAGATTATAAAAAATTAGATTAGAACCTTCAAGAGATTGAAGGGTAAAAAATAATTAAAAATTAAAATATACTAAGATTTAGTAAATTAAGTTTAAAGGGTAAAATCAAATAATTAGAAGATAATAATTTGAATAATTTGTAAAAAATTAACAAGTTAAAGAAAAGGTGGCCCTCAGAAAATAAGATAATAAGTTTGCGAACAAAAGAAAAAAAAGGCCCTGTTCAGGGTCATACAATTCGTAAAGAGATGATTGCAGATTTCCGCGAGGGAAAAGTGAAAAGATCAAGATAGGGAAATTTTGAAGAAGCGACACCACCTAGGACTGAAACCACATCGTAGGGTTTACCAGGTCAGCGCGATAGCACTGCGCTATGGCAGCACATAAGTAGGTGAGCAAGATAGAAAGAGTATCACTGTAAGGGAAGCTAACTTAGGAGCTAACGTTAATTCCCTTACCGCGATACAACCACTTCGAACAACCCTGCGCTCAAATTTATACGGAAACCGAGACCTTCCAGAAAATCCTCCGCAGCACACGAACGATCGCGAACCTATCGCAGCCAATGACTGGCCAACACCCGTCGCCTGGAGGCGGGGTCGCTTCTCGTGCCGGACGTATTAGTGGAAAGACAATTCTGATTGCTGGCGGACTTTCCGGGAACTTTCCTTTCCCACCTGGCTCCTTCGTAACAGTACTGAATGAAAGGGAAAATCGAAGTAGGCACGCCACAGATTATAACAGTCGAAGAGTGAAGCTTCAATATGGCCGTTACTTAAATTTTAAGTAACGGCATTACATTTAAGTCTTACATTTAAGTCATTACATTTTAAGTCTTAAAAACTTCAAGCAGTAAGAAGGGTGAACTATTTATTTCCAAATGTTAAATTAAAATATTTTTCCAGTAAGAAGGTGAAAGGCCAACAAAAATGAATTGGTGGGCCGCATGCGGCCCGCGGCCCGCGGGTTGGACCACGCTGATTTAAGGTATACGACTACCTTTAAAACGTCGATTTTGATGAAAATTCTGAAATTGTTTTTATTCCCTTATTTTAAGAACGTGAATTTCTGTTTCTAAATGTACTTTTATTTTTCTGCACGATCATTAGAGATGAAATGAGAGCGATTTAAAGATCAGCAGCAGCTATCAATTTCAATACAAGTTGAAAATTTTGATTGTGTTTTCTGAAGAACTTATTTTTCATCGAAAATGTAAACGATTATTGTGATAACTCAAAATCTAACCATGCTATGTCTATGAAATTTTTCACGTATGTTTTTCATAATACTAAGAATGTGATAAACTGCAGATTTCGTTCTACATATATTATTTGATGATTGATGATTCATAGCTGCATTTATAAGAAATCTCATGAGAACTGACTAAAATTTTACATGTAATTGCTTATAATGACCTGTATTTTTTTAGATTTCAAGATATCGATTAGCTTTTAGGTCATTACACACAGGTACTTATGTACATATGACAAAAGAAATTAATTTTACATGCAAAAATTGTTTTTTAGATCTCAGCCCTTTTTGTCAAAATTTGCTAAACTTTGACCAAAACTCCTCAATTTTGTAAAAGTTGTATAGCCTATTATCTATTTTTGTAATAGGCAATATGCTATAGGCTATTATTATCTATTTTTTTTAATCATTTTCGTATTTTGGTGTTATATTCCTTAAAAAAATAAGACCGAGATTTCGCAAGTGAAGTTTCTGAAAAAATTTCACCGAACGTAGTCATATTCCTTGTACCTATATATATATATATATACAAGAAAGTATTACTCTTAGATTAAATAACCTTTGAATTAATTTTTTTCTTTCACAAGTTGTTGTAAGCAGGATTTTACTTTTATTGAATGCAATACATTCTTCTTCTTTTTGATGTTTCGTAATTTAGCAAGTTATCCTGGCTTTCAAAAACTACCTCTTTCTTAGAAATGTAAAATAAAGAGATGCACTCGCTTTTGGTTATTAACTATTGAAGTGAATTATTATCGTTGTATACAGTGATGTTTTTCCCCCTACCGGCATACTGCGAAAATAAAAAAATTTTTCTTCTGCACTGTATGAAATAATTAGATTTTGTTGATTATATTCTATCTTTTATTCCGGAGGTCCTGAAAGATATGGACAAAAATTTCCCGGGTGGGTTCCGTTTTTCTTAGAATTAATTATTTTGTCTCCTAAGTGGTGTAACATTCTAGCTGAATTCTAAGTGCTAGCTCAACCCAAACTCGGCAACATTATTAAAGGTGGAACAGTATATAAAAATTATTTGACAAAGAGAGGGGAATTTTCTAACATTTAACAGAAGCAATTTTGTTTTCACTTCCATTTGAGATTCACGAATCAAGGCGGTTAAATGTTGTGTGAATTTTAGATACATCTAACATAAAAGAACACTTACAGATATTTAGTAAAGTTCCCGCGTCTCTTAAAATCCTTTAAAAAACAGGTTTTATTAAAGTTGCAAAAAATGTAATATTAGGTATTAATAATAAGGCGAAATAAATTAAACTAAACAGTTGTTTGTAATACATTAATTGTAAATAGCAGTTATTGGAGACATAGTGTTAGATTAATTGCTCAAATTAATTTATTTTGCATATTCCCCTTGATTTTCAGTGGATGTCTACCAATTTCTCTCTATGAACTCCCCTTAAAATTAGTTGACTTTTGTTACAGAGTTGGTCTATTTCTAGACAACACAATACAAGGTGTCCGGGCTAAAAGTATCCAAAAGTTAGGGCTTATATCAATCATAGTATCATAGATTTCGACGTGTGAACCTTTTGTAGTACGACAAACGTCTAAATAGTAATCCTGTTCTCTCCAAGTGTTTCGTAGCATATCAGTAGTTATTACGAGAATTGCTTGAATGATACGCTCCTTCAACTCATCCACAGATTTCTCATCATCAATATTTTTGTTTATACAAAACGGATTTAATAAATACCCGAGCAAAAATGTCTAATAACTCCTGATATGCTACGAAACATTTGGAGAGAACTGGATTACCTTTTAGACGTTAGTCGTGCTACAGAAGGTGCACACATCGAAATCTATGATGCTATTATCGAAATCTATGTTTGATATTAAAACTTGGTGAGATGTTCTTTCTATTTAAATAAATACTTTTATATTCTAATGGGTAGTTCCGTAAAAATAAGTCATAACTTTTGGATACCTTTAGTCCGCACACCCTGTATATATATCTGATATTATTTTGCATACGTATTTTTTAAACATATATTATTTATCATTCCAAATATATAAACCGTTGTAAATTATTATCTGAAATGTATGCATAACAGAAATGAAAATATTCATATTATAGAACATAACTTTCGTTTACATTGCTGTTGTCCTTATTTAAATGCTTGGTTTCTAACTTAAAAAAAGTCTGCCCGACCCTTTGTGATCCTCAGCAAATTCTACGTAGAATATATAGTATCCGTACAACGAACTACCATTTAAAGAAATTTTCTATTTTACTAAAATTTTCTGAACGACCTTGACTTTAAGATTTTCATAAAAATTTATAAATGTTTTAGATTAATCTTTATAATTCTTCTCTTTTTCAAAGGTTTTACACTAATGTTCGTTACTAACTACGCAGAATTCGCAAAATAACAAACATTCCGTACAAATTTGTATTGATTAAAATACACATATATTTTCTAAATGCATATTAAACGGAGTGAAACAATTTAAAAATAAATAACCTTTATAAAACCAACACATGCAATGATTATGACGATTTCTAAAATTTAAAACAACATCAATCGCAAAGATACATCTTTTCACAATACACATACGTTTCCTAAACTGCAAAATGAAATATATTCGCCCTCTCTATATATTGTCTATATATATAAAACAGTTCCGTAACTGACTGACTGACTGACAGATAACGCACAGACCAAAACGCTTGACCTAAAAGGCTGAAATTTTGCATGGAGATTCTTCTTATACTGTAGGCATGCACTAAGAAATATTTAGATTTTTTAAATTGAATTTTTAAGCTGCTTTTAAAGTTTGCATTTAAAATAATAATTTGAGGGTTAAAAAATTTATGTCACGAGAAAGATCATAAAAATTCCTTTAAAATGAAATCTTTTACGAATCTTTACCACCATTTTCTTATTTTTGGAGAAAGATTGATAAAGATTAATTTTTAGAGTTTAATTTATTAAATGCTGATCACGTGGTTTCTTTTCTTTTAGTGATACTTTAATTAATTTTGCGTCACGTGCATAACAAGGAAATAAATTGACAAAAAATATTAAAATACGATAAAAGATAAAATTTAACCACTAGACTAATTGAGGTGGAAGTTTTTTAAGAATTTAATTCAAAATAGTATGTTTTATGGATATTAAACATACAAATTAATTGCATGCATTGACCACTGTATTTTTTATATATATATATATATATATATATATATATATATATATATATATATATATATATATATATATATATATATATTTATATATATATATATATGTATATATTTGGGCAACCCTGGGCCCCTAAAAATAATTAGCCCCTATATATTTGTAATACAAAATAATAAATGTATAAAAAAAGATATGTAAATAAATATCAGATATACATTGTGTTGCCTAGCAGCACAAAGGCCAACTTTGTAACAAAAATCAAATATTTTTAGGAGGAATCGATAGAAAAAATAGATAGAGATCCATTAAAAATCATGTCAAATATACTCCGAGTGAAGATAACCTTATCAGAATAATATTTACTTTCTTCTGACTATACCCAATATTCCTTTCTGGTGTTTTGTAGCGAGAAAATGAAATAAAATATAGGTCTACGTGTTAAAGAAGACAGGTAACAAATAGTTCTAAGCCCATTTCCGAGTTAATCAACGGAGAAAAGAACTTAGAATTTTTTTTTTGTTCGCGAAAATTCGAAGCATGAAAGGACAGTTCTTCACCATTATCGGTTCCACAGTGTATTATAAATGTTTGAACAATAAAAAAAGTAAACAGTGCAACATGGGTCTTTTTGGATAATATATATATATATATATATATATATATATATATATATATATATACTGAATTTTTTTATTAGAAAAAAAGTAACTTCATTATGCTTTATTAGTTCCTTATTAATTATATTTGTCATTACAAATTGTTTATTTATAATAAATTCCAAAATTTCTCCAAAAACTTGTCCTCAAAAATTTTTCGATTTTGCTCCTTCCTGTTGGTATCTAATGCTGAATGATGTTTTTGGAGTTTCTTTCATCAAGCTCGGGTGTAAAAGCAACGAATATTTTATGGAAGTTTCTTAAAATTTAACATATTTTGTGGGGTCGAAACGCATGAGAGGTGGCCCCTTAACACTAGTTAATAATAGTGCTGAAATAGTTTTCCTCACCGAAGAAGCTCTAGTTGTGCTAACAATCAAATTCATTTTTGAAAGTCTTCGCTTGCATTCTCTTGAAGATATTGGAATAGTTGACATTATAATTTTTAAAGGTAATAGCTTTTCTGACACTACTTTTTCTCTTAAATAATCTTGAGATCCACGAATAATTTTTCTTTCATTCAATTGAAATTTAGCAGACCTCGCATTTCGCTCTCTCCAAACATTTATTGTGAAGCAATATCATTAAGCCAAAATTTCTTATGAAGTATTTTAGCCGCTCGTACTGAACCAGCATTTTCCCTATGAAGCAAACTATTTTCTAATGATTTTTTCGAAGTTTTATATAATTATTCTGGATTGATACGAGGGTCATTTTTACTATCTTTTGTTATGAAGTTAAATTCCATGGAAACTTGAACTTTTGACCGCTGAGACAGAATATATGTAGTATGATCGAGGAGAATATTTTGTCTTTCTCCAAAAACTCGTACTAGAGTTTTTATTTTTTCATTCGCCTTATATAAGTCAAGATCACGGTCTTGTAAATACAAGCTTAATTCACACAATTTTCGAAGCACATTACATATTAATACTATATTTAAGATAAATTCTGTTGTTCAAATTCTTTTCTAATCCTTCATATGTACATGCTTCTTTAGCGTCTATCGTGAAATCAATCTTCGAATACTGAAAATGTTTCACCAAAGCCTCATAGTTATTCCGAACTGCTGAAACTGTTCGAAAACTGTTCGAAAACTTGATGCAACCCACCACGTGCTTAAAATTCAACCAATTCTTAAAAGTTCAATCTCAAGCAAACTCGCACAATGTTTTAGTTCTATAGCAATTTTCGAAGTTGCGTTGTACAATGCGTAAAGTTTATCAATAAATGATTTCAATCTATCAATACCGGAAACAGATTCAACAGTATCATTAACTGATAGTTCCAGTCTGTGATTAGCGAAGGATTAAAATCCTTCAAGGAGGGAAATCGATTAAGGATTGGAAATTAATCCCTCATTTATTTGGTTACCCCATTCTTCTTAAGCCGGCCACTCACGTAGACTCCTGGCATCTGGGACGTCGGGAGTTTTGGCCCCTAGGATGCCTGGCATCGGCCACTCACGGGGACTCTCGGCGTCCGAGGCGCCGGACTTTTGGCATCTCGCCCAAACCTGCGTCGCACCTGCCGTCGCATACCTGCCGTCGCACACTGGTGATGCCCGATTTAGCTCACGTTCATGTAGGTCTGTCGTGCTCTAATCACGCTCACTAGGCTCTCTCACAAAAAATTATCGGTAATTTTTGTCGTTTTATAATCCACTCAATATCGTTATTGTTTTCCTCCTTTAATTTGTTTATAAGAGCACAATTATTTCGTAGCTTTAAATATACGTTATGAACGTGAAATAGTGTAAAGTATCGAATTCAGAGGCACGAACTTACTCATAAACATATGTTTTCGATATTTGTAGTAAGTTTCTTAAAATTTTCCAATCTTTTTAAATCCAGTTTAAATGGTTATTTATTTGCCGATATAAATTCAAGTATCCATACTCTTCGCTATAAGTATACGCACAATAAATCATGTTAAAGCTAAAAAAAACTAAAAAAACATAGATTCTTTAAATTCAAAATAAGAATTCGAATTCGGTCGTAAGGAACTATGTTGAATTTTTTAGCGTTCTCCTTAAATTTCAAGTGATATTAAAGTAATAGTGCGTTTTAAGTATAAACATTTTCTCCCCTCCACAAAGAAAAAAAAATTGTCTGTGATTTTCTTTTAAATTAGATGCCCTGATATTATAAACCAATAAAAGTGGCTTTACTCCTTTCCTTTAAGTTTTAAAGCGCAATTATTTCGTTACTTTATGTATGTGATTTTGAAATATGTTGTGAAAAGTATCGAATTCAGACACTCGAAACTGCTCATTAATGTGTCTCCGATATCTGTAAAGAAATACTTTTAAGATCCCTAAACCATTTGTAAAGCCAATTGAAAGGTTATTAGTTTTTCGATATTTCTTAAATTATAGGTACTCTTGTTTTTATGTAAGATACAAAAAATAATATACCCCAGCTTTATAAACCACTGAAAATAGTTTTACTCTTTTGGTAGGAAGTTTGAGCTTATTTTAAAATTTTAAGAGTGGGTTCAAAATCTTCAAGAAAGGCCAATTTTTATTTTCTTAATATTTTGGAATAAAAAATTAAAACCTGAAACTCCTCGCTAGGTGTCTCTATGAAACTTTGTACAGGTTTCCATTGTTTTTTTAGAGTCAAAATTCTGAAAACGTTTTCCCTGAAGAAAAAGTTACACCAAAATTTTAATTTTTTATTTTGCCGTTTAAAAATTTATTCAACAAACCTTTTATAAATCCTTAAGACAGCTTACCTGGTAACCTTCCCCTTGCACTAAAGGGAAAAAAGCATGTAAATAGTTCCGGTTTGGAAAATTTATTAGCGGAATCAAAAATTTAGTATTTAACAACAAAATTTTAAATATTTCAAGAATTTAACATATCCACAGTATACAGACATTCAATGAGAAATATGTAAGTAAAAGAAATATACCAGTAGAGAAATACTCAAAGAAAAAAATTCCTTACAGAATGAAGTAAATTAAAAGATTAAATTTTTTTGTCCCGGATTCCCCTTAGGTAAATTTTTAAAGTACTATATTTTTTTTTCTAGCTAAGTCGTTTACTTCTGAATAAGTTAATTTGTAAATGTTAACTTGGTATCAGTACCGAAATATATATTATATTATCAAGCGAGCTTCACTTGCATCATTTTAATTTGACGCATTTGCCGAGTTCGGGGTACAAAACTCATTTTTATTGTCTTGGCTATGAATATACCGTAGAGTAGGAGTCTTCAACCTTTCACGTTCAAGGGCCACATCAGTAAATTCGTAAAGTTCCGCGGGCCACACATCTGTGAAATAAGTATCACAGGCAGAGAAAAAAAATATATTATTTGCAAACGAGCTTCAGACTTTCGGATGAAAGTTTGATTTCCTTTTTATAGCAGGATGATGAAGGATTAATTCCTTCAAAACGCGTCACTAAAGGTTTCTGTGTATGGTCTGTTTTAAAAAGTATTTTGTACCTTTATAACTATTATTAATAAAAAGTTTTTATTTATTATTTTCTACAAACAACAAAAAAATTATTAGAATAATATTATTAGAATAATCTTCCGAATTAACCTTCCATATGCATGGTAGGTTTCTATACAGTTCAATAAACTGAATTAAAAATTCAGGACTAAAAAATAATTTTTCTACTTCCATTTAGTTCGAACTACCTTCAGGCGTCTAGCATCTGCCGTCCAGGACCCCACTCACG
The DNA here is from genome assembly GCA_907164885.2 of Dolomedes plantarius. Taxonomy (NCBI): domain Eukaryota; kingdom Metazoa; phylum Arthropoda; class Arachnida; order Araneae; family Dolomedidae; genus Dolomedes; species Dolomedes plantarius. The sequence continues at coordinate 108,409,520 of OU015495.1, read as the reverse complement.
GAGACTTTTCGCGCCTGGAATTTGGTCTGGACTGAGACTCCAGACACCAGATATTTGGAATCTGGCGTCTCATCCCAACACCCCACTCACGGAGACTTTTGGCGTCCCAGATGCCGAAAGTTTGAAGTCCCAAACACCAGAAGTCTACGTGAGTGGCCGGCTTTAGAGACAAGAGATTCTGTTTGCGGATGTCACCATAGTATATAAGTTCACTATTTGTTCATTCTTTGGAAATCTTCATTCCCATATTCTTTTCTACTGCAAAAATACCAATTTTATAACACGGTGTATATACAATAGGGCGGAGCGTAAAAAAAAGTTTTCGATTTTACTTTTGCCCTAGTGCGGAAAAGTTGGGTACTGGTGGGTAGGTCACGTATGCAAAGTTTTGGGAAAAACAAAAAATATCTTCCGTCTCCATTTCGACCGTGATTTTTAGCAGATTTTTACCATACAGTTAAAAATGTGTATTTCCAGTGTTTTGTATGCAGCTATTCGCTTTTTCTGAAATAAAATTCAGAAAAAACCCAGAACTCACCACGGGGAGGTGGCTGCATTGCGAGTTCCCCCTGTGCCCACCCACCCACCCAACCATATCGGCACTTAACTCCTTTGCCCTTGCAGTTATTCCGGTTTTACTCGGTACTCGCAATTGGTTTTAAATGATGGCATAGCTTTTCTCGACTCTGTTCGGGTTCTAACTAAACCGTCACGCTTATTTTCTCCACATACAGCCGTAGAAACCTCTGTTACTAGTTTCACAAAACGTTTAACACTTGGGTGTGGCAAGAAAATTTTAGGCTTCCCAGGTATTGAGCTACAGATTCTCCACTGGAAATCAAATTTCTTAAATCATCTGTCAATTGGGGATTCCGTCAAATTACATTTCTGCCAATCAATAAGGTCTATATATGAAACTGCCTCTAAGTTGAGTGACGGAATGTTGTAGTGTCTGATTCCTACCTTTTTTTTCCTTTCTTGCTCGTAAAATCCTACGTAGTCCAAGTTCTCGAATGGAGTGTCTGTCGTCTGTGATCATTGACAAGATTATTGCTTCCGGGTGGCCGAAATAGCCATTTCTCTGGATAATGGGCTCGACTACAGTCTTTAAATCGTTTTTTAAGATAGCATGAGACGTTTATTGTCTTGACGGATATTTCCCTAAGTGCACGTATGGTCCACAATTTTCATTGGCCATACGTGCAATATGGATTTAATTGGACTGTAAACCACATAGGTGGGTACACTTTCATGATGACTCTGCCAGAGTTTAAAGTTGGTTTGAAGGCTCTGACGACGTAATGTATAAACGCTTCATTCGATTTGCAGTTGTTAGCCAACGTACATGAGACATTTTCTCAGGGTGCTTTTGTGATAAACTTGATGAGCAGATTATATTTGTGACAGCTTGACAGCACACACAAAGCTATCGCTTGTGTGTGCTAAGATCCTTTATGTCGATTTTCAGAAATTCGCTCGAAATGTCTACAAATCTCACATCTGGCAGGTTTTTACAATTTGCCAATGCTTTCCCAGTAGGACCAGAAAATGCATTAGGACCACTCGTTCCACCATCCAAATGCTGCTCTAAATGTCAGAGTGGCAACTCATTTGCGTGTAACTGGCAGATAAACCAGAGCAATGGTTTCCCAATGGCTTCCCCAGAAATGCGAATCACGCCGATTTTATAGCCAGTATTAACGACTGTTCCATCGCACCCTATTGCTACTATTAGTTGATGAATGTCAATATTATTCTCCATGAATTGCAACATCATTTGAGAAATACTCAAAGCTGATGATGAGGTAAATACTATGTGTCCAAGGTACTTGATTTCAGGTTCCTTAATCATTGTAACGTGTTCTTCCAGGACTGTTTTCTGGTACATCTTTCCCCCTACGCTCTCTTACATTAGAGTTTTGTCCTTCCTTCCGTCAAAATAAAGTCCCTTCAGTGGTTCCAGATGTCTTTCATTTCCTTGCTGATATTCCTTCCGAATGTTTTCCCTATCTCTTCTTATTTTATGTTTATCAATTACATTTAAAGTGTCTGTTTCGGTAATCATCCCCGAATCTTCCAAAACAGCGCTTCCAATCATGGCTCCAGCCCGATCTGAAACTCCGGTTCTGTCCCAAGCTATAGCTATTGCTGGGTATCGGCCTGGTCGTGAGGTCTTTTTCCTTTCAGATTGAGTCATCTTGCATGTGGATGGGACAGGCTTCAAGTAATCTGAGTCACTATTGGAGTTAAGTGGATTCACGTCAGAATCTGGATCAGGAAATATGAGCCTAGATGGAGTAACAAAAGGCGAAACGTTTATTTTAAGACTTACTACTTCTGTCTCTTTCTGCTTCCTATCGGCTCGTTTCCCCAGCTTTCAGTTTCTTTAAGTCAACTGTGCCTATGGACATTTGCCTAAGTGCCTGTTTGTCTATAAGAAAAGTTCTTTCCATTTCAGGGATTATTTTATGCTTTGGGCAAGAACATTTGTTAAAAGAAACACACTTACAGGAAGAAATGCCGAACAATTTCCGTGTGTCTTTCACAAAGGTTTTAAGCTTTGTTTCTAAAGTTCTTGTTGACAATGTTTTCATGCCAAAATATTTCTTTACCTTTCTTCACGCAGTGTGTCAGCTGCTGCCTCTTTGTATTAAGTTTCGAATTACCTCTGTATTTTATTTAAGAACAAAATGACGAGTTGCATACAAAACAATGAAAATACACATTTTTAACTGTATGGTAAAAATCTGCTAAAAATCACGGTCGAAATGGAGACGGAAGATATTTTTTGTTTTTCCTAAATCTTTGCATACATGACCTACCCACCAGTACCCAACTTTTCCGCACTAGGGCAAAAACGAAATCGAAAACTTTTATTTTACGCTCCGCCCTAATATAAAAGTTTATGATTCCTAGAATTAAGCCAATTATATTTAATAAGAAAGTCATTTTTTTTCTTAATACACCAACAAATAAGCCAATTCTTACTGGCTTATTTTCTTGACTTGCATCTGCTTCTGCTAAAACATAAATTCCTGAAGGAAGTGTAGAGTTTTCATCATCTACTCCTCCACTTGTTCTGACTTTTAACATATTATTTCGTTATGCATTTAAACTTTAAGTTGTTTGATATATATATATGTATGCCTTTTTTTGTGGGCCAAAGGTTTCAAAAACTTGTCTATCTTTTCATATTTTTAAGGTAAGGTTTAAATTTGAAGACATTTTAAGCGGTTAGAAAATTTGTCAATCAAAACTTCAAAATTCATTTGTCTTTGTCAGTATTATGGAAGTAATTCTGAAGTGTTACCCTTTAAGCACAATATAATTGTGAATAGCTGCTGCCATCTCGATATTGAAATTTCAATTGACAAAAACAATACAATGCTAAAAATTAGTTGAAGTATTTAGCCTATCTCGCATTTTAGGTTTTATCATAATTTTATTCAATAAAATGTAAAACTAGCAGTTTTAAATATAAAAAGGTTCCGGAACTGTGTTCAGGGGCATTCCGGCACTGTATATATATATATATATATATATAAATGTATATACAACTTATATATACATTTATATATATACATATATATATATACATATATACTATATATATATATATATATATATATATATATATATATATATATATATATATATATATATATATATATATACATTTATATATATACATATATATATATACATATATACATATATATAACATAAAAACCCCATACCATTTTAAAATCTAACATTATTCTAAATTCCCTTGGGCGTACGAGCTAAATTTCGCTTTTGATTCTAAACTCTAATAACCTCGAGAGAAAATATTAAATGGCTTCCTTTTCAAATAGGCGCAGCGTCCCCAATATTTTAGATAAGCTCTGCGCAGATTATATAAAACCACATGTGACTTATCGACAACAGCAAATCCCTAATCGCGATGATGATCACATGACAAAGTTTATATAAACCACATGAAGGGTACATGTAACGCTTTTCGGATTTTGTAGCTGTATTGAGAAGACGTATTCGCCGTCTAATAAAGATGTAGTTATATTAACGTTGTGGTGTTTTATGTGTCCGAGGGTGAGATGAAAAGCGGGAAAGAAAATTAAACATATGTGATGCACGGCCGGGCGACAAGTCATCCATCTCTACCTAAAAAAGAAATACCACTCGGGCCTTCCTTCGTCGGCCCGCGCCCGTGCTATTACAAAAGTCGGCTGGAATACCTCCCCTCGGATACAGACAGTGAGTTGAGCCGCCATCAATACTTTTCAACGGAGAAAAAACTCCCCTATCTTACCATGTGACATTGATAACTTTACTGGAATACAATATTGGGCTGAGTGTGTCGCGTACAAATCCCGTGGATTCCCACGAAGTGAACTTTGATTGAATCTGAAATTTAAATTTTTGTGTCAAAAAGGAGTTTCATTTCCGGATTACATTAAGTCAAGATGATGTCGCTTACTTTGGAGTGACCACCAGTGTTAGTTTTGAATATTTTTCAGTCGTCGAATCATGTGTGAACTTCCGAAGTTTCGTGGCAGAGATTTCGTGAAAAAATATTTTCAGATTATGTGAAACGTCGATTTTCACTAATCGTTGACCTGGGGATAAAAATATCCCGAGAAATTCTGCGAAAACATGCTGTGTGCAGTGGAATAGTCTGTTGAATACAACGTGCGAAGTTTTGAATTTAATTGACTGGAAATTCACTTTTATGAGAGACTGTCATCTAGTGTCATCTCCAATTGGGATACTGAGTTCTAGGACTATTTCGAAATAAAAACTGTCACCTTGGGACTAGCTAAGCTAAGAACTTCACCAAGATAAATTCAGAACCGAGCTGCAGATGTTAAATATATGAAAAATGTGTATAATTAATTTGGAAATACTAATGGTGAAAATTAATAAGGATAATGGTAAAGAGTGTGAATAACCACTTCAATTGGTAAGCTAAAATTTACGAATTATTGTTAAGGGTGAAAATTTTAATATTAATAGATATTGATAAAAATTTATTATAAATGTGTTTCGGTGAAAGTATTTTCAAATTATTGATTTAATTAAGTACTGATGATAAAAAATAAATCGATAAAAAGTAAAACGAAAGTAGGAATCATTGGTTTAAAACGTGTATTTTGTTTTTGATTTTAAAATGTTTCATGTTGATTTGCATTTTGATAGAATTTTAAGAGTATATTTTTTCCTATTATAAGATATTTGAATTTAAAGAAATTTTTGAGACTTATATGTGATAAATTTATTATAAGTGTGTGTTTTAGTGTAATTTTATAATATTTCTATGTTCTTTTTCTGATAATGAATATTTTAGTGTTTTAAGATAATTAATGATCCTTGGTTACGTTAAACTGAAATATTAAATGAGTAAAGTAATGTTACGAGTATCTAATTTAGCACGCAGTTCTGAATCGTCGCGGAGAAAAAGAAAAATAACTAATCATTTCCGGTTTCGGGCGCCGTTGTATTACATTTCGAAGGTCGCCTCCGCAATAAATTTGAATGCTCAGCATTAGTTTTGTAAACACGATCATGAAAAGAGCCAAACTTGTTTTGATTCATTTAACTTAGAATTTTTGCGACTCTACATTTAAACATGATGCCTGTGGTTTTGGTTTTGGAAAAAATCTGCAGGGATAACATAGTAATTTTCAGACATCAAGAAAATTTTATAATTTAAGTACTTTGACATATTACATTTGATGTTGAGACCTCGTAAATTGTTCTACGAATTTAAGTAAAGGAGATTTCTGGAGGTTAGTCGACAGTTAAAATTCGTGTTACGATTTTCATAAACGGAACGTCTTTATAACATGACTTAGGGTGCCAAAAAACCACAATTGGAGAATTGAAAAAACCATTGTATGTTATATTTGGTTCATCCGCCCCAGAAAATTCTCGAAATAGAAATAATGAAGAATAATAAATAAATAGGAAAGATAATATTATAATGAGAAATATGTTTTAAGATATTAAATACAAATGATGAATATTTGGGAACTTTACAGCGAGGATTCATACCAAAATGTGATATAAGAAAAGAAAAATTAATTTTGGTTTATCGATTTCATGATTAACTTAATAAAACTGAGATGTCTATTGGTAAAAGATTATTATTTGTGATTATTATTTTGATTATTTGTGTCAATTGATAGAATAATAGTTTGAAATTTGAACATTAACATTAAATTATGGCAATTGATAGAGAATATTAAGGTATCATTATTGTTATTATTGGTATTAGGAGTATTTTATTATTGTGTGTTTAATACTTTCATATGTTGTGTATTTTGGGTTCTATTGAATATAAAATTGATAAACAAACTTTCACACTAAACGAGATTCTGAAATTGTCCATGCTTGCAGATTGAGATATTATAATGCACCAGAGAGCTTAAAACTACACCACGAATAATGACAAACATTAGATCCATTTTTCTTTCTTTTCTATGTGATGCTTAACATCATTATATTTTTTTAAATTGATATAATTAATTATGTGTTGTCCTACTAAAGGTATAATAAAAAAAAAAAAAAAAAAAACTGTCTAACTTAAACTTTCTTCTTAAGAATACTATTATATGTGAATTTTTTTTTGGATCTCAATTTAAACACCGACTATGACAACTCTACTTCTTTAACCTTTCAGTAAATTTCCTACTTCTTGAAAAACACTTTCCTATCACCCAACTCTACAAGCGCGTTGGATGTCGTCCCAACTGTTTAAGATCTTATTAATTTTTTTACTATTTGTTTTTAATTCAACAACTCAGTCACTTAAAGTGCTGAAGATCATATGCTTGAGTAATGACTAAAACAGGGCTGGGATGGCCACTCCTTTTGTCCTCCCATTTCTATATACTATACTCCCACAGGTATGACAACTGCACCTTTTCCTTTTTCTCCATCTGTGTACTATGCAAGATGCTGTTTTCCAACGCAGTCATATTCTGTCGGAGATTTACGGTTAGTCCACTGTACGGCTAAAAGACTCTTCCTCCTTATTAGTCAGAGAACAATATGGAGAAAGAAAACCCACTTGTTACACAAACATAAACACAACCCTCACTGCTTAGAGGTAGAATTAAAAAATTTGAAACTAAGAGTTTGGGTAACACACATACAACAAGGTACCTTCAACACAAAAAATTGGATATCCACGTAGAATTAAAATAAGTGTACACAAATGAATGCCCATTCAGTAGATAGATAATTTGAAAATAAAATGAAAAGTATTGAGAATAAATAAAGTTAGAATAAATATGAATAAGTATAATTAAAGAATATTGAATAGAATTTTGGAATGAATAAATATTGTCGAAATAAAATGAATATAAGAAATGATGAAATGAGAATAAGAAATATAAATGATATTGAAAAGAGATTTTTTTTTTGTTGATAATAAGTAATATTGAAATAAAGGAGATAATGGATATTAAGAAAAAATAATGAGATAAATAAAGATACGAAAACTAGATAATGAGTGATATGTTTTGTAATTTTTATATACAATTGATATATTTGAAGTGTGATTTTATTAAATCTTGTGATTTTTATTGAAAGTGTGATTTTTATTATAAACTGTGATTCTTATTATATAACTGAAGAACTATTTTTCTTGATATGTAAACAAACCAAAATAATGTTATGTTTTATGTATTCTACATTGGTGAAGCAAAAATAAGAAACAGCAACACAAAGACTGTGATTTTTTAATTGGTGTATTTTCCTCAACATACTAATGACTGTGACAGGACTAAAAATGTTGCAATTCATTACAAGATAAGTAAATAAAGATTTTTTTTTGGACTCACTCCATAGTAGTGAACGCTGAGGAGGAACGTACAATAACTTCAAATTATTATTGTCATGTTCTATTCCATTTACTTAACATGTTTGTTTGTTGATTTTGATATTTTCATTGTTATATTCTATTATTTGTGTGAGTCGACTCAAAGTTAAAATTGATGTAAAGTGAAAATTTGATAACTTAGTTTTTTTTTGGTTATGTTAATTGATTTTTTTTTCTGAGATTGTGTTGTGTGGGGACTGCAGCCCTGCACAGCAATTTTCAGTTGATGATAAATTTATTTTTAAGTTTAATTTTTTTTCAAAGCAACAATACAGGAAGAAATTTACATAATTTACAATTTTCTATAATTGATCATTAGTTACTATAATTTTTTTTGTTTTTATTGTGTTCATAAATTAGTAAATCATTAGTGTATTTTTATGTATTCAAATTTGAAATGTGCCATGTCTTGCCATGTGATCATCATACTAAATTAACTTAAAACATATGTTCCTTTTCAAACTTTTCCAAATTTGTGGTCGACGCCCATTTTCCTCACATGGTCGGGTGAGTCTGTCCTCCAATGCAGGCATTGTTGGTCAGCCTCTTCTCGGACGGGGGGGATATTCTATAACATAAAAACCCCATACCATTTTAAAATCTAACATTATTCTAAATTCCCTTGGGCGTACGAGCTAAATTTCGCTTTTGATTCTAAACTCTAATAACCTCGAGAGAAAATATTAAATGGCTTCCTTTTCAAATAGGCGCGGCGTCCCCAATATTTTAGATAAGCTCTGCGCAGATTATATAAAACCACATGTGACTTATCGACAACAGCAAATCCCTAATCGCGATGATGATCACATGACAAAGTTTATATAAACCACATGAAGGGTACATGTAACGCTTTTCGGATTTTGTAGCTGTATTGAGAAGACGTATTCGCCGTCTAATAAAGATGTAGTTATATTAACGTTGTGGTGTTTTATGTGTCCGAGGGTGAGATGAAAAGCGGGAAAGAAAATTAAACATATGTGATGCACGGCCGGGCGACAAGTCATCCATCTCTACCTAAAAAAGAAATACCACTCGGGCCTTCCTTCGTCGGCCCGCGCCCGTGCTATTACATATATATATATATATATATATATATATATATATATATATATATATATATATATATATATATATAAGAATATACCCTGTATTATTCTTATACTTCAAACACTAATTATTTTTGTTTGTAAATATAATTTCAGGTGTAATTAAGTGGAGTCATTAATAAATGGATATCTTTAACTATGACTTTGTTTTTCTTATAGCTAAAAACTTTCGTATAGGGAATTTGCTAACTAGCCCTTTCCTAAAGTATGCAACGACACAAAAAATGAATAAAGCATTATAGGATAAATTGCTTGGTAACTTTATTTACATAAGCGTTTGATTAACAAACCTTTTTAGATTGTATGATTTATGTCTTATCTTTTAACATGTTATTTCATTATGCATTTAAACTTTAAGTTGTTTGAACGTAACTCTACTCATCAAAAACAGAGTTCCTTCTCTGTGAGAATATGGTTGACTTGAAAAGATTGGAAAGAGAATAAAAAAAATCCGGCAAAGTCAGGTCATGAGCTATTGAGTTTTTGTACGTTCCAAAATTTCTCACAGTTAATGTACTTCTCATTAAGTTTAGACCATCATGTCAAAAGACAAATACATTTTAAATTTCATTGACTGCATATGTTGGCTGAAGAAATTAACATCTGTTTAGGGCAAAAGTATTTACTACCAAACTTCCATAACTCATTGTTATTAGTTATTTAAAACTTGACATCAAAAAAATGAATATCGATGTTACAATATAAACATATCGGAATTTTAGATTCATTTTATCTTTTTTTTATTCCCAAGGATATTTTTATGAACTTAACATAACCCTTCTCATAACCCTGATGTTTTGAGTATGAGCACTTAGTTTACTTAAAAATGTTCGTAATAATTGGAAAAACTAGGTATAATTACTATCGTAAATTTTTTGAAAAGAAACTATGGATAAAATCCTTTTGTTCAGGTCGTAAGACAAAGGAAGTTTGAAGAGTTTTCGGAAAATTAGAATTCAGTAGGACATTTAATCAGGAGCAAATCGGCCCTATCATCAAATGCATTCCATTGTGAGCACTCAGAAATTACTTCTAGCAATAAGGGGGAAAAATTAATTCCAGCTCCTGAATTATTAATGACACGAATGGATTGAAAGATTTAATCAAATTATCTCCCAGTTGACCTTCGTTTCGGAGCATTATTGAAATAAGCTTGAATTCTTCATATTCTAAGAATAGAGGGTAACCCATAGTAGTTGACAAGTTGTCTAGTTACATTTACATTTGGTAAGTAATGTAAGAGTCGATCTTGGAAAGCCGGATGCTTATTGTGAGAAAGGTATGTTCAAAAATGTAATTATCCTATGATTAAGTATAACTGTGCAAAAATAGAAATATTTATTACCTAATAAATCTTAGCATTCTACATCAGCTCGCTCTTATTTTGCGTTTAATTATTGTGTAGGTCATATGAATGTGAATGCTAATTAGCCAGTGCTGAAATAATGAATTATTCGGAGTCAGATAGCTTTGTTTGAGGATATTTCAGTTTGTTAGAATCTGTATATATTCATGGAATTTTATTTTACTAGTGCAAATATGAAGTACTATTAGGGCTTTTGAGGATTTATATTTAAAAACTTCAGCCACCCACTTGACGGTTTTTTCAGCTGAAGTACGATACTCATACCGGCCCGCCAAAGAGGACGATAATATTTCACTGCGGTATCCTCCAAAATTACGGCAACCCAACTCTTCTCTTTCGGGGCGCACGGGAAGGTGTTTGTTTATGAACGGAACTGTTTCAATGTAATATTGTCTTTTCTGCTTGTTAATAAATCTTTAACGTAAACGTTGTTTACACTATTTACTCATTATTTGTGCATTTAAAAGATTATTTTTTTGTTTTATATCTTTATTTTTCAGACGAAAAAAACTTTGAAGTGCGTGTGGTGGATGTTTTTTGCTGATTAAATTAAAGTCTAAATCTCGCCTAAACGGTACGAGTATTGTACTTAGCCGTCTTTTCTATGTATCCTTCTGAAGGAAAAGCTATTTTCCATTAATAGAATATATATATGGAATTTCAATTTACCCATAATTTGCCGGAAAAAAATATTCGTAGTGTACAAATTATTTTGCGAATAAAGATTAGTGACGGTCAAACGGAATATTTGCTTGGATATCAAGTGAATGGGTAATCGAATGTGTATGTAATTGTTATCCTGAAGGAGAAAATTCGTTGAGAAGCACTTGATATCCAAGCAAAACCTAGCATGAATGATTTTATGATGGCGTTTCCCTTTAAAGTACTTTACAATTATAAAACTTCAATTGTATTATGCTGTATAGTAAAAAGTGTTTTCTAAAGTAAATGATACACTGAAATGATTACAGGAGATGTTATAATCTCTATATCCCATCCCTTTCTGCTCTATCGTATACCCCTTCTCTCCTTAAAGGCGAGATCAAAGGCTGTTCGTTTTCATTTCTGGTTGTCATTGCTTAGTTAAGGCGATGCTCATCAGAAGCGGCAGACATAGTAATGTTCAGCGTCAATGTTAAGCTATGGGGAATATGTCTCTCAGTATTTTCTGATCCCTGGGTAACAAATAAATGATTTTGAATCCCGTTTTTTTTCATATGGAGACATTTCTTTCAGTGCAATGAACGCGTTTTTTAAAAATCTTATTTTAAAAATCCTATTAAAATATTGTTTTGCGGAGAAAGCATCGTTAATATCATGCCCTTAAAAATTATCTACTGAAAAACTGAAACTTTTAAAACTATTTTTTTAATATAACTGCATTTTTATACACAAACAAAAATTGAAAAAAAAATTGCTTATCTATGATTACAAAAACACCTTGAAGGAAATGTCTCACAGCTTAACAATGGGACTGAAGATCTGGAATGTCAACCCAGAAAACGCCTTTAGTAAAGAATATAGTAATACATCTCTCCAGAAGCAATCAAATCTGAAACTAAAAGCACATCTTAGATTCTTTACAGTCATTTGAAAGAAAAAAAATTGATTTTATTAAAACCTGTGTTCAGGGGATTGAAAATTTAAGGATCTTTAAAGAGTGTTTTTATTTTTGATAAAAAAAATTAATAGAATAAAAGGAACATGGCCGAAAATTAAAAGTATTTTCAAGGATTTTTAATGATTTTTAAGGAAACCGGCCAAGGGATGCGACTGTTCCCCGTTAAAACTGACCAAACTTCAGTCTCGGCTTTGGTTGGTCCCTACATAGTCGTCACAACGATACCCCAAATTCAATCTTTTCGTTTTTTGCTTCTCTTCCGGCCTCGCACTTTCAAGCCACCCTCACTCATTGTGCGTCGTTAGTCTCATTTTTCAAGCCTTCGGAGCATCCATCCCTCGGCAACGCCTTAAAAATTCTACCTTTATTCTACATCTCTCCATTCATTTGCCATCTTTAGTGTCTCCCAGTGTGCCTGAATCCGATCTGAGCGGTACTCCGCTGCCCTCTGTCCTAGGGTGGGGGAGACCGGGGGATTGAAAGGGCAAATGCACGGGGAGGGACTGCTTGCTGCATTCTTCCCCCTCCTGTCGAGGTTCAACCCTGTAAGCCCTATTTTCTATGTCAGGCTCAATCCGGTGCAGTCAGATCTATTACATAAATATAAAATCTTAGGCACCCTAATGATTAACGCAACGGAAATTCGAGATGAACGTCCTCGGTTCGAATCCCTACAAGCGTCACTGAAATCCTTCGTGTCTACGCCGGGTATGGGCAAGTAGACTGCAAATTCCTTCCATGTGGTATGTGGGTGGTAGGAGGATAAGAGCCCACCAGATGTCACCCCAAGGGATGCTCGGTCTCAATTAAGGTGGTACCAGGGAGTGGGTGTTTGTTCACCTATACGGCAACCCCCCCATTACAGTCGAACCCCTTTATAACAAACTTCAAGGGACCAAAGATTTGTTCACTTTATCCGGTGGTTCGCTATATACGAATCGTTAAGAAAAATGCACAACATGTATAATTTATTAGTTGCAATATGTATTTATGATGATTAATTAATCAAATGATCATTAATTCAATTTCAAATGATCATTAATTAATTAAATCGACAAGAATCGATTATATTAAACTGACACAATACTAATTAAATTACGTACAATAGGAAAACGGCTGGACCAAAATTTTCGTTCGTTATATACCGGGTTCGCAATAACGGGGTTCGACTGTATAATGAATCAACAAATCTCGCGGCATCTTCTGCGAGGGTTGAAATGACAATGTGCCTGCCACGTTTGGAAAAAAAAAGTACAAAATACAAGGAAAACATATATATTTAAATAAAATTAAATCATTGAATAATAAAAAAATATGAAAAAAATTTTTAGAATGAAATTTATATAGAATGTAAGGCTTTCTACTTGCTTTATGCAAAACAACCACAATCGAGAAATTGAAATGCTATTTTGAATCATAAACTATTTTCTTCCGTTAAAAACGTACCGCAAAAAGCAAGGACTGTTATTTTAAATCCTCAAACAGAACAGTGAAGTTTTAAGGTAATTTTCAAGGAAAAAGTGTGTGAATGAATATGTGTACCAGAAAATGCCTGACATTATTGGCAAAGACAAATGGCGGCTCTTCAAAATCAATAGATGCGTCAACTTCTGTTTCTCAGATCAACGGAATTCTGTTTGAAGTTGTTTACGTTTTTAGGAATCTTTTCAAATATTGTCGTTCTTATTTGAATAATATATATATATATATATATATATATATATATATATATATATATATATATATATACACAGGGTGTCCATAATTAAAATACCACTTTCAAAAGGCTGCAAAAAATGAACCACTGGTTAGAATGACTTCAAATTTGAACTGAATATACTGGAAGAAGGGGGAAACTATTTGGCATAATAAAAAAAGTTCCAAAATGTATCAATAGATGGCGCTGTAACATTTTGGAACTTTTTTTTATAATGCCAAATCGTTTCCTCCTTCTTCCAGTATATTCAGTTCAAATTTGAAGTCATTTTGACCAGTGTTTCTTTTTCTGCAGCCTTTTGAAAGTGGGACTTTAATTATGGAAAACCCTTTATATATAAGCCAAAATTTGAAGGTAAAATGGATTTCCTGGCTTTAAGCAAAATGAACCAAAGTGCGTTAAACTAAAAAAAAATATGCGTCGTGAGTTACAGAAAGTTATTTCAAACGATTAGGAAAGATTTTATTCTCAAAACGATGTTGAACTGCTCAAAATACAATTACACGGAACTTGCTTCTATTGGAAACTAATAGAGCCAAAGTGGTCCTGTTGTTTGAAAATCAACAGTTGTTGTTCATAATTAAAGCATTTATGCAATTCTAATGCGATGATACAAGCTATTACAAACCAAAACGCACCTGCTATTGCTGCCACGAAGTTAAAGAGTGCAAGATGTAGCTGCGCTGTCTCCATCAATGTCGAATAAAAACTGCCCTTCCCTCTCAGGGGTCCGAGGTTTTCTCTATGGGCGGCGGTTGTGTACTGTCCGTCCGGCACCCAGATCCATACTAATGAACCAGAACAGGTAGACCGTTGGCTGCGTATTCAGGAATTACTCCAGCGACTAGCCTTCAGTTCAATCATAGTTAATGCCTAATCTGCGGGGAACGTAATGTTTTGTGATTGTCCTTCAATCTCACTGCGGACTTACGACAATGAATCTGCAGATGCTCTTCATAAAAATCCCACTCTTATTGTCCAGTCTTGATATTAATAATATTAAAAACAAAACGTGGAAAGAGCTGCTTGTCTATCTCCCTGACCACCCAAGAGAACAAGCCTTGGCCGCTTTTCGGCTGACAACGGGTTACAATTTCCTCGCTGCCCGCATGCTTCGCATTGGAGTTCTTCTTACTTCTGCCACAAATCCTCTATCGGGTTGTTAAGGACATGGACACTACTGTTTTGACTTCTTTGGACCTGCCTTTTCCATTATTCATAGTAGTATTTGCCAAACCGGCATGTGTTTTTAGTTTTACGTAAATTCCACTTTAAACCTTGTTGAATCAAATGGATTTTTTTTATGTGGTATTTTTATCAGAAGATTTTTAACCGCAGTTATCCACATAATCTTCCGGATATTTAATGCCCGAAGCTAACAACTTCTTAATTTCAAACGAATGTGTAACTTTTACAGAGTAAAAAAAAATCAGACAACTATGCATTTGTTTACAAAGAAATAGAACTAAAATTATTCGAATTCATGCAATTTTACCTTTTTCAATTATTCCCTGTATAATAAATTATTTTTCTATTTAAATCTATGGTTGTTGTTGTTGCTTATGCCCCCTGGGCGGAATTAATTCCAGACCAGGTTCATATAGCTTTGCGCGCTGAGGCTCCAGTTTATAATGACACCACAAGTGTCCGACTTAGCTAGGTGCCACCTTAATATTGACGGAGCAACCTCAGGGGAGACATCTGTTGTGAATTGTATCTTCCCCGCCCACCAACCTCAAAGAAGGACTTTACGGTCTACGAACTTAACGTGCCCATATCCGGCCTAGACACGAAGGTATTTAATAGCGCTTGCTGGGATTCGATCCGAGCACCCTCCGAAAGCCAGCACGCTACCACTAGGCTAGCTCTGGCCCTCTATTAAAATCTGTTTCAAGGAAGCGAAAACGAATTCGCTCTACTGCAAAGAACACGTAGAGAACAGAGAACCAAATGTTTTACAAGTTTATTTTCATTGAATAAATAATTTGTACACAACACCGGGAAGCACAAAAATACAATACAATACAATACATCATTTATTTTACACCGGGGGGGGGGGATGCTTTCTGCAAAATACTGATGTACACAACATTGAAAAATACATTTATACAATCTCGAAAATCTTCCTACTATAGTTATTTCACAAAAATATATTCAGTTGAAGACACTCACAATGACAAGGACTATGCACAACAGCATGATAACTTTCTACGGCATGGAAAAATGCGTATCTGTATTACAATAGTCGCAAATAGTCTTTTGGTTTTCATTTTAATGCACGGGATGTTAATATTAAACTTCAGATCGCAGTTGTATGATGATCATATATGAGTCCAGCAGCCTCTCTCTGACGCTGTAATTTCACCTCTATTGCTGATTAGTATGTTAAGGAAAGTTCAAACATTTGAAACTCGTTAATAGGCATATGTGAGATTTAAAATTTTTATTATTCGGAAAAATAGTTCATGATATGTTTTCCCTGTTACAGATATTGAAATATTCAGATTATAGAAATAATTAACCTTTTTTTCCTACATAAATTCGAGTCATAATGTAAGCATTTAACAAACTGTGTATATTAAATACCCGTTAAAAAACTATCTGATTGTTTAGAGAAGCATAGAGTGCTTTGAAGGGAAAATGTTTTCTATTTATTACAAGCAGAGGAATTTTCCTTATCATTTAGCTTAGAGTTTTTAAACACATCATTTATAAAATCTCAATATTCAAATGCTAGATTTTTGAACAGTTAAAAAGGCTTTAATGGACATAACATTAAACTAAATATTCCAGAGAAAAATAAATATCAACCTCCATCTGATTATAAAGGGATTTTTTTTTTCGCAAAATATTTCTTATACATTTTTAAAATAAAACTTGTATGGTTTTAATACGATTATCAGCAAACGTTTTGATGATCAACCGCAAGATTTAATAATAGCCATTTAGGAATTAATAACTATGCCATTCTTAAAAAAAAGCAACAAGAAAATAAAAATCGATACAAATAAAAATGTTAACTATAACTAGATTGTTAGAAAAAGGCCATCCGAAAATATTTCATGCATTTATTAGGATGCGTAGTATAATTATCTTTATTTTCTAGTTTTAAAATTTTATCAAAGTAGTTAATAATATCTCTTATTTCCATTTGTAGTATTTTGTAATAGTCAAAAATGCATTAGCAGATATCAAATTATGAAAAATCCTAGGATTTTCAACACCTTGAAGAAAAGAATATAAAAATGATAAAATATGATCCACAATCTGATAGCTAAAAGAATTTTCTTTAAGAAAATGCTTCAAATATTAATAAAATTTATAGTAATACTTATAATAAACAACTGTAACGAAACATATTGCACAATAATAACACATATAACATAAAATTTATAATAACTTGATTTTTCAGCCGCGTTATGAAATTTTTTTGTAATAGTAAAGTATGCATCTATAAAATTGTAACCGATAAATTTTGAATCTATAAAAATTCTGGCAAATTTTGACTTTATAAAAGGTAAAATCAATAAAAATGCTATATATAACCAGAATTTTTAAATTGTGAAAAAAATCTCAGATGTTAATTGCAAGCTTTTATTACAGTCAAAGATGCACCGATAAAAATTTGTGAGCATTTTAAAACATTTTGATAATCAGGAATACAAAAATAATATTAAATGTTATCCACTTGTTTCAAAACTAAGATTATGTCAAAATATTTTTATAAGAACTGAACGAAATGAATACGTATATCCAAATAAAGTCGCGGGAAAATTATTTGGGATTCAGTACTTAATAAAGAAATATATTGTATTTCCTATTACGTAAAGACTTATGAATATTCAGCATTGAAGAGGCAATTTTGATGCCTTTTAAAGCCCTACTGCGAGTTATAAAAAACACAAATGTGGAACACATGTACTACACCAAGTTAAAAACAAGGTCACGATAGTAGCGCTTCTCTGTTTCATTATTAAAATCAAAAGTAAATCTTAGAAAGTGCTGCAGTTTTATTTACGAAAATATGAAGTAAGATATACATAAAGTCATTCTTTTTTACAACACAGTAGTATCAGCTGAAACCCCATAATATGCGTACTTCCAGCCGATAAAGGGTCTCGTATGAAACTGATCTCGAACGCTCAGCATCACAGTCATACAAACTGCCTCCATCCTGGGATGTGCATTTTTATTTTGAGTTTTGTGATTTGGTTATTTACACTTTTGCTATCAAAATATCATAAAAACAATTATAACCATAATTTGTATAACAAAATGTTAATTTAAAAAGCCCGTGCAATAAAAACTAGCTCAATGTAACTAAGTAAAAAGTTAATTTAATAATACATGTTACAGTCTGAAGAAAAGTATGGGAGAAAATATTGAGAAATTCTGGAGGAAATACTACAGTAATGATCAAATTAATAAAAAATTGTGATTAATCCTCAAGTATATTTAAAAGTACACCCATACCTCGCTTTACGACCTAGATACGTTCCTGAAACGTTGGCCGTAAAGTGAAAAGTCGTATAACGAATCAATTATTTTGATACAAACCCATATAAATTTAATAGGATCTGTTCCAATTTTTTATAAATAATATTGTTCTTAGTTCATAAAGCATTTTATTCTTTTTATTTCCTACTAGCCGGGCTTCGCCTAGCTACGCTCAAGCCATCCTTGTAACATATTTATGTACTTCGGGCCCCACAAAAGAAAAAAAAAGGCCTACAAATGTATTAAATTCAAGTGAATTAATTCCTTTCAATTTTCATTCCCGTCGCTGCCGACAGATGGCAGCACCACTGTCCAGATAATTTGGTTTCTTAGCAGTGAGTGATTTTAGAATGAAAATATCTCTAAAACTATTGAATTAACAGAATAAGTGTACGCAGAAAAAATTATCAGTTTTCGAAGCTCTTTCCAAATATGTAACAATTATGTACTTTCATGAGAAAAAAAATACACCGATTTTCCTGAATATTTGTCGGCCATTTTTTTTCGAGGAGTGGCCCGCCCGGATGAGTTACGGTCACGTGATCTCTCGACATCCACTTGTCCCTTTATTAGTATAGATAAAAATGCTTACATAAAAATAAAAGTACAGAACGATGTAATAAACAGAAATTCAAAAAATAAACATATAAACAAAAACAAAGGAAATCATATGCACATACGTATAAATATAATAAAATACATAAAATGAAATGTTTAAAAACTGTTTTAATATGATGACGAACAGGGCCGAATTAAGACTTGCTGAGGCCCTAAGCTATACAAACCCCACAGGCTTCCTGTTGTTTTAAATTGCATCAGCTGGTGTCGCAAAAATATATTTAAATATGTACGCCTTTTTAATGTATGAAAATATATTTCTTTTAATTTTTATTAACAGATAAAAAAGGATGTGTTTACAAAGTCACAGAAATAATTATATAATTAAAGGGTTTTAAAAATGACAAATAAGGCTCACAGAACAGAGAGTTTTATATTAAAATATTAAAATAAAAGGTAAAAATTAAATTAATATAACAACATAATTGGTAGTATATAAAAACTTTATCTTTTATTCGGGTGAAAATTTAGTCTCAATCAATTTTACAATGCGCTTAAATTATTTTGATGTTTATTTTGTATATTTAAAATTATTTAGAAATTATCGTGATATGTCTGACTTCACTTGAGTGATTTTTCTACGAGATATTTTTATATCAATTTATATATATGCATATATTTTATTATTTGAGGTCCCGGCAGATTGAGAGGCCCTAAGCTGTAGCTTTTTTAGCTTATGCGTAAATCCGGCCCTGATGACGAACATTCACACGAAGAATCTCTCAGCTATAATATGCTGCCATCACCACTTTCCGCTGTTGTGACCGTATAACGAAACATTGTGGGCCGTAAATCGAAGAAGTGCCATAATTAAAAAATGCCGTTATAGCGAAATGCCATATAAAGAGCGGCCCTATAGCGAGGTATAGGTGTATGTATATTCAAGTACATAATTATGTAAAAAAAATCCCTACGTTCATTCCAGTTATGTACAAAACTTTATAGCGTAAATTTTATTTAAATGAAAGACTTTACATGAAGCGTGAAAATGTGAAAGAATAAGTTAACGATGACACTAATTCCAGAGATATAAACACTTTATCTTTTATAGATACAGTCATACCTCAGTACTCGTCGCATTTTGACGCAAAAAAAAAAAAATTGCGCCGGTACTCGACGTTTGCTTGTCACACATGCTGAAATGTGTTCTAAACGGGTTGAATTACAAAACTTTGTTCAAAAGTATCACCCCGTCAAAGGTCTAGCAAGCCGAAATGGGGACTTGTTTAATGATCAAACAACGTCTTGCTTCAGAAACATTTCGAAACGTAGGCAGAAGTTTCTCTTGATAGGTTTGTACGAAACTCCCTAAATCTGAGTCTACAACAGGGATCGGTGGCGTTAAGAGACAGGAAAGAGAACAAATCCCTGCACAAGCGCCTGTTGTTTTAATGGAAGGGAACTCCCTTTCCAAGCAATAACGCTTGTTCTCCTCTACTTCGCCACTATCCCATTAGGCCATCAACTCCTTTCAGTACAGGTTGAGTACGGGCACGGTAGCTCAGTTCGCAAGAGCAGCGGGCCAGTGATATGAACGTCCCTGGTTCGATGCTCGGCGCTGAAAATCTACCGCGGTGTTCATTAATGGTAGCAGGGGCACGTAAAATAGGGTGTGGCTACAATGTCCTCCAAGTTCTCAAATTTACCTCTGGAGGTGCGGGATCAAGTGTTCCGGTCTCGTCCCTTGAATCGGTTCAAAATTACGGTACTTGATCTGATGTTTCTGTCGGTCGAGTAGCATGAGCAGCAACAAAGGTTGAGTGAAGATAAATTAATTTTATATCATTGTTGTTGTAAATTATCTAGTTTAAAGATTTTGTATAAAAAAAAATCAACCCCATCAGTTTATAAATTACTCAGTAAAATGTGAAATTTCTAGTTTTCAGGAACGAATTAATTTAACTTACATTACTCCTTATGGGAAAAATTCGTTCGGTACGCGTCATGCCTTCTAGAACCAATAAACGATGAGTACCGAGGTACCACTGTATCTGAAATAGACTGTGCATTTGAAAAGATGGACACCATTAACCTAAGTTTGAGGTTATGTTAATATGGATAGTATATATACTTTTACATTCTTTAAACGACAAACACAGTTTCAAGAAGGAGTTATAGAAACAGGTCTAGAGAAGCAAATAATTGGTTTGGAAGATTTTGAATTATTTTTTTTATCTTGCGTGCAATTTTTATGTACATCTCATTTACGTTATGTTTTGAGAATTAAAATCATCAAAAGTTCTAACTGATTTGGATATACTTTTAAATAATTTTACAAAGGTACCAACTTCTATTGCGAATATCTGGTATCTCCAAGAATAAAAATGTCGATAGAAAATAGTTTATATGCTTATTAATATATATTTTCCATTTTGGTGCTTAATTTTATTTGGAAGATAAACACCATTTTCTGTACAAAGGATTAATTACTATATTCCGTCATACGGTAGTATGCTTGCAAATTTTGAATAATATATTTGTGAGGAATTTTGAGATCCCAGGAATTTTAATGATAAAGCTATTTTTTGACCTGCTACTCCATGCTTCAATTTTCTAGAAAACTATTTGAAGTATCGAAATGAAACTTACGTAGAAAATCCTTTCCAATCTTGTCCTTAAATTTAGGGAAGACCAAAAATTTTAGTTCGGTGTAAAATACTTCTTAACAACCTTCTACATATATGGTATTTGTTATATATTTTCTTATAGCAGAGACTAAACACGCCACATCGTTTTTTAATAGATGCCTTAGAACAATTAATATTCAGGCTTACCGCATTTCAATTTTTACTTGATAAAAATGTAACACATACTAGTAACATAATCAGAAACCAGTCGCAATGTCTTTCCAGGCCAACTAGTTTAGTATTGCTACATCTGGAAGAGCGGAGGGTCAATAATTACGTACGGAGGGTCATCGTCTGTAATTAAAATTAGCAAATAAATATATGTAAATTTTTGGAATCGAAATTATTACATAAACATACTAAAAATTCGATATCTGCTGAACATTCAAATTTATTTACATGAGATGTGTTGACTACTTCATCAGAGAGCCATGCCCTGATCAATTTTAACGGACGTCATGAGGTTTCTTTTCCCTTTTCTCTAGTTTTAATAGTACACTACAACCCTTTTATCTCCTTTCTACCTCTATGTGACGTCTCTTGACAATCTTAAACAAGTATTCTAACCTGAAGTACGGTCTGCTGACTGTAGTCTCAGATATCTGAACATGAGAGAATCTTATGAACGTATAAGTTAAGAATATGACCTAAAACCCTCATCGAGAAAATTCTCACTGTTCACCTACTAAAAAAAATCTATTAGTTTGAAAATATATTTAATTTGAACATTAGTTTTTGCATATGTAACTGAATGTAATTATTGAGGTATTAAGAAATAAAAAATTCTCCTTCCTCAGACTGATTTCATTGCAGGAAATACACCACTGGTCGAATGAGAGATGCTGATCTAATACGGTGTTTAGTGAAAGAACGCTAAAATAATAGTTAGTTTTATGAAAACATCACACATTTATCTAAAATATATGAGGCAACACTAATGGTATTTTATGTTTCATTTGGAGATTAGCAATGTATACCATTGTTTGATTGAATTCCAGATGGGTGACGGACACCATGCCGCACTAGATTGGCTTTCCTAATCCGGAAATGATCGTGTACACAACACAACACATCGCCAGATACGCGTGTAACAAGAGTAGACAAACTTTGCACATCACTAGACGGACTTGCATCGTCAGGAGACAAAAATTTTGAGCTATTCGAATCAGTTTGAATTTCAGGAGAAAGCTACAGCAATAAATTTTCCAGACTGTTGCATCGACCGTTTGTGTCAGGGCCTAGGATTGAACAACATGTTTTCCAATCAGACGATGGTGCATGAGCCAGTTATTTTTTTCTCGGGATATACGGAAGTACCATCTTGAATTTCTCTCAGTATGAACGAGTTTTTATCAGCATATGGTATATCTACAAAGATGATAGTCTTTAACTGAAGTTAGCTGATTGGTAAGCCCTGTACAGTACGTGACGTTGCAGCAGTTCGAGGCGTGATTTTGAAGCTCAGTGAACGTAACTGTCGCGAATATTCAGACTTGAAAAAGGGTTTCTAGATTATTTAGACAAATAATTGACTTTTAACGATTTAAGGAGTTCGGAGACACAAAAAATTATTTTATTTTTACACATCTCATTGTGATTTCTTTTTCTCCTGTTAATGTGTCTTTATATAAAGACCAAAAATACTTAACCAATAAAAAAAAGTTTCAAAAAATCAAAATTAAAAGACTAAACCATGCTTCGTTTTATACATACTGCTGCACTAATTACTCTATTTTAATTTTTCACTTTTGTACATAGGGAAGATTAAAAAATAATTTATCTTCAGGATTTATAAATTTTTTTACGGTTTTCAGTAACTTTACTGGTCTGTAAAATAATTTTTAAGGGTAATTTTTTGCTTCAGGGAAAGATATTTTGAATTCACTTCATATCAAAAATCCTGAAGACAACATGCTTATGAAAATACATATCAAGAGGAAAGCAACATAATATTTCAATGTGAAAACCTTTCAGAAGGGTTTAGATGCATCCTGTTAGAGATGGCAAATTATGAAAAATTCAATTTCGAGAAAAATGAACCTAAAATGCAGATGTACATCAGGGTACAGTTAGTAAGTCGGAGTGAAAATGCTGCATCTGGCAATGTAAACACGCTGTTTTTATTATATGATTCGGAAAATTCTGGACTATGATTTAATCAAAGAGAGTAAAAAAAAAATAATGGAGAATTTTGTGTCCCAGATCTCTAAAAACATCAGCAATCTGTCCTATCCATTGATGTACGTACATTCTTTATGAATTAAACCACATTAAAATTCGACAATTAGCTCTTTCAAATAACGAAATCCTACTCTCAAATGCGACAAATGGCACACCGGAAAATTATTGTCATCCCGGAAAGCGTTATTGCACGGAACTGCATAGTTCTGTTTAGAGAAATCCTGTTTGAAAATATAGCATTGGAGAGTGAGTAACAGTTTGTTGTGCTGTTTCCCAGCATATTTATCATTGGAGATTTAAGTAAGTCATGTTTACTTCAACCAACGTATATGCATGTATGTTTATGGGCAACGGTCTTCAATGAAGATACGAATCAGCGTTTACTCTGGATTTCAGGAAAATATTATCTCAAGTGTTCAGTGAAATCATCCGTTCCATTACTTGAAACTATTCCTGCGCAACACTGCTGTTGTGATAATCGGCGTTTAGGGGCCGACGTCCGACCACTGCTTTTGACACCAATAACAATATCAGCGTGAAACACCTAATTGCAGAGACCTTCTACAAGAGCGTAAGTACACATATTTTTCTCCCCTCACAATAAATAACACGATGCCACCTCTCACACTTGTCCGATAAAAGATTTCGTCGACAGTTCCCTGAGACGTCCGAGATGCGTACACACTCACACACTTCCGACATTTTCCGATCTCGCACAGGAAAATAAAAAAAAATAATAATCCGACTATTCATGAAACTTGATTTTATCAGACAAAAAGCTCACTGTTGAGTCCTGCCGTCAGAACTCTTCAGGGAACTTTTTGCCAGGTCCCGTCAGGAAACGACACCCTTGAGGTCGATGTCGACCACGTTCCTCATGTCGGGATAGGAGTGGCTGCTCCCGCCCGCGTCCGTCATCCGCCTCTCCCTCATCCGACTCTTCTTGCGACTCGGGTGTGGTGTCTCCGACAGAATGCGGTGCAGCTTGTGCCGCGGCGGTGCCAAAGGGGTGGTCGCAGCTGCAGCAGCAGCGGCCAGACGTCTCTGGGGGCTGGGCACGCTCAGGCTGGAGCCCAGGCCTTTCTTCCTCGCCCTCACTAGGCCGTATACGACCGCCGCCAGGCTCTTGTGGACGCTGGGGTGGCGGCCCATTGACATCTGGCGTCCGACGGCCCGCCGGCGCCCCACCACATAGAATGTCTCCATCTCTCCCTTGCCCTTCACTGCCACCAAACCTCGTAACTGGACCACGTAGCCGTGGGCCTCTAGAATCTGTGCAGTAGCTTTTGGCACCTGCAAAGGGAAAATAGGTTTTACTTATTGTATGGTCCAAAAAGTAGGAAACTGTCTATAAGAAACTTTCTATGATCTATGAATCAGCGGACTCTATATTGAAATAAACAAACTAGAAATTAACAACAAGTAGTATTTATTTAGATCCTATTAGAACATAGTAGAACATGATAGAATATGGGAGCAACCGAGTCGTCTAAGGGCTCGTGTCCTGACCAACTATCGAACTGAGCAGACAAATGCTGACTACGAGGATAGCGCCAACATGGCAAGCGCGAAGCTACTGCTTGGCAACCCTAATGCAGTTCATCGGGCTTAATAGGTATCCAGAGAGAAACGAGCCACGTGATCTTGGAACACTCTTTTTCCAGAGACAGTAGTTTCTTGAATACGTTTTGGATCTTTCGAATCCAGAATATTTGGGTCCCAAAATCTTACCCATTCGTATATATCTAGAACGCAAGTCTTCGAAACCAGAGTCTGCGGGCTCGAATCATGCAGTAAATATGGATGCTTGCATCCGTTTGGAATCGTCTGAAAGCTATGGGTCCTAGTCATTTCAGCCCCGTATTGCAAAGAGATCACCGTAGCATTACTAATCTACATTGTGTAAGAAAAGCGACAAAAGGCATCGTTTCACAAAAGCTCTTGTAAACGTTGCAAATAACAGAGTAATCCTTTAATCCCTTATAAAAGTTTTTTTAAACAGTGATTCCAGGAATTCCTTAAACTTAATCATTCATACTGAATTTTATACGTACAATACATGCAGAAATTACTGTACTAATACCTTATTACTTTTCAAAGACTAATCAGCTTCACGAGCTCCTAGTTTTCTGAGTTAAGCCTACATGCTTCTCTCAGAGCAGTAGCGTAATGGACCCATTGCGGTGGGAGGATTTAGAGTATTTGCATAGTTCTGGAAAATTCTGAGGTATAGGTATAGGCGTAGAGTCGCCCCCCCCCCAACTTAACTTGAAATATATTAAAACGTTAATAGAAATTCAAATAAAATCGGAAAATTGTAGAAAACTTTTAAGAAAGTTAGTTTTTTCAAACTGTGAAACCCCCTTTTTCAAACTGTGAAACTGAAGATACCGATTAGGCCTTTAGGCTTAACATAGTTTTTAGCAATTATATGATCCATAGCAAAAAATCGATGCTATTTTTTTCTCATTTTATTTATATTATATTTATTTTTCTCATTGTATAACTTTTGAATACCACTCAAACATCAATTCTATTGTTATTCAATTAAAAAAATCATAATATTTCATATTTTAAGGACCGTCCGGCAGTCAGAGTGCTGAGGAGCGCCCTAACTGAATTCAATTCGTGTTCCCCCAAAAGTTAGAAGCACGCTACGCCTATGAGTATAGGTAGCGTATTACATAAGCCGAAAATTTCCACCAGCCAGGGACCGATGTGCGATAAAACCCTGTAAGCAAACCCTGTGGGGAAAATAAAACCCTGTAAGGGTACTCAAATGTTTTTTTTTTTATGAGAAAAAGAAGTTTAAAACGAAAATATCGAGAACTTCGTACATATTACTTCGCAGAATTTGATAATGGTACATCGGAATTATCATGAAAGTCCACGATGTTGTATTAAGCTAACGATTTTGTTTCAAAAAAGGTTAGATTAAAGTTGACTGAAAATAAGGAAAATATTCCGCAATCTCTCCTACTTTCATCACTGCATTCCCAGTCTTCTAGTTTCAATTTTCAGGACTTTACATCAATGATATTAATAAATTAAGAAATATTTTGCTATTTTTTCGTACGCTTATTCCTAACATATTTCGCCTTCTCGGATTATAATGAGAGACTGATTTCTAAATTAACTCCATTCTCATTGTGGGTTTGAATTTTATCCAAACCTTTCTCGAACGATAAGCTATTCCTTAACCTACCTGCAGAAAAAAATTTGCCGAGGACTTAGAAATAGTCCATTTAAATTGTTGCTGGTTTTCGTCGCTAAGGTACTTTGAATGCTTTTGAACTGGAAACCATACTTACTATACAGAAAAGTTAGCTCCAGGAAAGAATACCATCAAAAGAATTGCAACAGATTAGCTAACTGAAACTCTATTCGTGAATTACAAAAGTCAATACGACTGATACGATTTTCTTCGTTTACGAGCTGAGGAACACACACACTCACACACACGCAGAATGCAATGTTGTCAACAATTCGACTATTTTCCCATCATATCTTGCATTTTGTGTGTTTTGTTGCTTAGCTCCTGACAAAGAAAGAAGGCAGGAGGAAATGACTTCTTAATAACCACAATGTAATTTAAAGGGCTATTACGAGTTTCGTACTAATTGATAGTTCATTGTCACACCAGGAGCATTAGGTTTGATTGTCACCATGAACAATTCAATAGTAATTTGCGAGGAGAAATTAATTTTTCTAATTTTGGCTGTCCTACCATTTTTACTATGATTTAGAGCACATATCTGTAGCTTTTATCTCTTTAAAAAACCTGCAAAACTTTTTCTCACTGCATTGAATGTTCAAACTCATGGTACTGCATGGCAAACAGAGTTTGCCATGCAATCCAATGAGTTTGGCTATTTTCATAGCGATTAAAATGAGAAAACTTTTAACTAAGTTGGATAAAAATTCATATGCTGGTTTTAATAAAAGTTGATTTTCGTTTCAGATTTCCATATTAAAGTTTATGTAATTTGCTTGTTAAATTTACGTACTTAAGCTCATCAATACTTAAGAAGCGCATATGAGTAAACAAATTCAGGGTACACAAGAAAAATCTTCAGCATTTCTTGAAAAAAGGAAATTTTTTTTTTACTTTAATGATACAAGAGAGTTCCTAAAATTTCTGGTTTCTGTTTCTAATTATAAAATTCAAAAGCAAATTTTGAGTTATAAATGTATCACTTTAAACGAAAGAATGAGATTGCGGCTCTAAAAATATGAAAGATATGTACATTTTTTTCCTTCAAAAGAAATGGGCAAATGTGAAATTCCTTAAATCTCTGAGTAATTGAAATGTAAATAGGCATTCTAGAGAGTTCAGTAAATTTTTAATTTGATGTTAGAATACTGTGTTTTCGAGAGGGAGTTGTGTAAACACATTTTGTACGTATGGACTAAAAGTTATTCATGCAGAGAAACTTAATTTTTGCTAATTTTTAATTTACTCTGCATGAAAGACATGCCAAATGGTCTAATATGAAACTGTTTTAGTAATCTGTTAAAGATTTAATTTAAACTAGTATATTTTGTATGTATTCATTAATATTAAACTTTATGATAACATTTGAAGAGGTCGCATTAAAGATTGATTGTTCCGAATCAACCTTCATTCGCGTATTTAAGTCAGTAAAAGAGAGTACTAGAACTATAACTATTTAAGACATTTTCTTTGAAACTGAATTTTGTAAGTATTAATACTTCATGTAACGCTATGGATATACATATTTATTTTAACGTATTAGAAATAAATATTTCAATTTTCTTCATTCTAATTTTAATTAATGTTTTAATATTTTTCTGAGATACGAAAGTGAGGAAAGATTTTGGTGGATAATGAAGTTAATTGTAGCGACGCCTTTAAAATTTTTAACGTAATGTTTTTATGTCTAATCTTTAATGAAAATGAATACGAGTGACAATGTCTCAGTAATAAACTTAGGTCATGCTGATTGTTCTGGTAAGCATTACATATGCAAGTGGTGTGATGTCGCTGCAGGACTAAGGCATTAAAAGTACACTTATAGCCATAAAACAAGCAATATAAATACCTAAAACTACGTGATTGGACGTATTGTCCTAATGGCCTACAAAACTATTATGCGTGAAACGATACGAGTCATTAATGAATGATTCTTTTTATGGATACTAAAAATGGAAAATTTTAAAGTATTTTAGGTGTCCGTAAAAAGAATTTCATTACATTACACATTTATAAAAATCAATTACAGCCTTTCATGTAAACCGTCGACTTACTCCACATTTGATCCTGTTAAGAGTGAATCAACTCGATTGTAATGAAATTTTCGAGTTTTAATTTTTGCCGAATGAAATCCTCTCTTCTTTACATATTTTAACTCTACATGTAAAAGTTAAATTTTTTACAAATCATTCAATGTTTTACTAACCCTGTAAATAGCTGAAACCATACTTTTTTTTTCTTTTTTCGTCATACCATACATTTTCTTTTTTATTTATCAATACGCGTGGTTAGGACCCAATGCAACTTTTTGTTTACGGTTAGAGAGAACTGACGCTGTTGATTACCCTATCGCTATTTCAGCCCATACAAAAGAGAATTTTCAAACTAATCTCTGATTTTGTGTACAACTAACCTAATTAACTCCAACTAATCTCTCCATACTTATTGATTCCATTAGAATGCAGATTAAATGAGCATGCATTCAGCTGAGAAATGTAATTAGAATACCTGCAAACTTAGTTTAAAAAATATCCCACATTCTATTACGGTTTCTTAGAGATTGCAAAAAAGTGGTCGAAGATGTAATACTTTAATTACAACATGCACCATTTTCATGCCCTTTCTTGTATTCATGACGATTGCAACAGCGGGATAACATATTAAGCTAGCTTACCGTTATTTAATATAACAAACTAAATCAGTTTGGAGGATATTTTTATGAATGAAAGAAGAAGTATTATTAAAAAAATAATTGGCATGTTAACGAATATATGGAAATGTATCGTTTAATAAGTGCAATCAGAGGCTATCCTTTCTGCGTTTGTTTAAAATCATCCTGTAATTAAAAAAATTATTACGAAATTTTATATTTATTACCTCTGTTTAAAAAGAGTACCCAAAGCAGCTTGCTTGTGAAAAGGAATAAGATTTTTGTAAGAGATATCCTGTGCAATTCATTTATATGTTCGTCTTAAAATCGATATGTTAAAGTCGCCTCTGGAATTACTGGAATGAGCTTTGCGTTGTTATTGCAAAGAGAGTATATCTTTCATTACACTCACACAAATATATATATATATATATATATATATATATATATATTTGTGTACAGAGAGAGAGAGAGATTTTGGTGGATAATGAAGAGATAGATAGATAGATAGATATACAGTGAAACCCCAATTTAATGTAACCCGTATTTAACGATTTCCCCCATATAACGTCCCTTTTCATTAGTCCCAATTAATTTCCTATACTTGTAATGTTAAAAAATTCCAGATTTAACGTTATCATTTTGAAATATTTCCCGCATTAATGTTTATTAGGGGGGAAAACTCAATAAAGTTTTTCTAAAATTGTGATTAAAAAAAGAAATCTTTCTTATCAATACGTGCAATACTCAGAATCTCCCCTCACTTTGTTCCTTCTTGCCAACTGCAGGTGCAATATTCGAAATACCTTCTTCCTTTAGAACAAGGAATTTACAACGAAGAATTTAGAAAGCTGATGTCTAGACAATTGTAAAAGAAGAAATAAAAGGTATGTTACCCAAATTGGTCATTATTTTAAGCTCAGTGTTTTGTTTTTGTCTTTCCCCGATTTAGCATTTCCCCAGCGTCATTTTTTTTATGGTCGAATAGAATAATTACGGGGCTTAAACTAACTATATATATATATAATCCAATTTCTATAATTGGTTTTCAGAACGTTTAATTCAAGCCTCTTATTTTTTTAATATGCATTTAATAAAAAGTAGATAAATTTTAATTGTTGTCATGTTGTCTTTTAAATTTATCCTAGAAAATCTGCAGTTAGAACTAGTTATTTACATTATTTGGACTGATTTCATCTGAGCTAAATATTTTTCTCCGATATCTAGTAACTTACTTACCTGAATTTTGTCAAATGTCCCTGTCGAATCCATGCGACTTGCTTCGTTTACTGTGTTACCCCAGATGTCATACACAGGTTTTTTAGCACCAATAACACCCCCAACCAACGGGCCATGACTAATACCTGGAATCAAATAATTGGGAATTACCAGTTGATCTTGAACATTATTTTAGTCAAACACAAGAAAAACAATTTGCCTCAATGCAAAATATGATTACTCATAAGTCATTTCAGCTGTCGGAATTTTAAAATGATTACGGAGGTGATTCGGGGATGATTACTGGGGATTTCAAAGTGTTGCATTTAATACGAGACAACAGTAAATACGTCTTTTATAGTTAGATGCTTGCGACGGAAATTTGATTTCTGGCGAATATTTTAAAGTAAGAAGTATAGCTAAACAGCTAAAATTATGTCCCACATTACGTACATGAAAATTGAGAAATACATAGACCAGGTAAACAGAACTTTTTTTAAGGCACAATAAAAATTGAGAATGATAACTAGTTTCAAACTAATGAAAATAATTTTCCACTAGGGATGGTATATCGCAATCAAAATATAGATATGAGTTTCGATATTAATATCGGCTATTAATATCAATATGAATAATATACATGCACAAAAATATCGATATTTGAAAATATCGACGATATTTCAAAATATTCACGATATTTCAAAATATTCACGATATTTCAAAATATAAACGATATTTCAAAATATCGATAACGCATTTTCTTTTCAATATGCAGTCAATCGTATTCGGTGGAATGATTGTATAGTAAAATAATACATATATATGCTAATAGTAAGATAAAAAATTATCGTAATTTTTTTAATAATGAAATAACATTTCGATAAACAATATTTTATAAAATTGAAAAGTTCATATTTAGGGAAAGAAACGAAGAAAACTTTATGGTGGAATTGGCGTATAACTTTTATTTAACAATGTTTTATAGTTTTTTTATCCGTTTGTTTGAACAGTTGAATATAGGCCCCCCATTGATTAATTTTACAATTTTTCTGTATAATTTTTTTGAATCATTCATTTATTTTTTTCCTTTGGTTTTGATATTTTTCAACCCAAATTGTTAAGAACTATAATTATTTCAAATAAATTCTTTTGAAAATGTGTAATCGATAATATCGGGAATATAATATCGATATTCTGATATTATCAGAAAGCAAACATCGATATTATAATATCTAATATCGAAGGGAAAATATCTATATTTCGATAATATCGATATCAATATTCCATCCTTATTCTCCACCAGGTCGGGGAGTAACTGGTGTGATTGTCTCTATAGACAACTTATATGTGTAAAATTCACTAAATTCTTTGGTAAAAATAGGGGGATACTAAGGATGACATGGTGACTGAGCACTGTCTGAATTTAAACAAACGTATGTAGTATGCATTGATATTGTATTGTCTTACTCTTTTCACAAGTGTTATAATGAATGTAAAACATATCAACCCGCTGATTTACGAGATAATTTTAGAATCCGGGTCGTAAGACAGAAAAATATACCGATCGATGCATGTCCTGTTTACGAACAGATAAAAGGGATGTACACTTTCTTATATTAATTATGTATTACTTTGACATGGCATCAACTAAAATCTTTTAACTTGGGATGCCCATCGTTCCTCGCTCAGGTGTTAATTAAAACATTCATTCTATAAAATATTCCTCGACCTCATGAACAAAATTCATGCGGACTTATATAATAGAGATTCGTACCGACTGAAAATGTTTTCATTTTTAGCCGCGATCTCTGAAATCTCCATTTTTCTTTGTTGAGAAAGAAAAACAAATCTTAATTTCAAGTAATAATGAACTTTGTTTTTCTGATTAGCAATTTCTTTTTTAAAAATTGATGTAATACCCGTGTCTACATGTGGAAAATATTAACATATTCAAATAACTTACCTATACGTAATTTGAAGTTATTAAAGGAGTGCTTGTTAAGTTCATCTAGGGCTTCTCTCATGGCGAAAGCAAAGTCGACCAGGGCCGTCAAATGTCCCCATTCATCAGGACCCTAATTCGAAAAACAGGCAGTGTTACACAAAACGGCAAGTTAAAGGAATATAAACTACATATGGGGTAAACTTCAGAACCTTTGATTAAATGAATAAAAAAGTGAACAAACGTGAAACAAATAAATTAGGGATTGGTGCTTTAAAAGAATAGTAGTAAATTATTTATATCTGAAACAGAAATAAAAAAAATTTGAAGACAGGGTTGCGTCATAAATTTTTGTACTTTACAGAAAACCATATCCTTTAAAGTCTGCATGATAGTCGCTATGCTAATATCGAAACAAATTTAAGTGATTTAAATTTTATATATATATATATATATATACCGGGTGGGCAAAAAGTCCGTATATATATATATATTTTCCGGTTAAAAATTCATAAAAACCGGAAAAATAACCAAAGAAAAAAAAAACGTTTGCAGGGTTAGCATCGCTAGGTCACGGGATTTCTTTTAAGACAGGAAAAAAAATAACTCAAAAAACAGCCGAAAGGTGGCGCTGACGTACACAAGTCAAAAGAAAATACGCAAATAACGAAAAGAATGCTTCTAAATCGTTTATTACAGGAGTAGGTGTTCCACATGACCCCCAACACATGGGATAATACATTGCAAGTGAGTCACAAATCCAGCAACGGCAGAGTGCAGAAGTCCGAATATATACATGACACCTCCCGGTGGATCGCATCTTTCAGTTCCAAAAGATTGGATGGACCAGATAGATACACCCGGGATGATACACCCGTTGACTTGTGTACTTCAGCGCCACCTGTCAGCTGTTTTTGAGCTTTTTTTCCCTGTCTTAAAAAAAATCCCGTGACCTAGCGATGCTAACCGTGCAAACGCTTTTTTTATTTGGTTATTTTTCCGGTTTTTATGAATTTTTAAAGTTTTTACGGACTTTTTGCCCACTCGGTATATATATATATATAGATAGATAGATAGATAAATATCAATATCAGTAAAGATATTTTACACTGAAACGGTTTTGAAAAGTTTTAAAAAGAGTGATTTACGTTACCTGTTTTTTGAAACTTTAAGGTCATAGTTTCAATATTCCTGCTTAAAACTATAATTTTACCAGAAACTTGAATTATAAAGTTAAGATATTTTTCGTTTTCTGCTTGTACCGAATTCATTGATAGATTTTTTAATTCTAGTGTGTCTTCTGCTAGATTGTCAAAGCCATTTACATTCTTCTCTATTTAGCTATGAGGGTGAACACAGCATATTCGGATTTTTTTATAGCATTTTATCAGAAATACAACTTCATTATGTAAGCACGTAATGTGTTATTATATTTGAACAATTTTTAAAGTTCGAATCACAACTGCGCAAATCAGAAAGTGAATCTATGATCTTCAAACCTAGGCTTTTATAATTCCTTGCAATAAAATGGGTAAGACAGAAATTTATCTAAATAGACTTTTGTAATGTGTACACTCTGAACTTTCCATTATGAACAGTGGACATATATCACTGTTATTTCAGTGTTGATTAAAAGAAATTCTGTCGGTGTATAGATAAATATTTCTTACTAAAAATATCTAAGATGGAAATATTTTCCCCCTGAAAGTTAAACCAAGAACTTCGTAATCCCAGACTTTTAAAAAGAAGTGTCTGGAATTTTCAAAAATTCTCGTCAAATTCCAGAACTATTTTGAAGACAAAATTCAAGACCATTTTTTAAACTTCAAGAACTTGTTAAAACTTAGTGGAAAACAAAAAGCTTGAAAATGTTTCAATAATAATTAAAAGCAACAAATAGTATAAAAGCTATACATATATATGGTAATAATACGATAAAAAAATTATTGTAATTTTTTTAATAATGAAATAACATTTTGATAAACAATTCTTTATAAAATTAAAAAGTTTCTATTTTGATAAAGAAACAAAGAAAACTTCATGGTGAAATTGGCGAATAACTTTTATTTAACAATGTTTTATAGTTTTTAGAGTTTCTTAAATGTAAAACCTATGTTACACAAATATCAAAGCTAACAAAAATTTCGTAATTCTTGTGTATGACTATAGCTCGTTCGACATGAAAATCACTTTTATTTTGAAACTATTTCAAACGACATCATACGCAGATGCGTGAAGTTATTGTATCAGAAAACATCGAGCTAAAACGATGTTTCAGTTCATAAAACTCTGTTAATTGAAACTAGTAACAAATGCGTAGCGTTACGAAATACAGATGTTATACCTATGGAGTCATAGCAATACATCATGTATTTAAGGGTAGTGTAATACACATGATGTCAAAATGATGTTTCAACAAGGCAGGAAAGGAAAAATATAATCCCCATCAATGTATTTCTGATGTTGATTCTTCAAACTTAAAAGAAAAATATATCTTAGGTTTAAATGTAACGAAAATTTTTTACCTTTTTATTAATTTTAAGCGACATGTTTATGGCAGTGGCGATCGCTGAACATATGTTTTAGACATGTAGGTGAGAGAAATAGAGAAAAAAATAAAAATATTCCTGTCAAATATGAATTATGAAAAATTCAACGAGGGTGAATAACAAACTGAAAAGGAGGCGAAAACATATTCAATTACATGTTTCGTGAAAAACGTTTTTTTTCCACACGAAAAGAGGCCTTTTTTAGACTTCCAGAGAATTGATTCTAAAAGGGGAACACTATTTTTGTAGATAACCAACAGCCTATTGCGCGGTTTCCTTTTATCATTCCTCTCACATTTCAAAGTTATGTGTAACACATGATATAATTAATATAGATACAACTAGAAGTTTCGCCCCTAGACTCGCTCCTCTGTTATGGATAATAGCGAGATATATAGGGGTGATTCTCGGGCAATGTAACAGCTTCCATCCATTTACTGTTGTCACCCTTAATGCGAAGGGCGTTTCATCACTGTTGAATTATCAGTTTTAAAATTCAATTAAAGATCGAAAATTTAAGATATAGATTTGAAATGAGGTTTATATGAATAAGAAAGCTTTCAGCTTCCAGATGATGTAAATATTTTCTTTGTAAGATAAAAACTCGAGGAGCATCTATATTATATCCACTGTGTTTCATTTTTTTAAGGAAAATATTAGTCTGTTTTAAAATATTTTTAAACAAATGAAGTCTAGTTTGAAAGAGAAATGTCTGTAGTCTTAGATTGTAAAAACATCAAAATTCTACGATCATTTTCTGGCGAGTTATCGTAATCTGAAGAGGAAAAAATTAATATTTTCCCACAAAACATAAAATTATAAAAAATACTTAAAGTCCGACGAAGATGAGACATGTCTAACTTTGGTCTTCCTATTTTTCTGCATCCATTGATATCACTCTCGACCCCATTACCCCAGCAGTTTCGGAGGATATAGCGTGACAAGCTTTTGACAGTGGCAGCGGGAGTTACTTTTTTTTAAGAATAGAGAGATAAATAAATAAATAAATAAATAAATAAATAAATAAATAAATATATATATATATATATATATATATATATATATATATGCCAGGCTTCGTTATAAAGATCGCTATCTCTTGCGAAAGGTCGCTATAGCAACGATTATTATCAAGTGTCGAAGCGAAGCTTACAAATTTTGATATCAGCATTCTACCACAATGAAACAATATCTGAGATGTGATGAAGAGTAATTTTAAAAGGGTTATCTCTCTGGTATTCCCAAATGAACTACCCTGGTGATGAAAAGTCTTATTTTCAATGATTTTCCTCACATATTTTCCTTTACTTTTGATGAAAGGATGCTAGACGGTGCATGATTAGCTTTTATTTGATTTATTATTGAAGGATTCCGAAAATTTTCCTTCTTTGAAAAATGTTAATTTACTTCCTATTTGCCAGGCTTCGTTATAAAGATTGCTGTATCTTGCGAAAGGTCGATATAGCAACGATTATTATCAAGTGTTGAAGTCAAGCTTCCAAATCTTGATATCAGAATTCTACTACAATGAAACAATATCTGAGATGTGATGAAGAGTAATTTTAAAAGGGTTATCTCTCTAGCTTCAGCAGTAGAGTCATATGAATTGACCCGCATTGCTTATAACGTCGAGTTGTGTATATGAACAGATAGAACATTTTATTTTTATGGACTACATGGACAGAAACTGAAGACGCTTGTATATGAATGTATGGTTTTTCATAAGTAATTTTTCACACAGGAACTTTATTATGAAAATGAATGTGAATATATTAGTAACTAAATTGCTTAAAAATAAATACAAATAGTATATTTACAAATTAGTCCTGACGAATGGAATTCTGTTATATCGTGTTTATATATGTATAAACAACGTGTTCATATTATGTGTATTAAACCTATTTAGGCAACGTACTGTTGCTAATAAAAGAATCGAATCAAACTATCGGCATAGAGAGTCTTATGCACTTCGCAAAAAATGTTTCATGCTTAAACATGACTTAAGTAAAGTGTTTGTGCCCTCATAATATTTCGTCTTGCAATCTTACCTTTCGGCTGGGATTCAAGCCAGACGCAGCCATATATGTACTGCTTATGGTCTTGATTTTCTCCAGCGGCCTGAAACGTTCTTCGTCTAAAAGCTAAAGGAGGAAAACAGTGCATGGTAAACAGTGAATAACAGGAAAAGTGTTTAAGGGGGGGCCAGGACACATTTTAAAATATTTGTTTATTGAGTTAAAATTTTGATTTTATTTTGTGATGGTTAACCATATAATTTGAAACAAAATCACATGATAAAACTTCTCATAAAGTTTTTAAAATTTTTAAAATTTAAAATTTCTTAAAAAGTGGGGTAGTTTAATATCATTATAACTCGAAATATTATTTGTCGAATTTCAAAATGTTTTCCTTTAATTAAACAGAAATATATAAATTTTAATTTTGATTCAGCATTTTAAAAAATATTAATTTTTTAAAAAAATTAAAAATATTTACAGTAAAAATTAAAAAAAAGATTATTTAACTTATCTTTAAAAAATCATACTTTTAAAAGTAAATGTTTTTTCAAATTTGTTTCATCAGAATTAAAGCAAACTAATTAAAGCAAACTAATTAAAGCAAACTAAAGAAAAATTTTGTGTCCTGGACCCCCGTAATAGAAAAGGGTGCCGAAGAAGTTTCACAATAAAGATAAATTAAAATATGCTAAACCGATACTTTAGAACTATATATTGATATGTTAATTTTTAATTCTGACCAATACTTGCATCCGTTGGACTGAATTCTAGCAATTTCTGCACATTTACATGGTAAAAGTTAGGGAAAAAATAATGGAATCTTGGTAGAAATGAAAAAGGATTACAAGAGAAGTAATCATTAGCAAAAATTCAAATCGAGAATATTTGGATATTACACATTCTGAACCAACATTTAGATCTATCAGAAGACTATCGATCTGAAATTCTTAGCTACGTTACAATATTAATTTTCCTTCTAACTATTTTGTAACATAAATTTTACGACACTGAAATAAATAACCTTTGAAAGGAAAATTATGGATAAGTTCAATGAAATATATTTTAAATTAAAAAAAATTGTTCATACATTCCATCAAGAGAGCTTGATTTTGTATCTCTGTGTCAAACAATTATTAGCTATATTTACTTTACTCGTGTTATTTTTTTTTCAATGTTAGATTTGTATAAACATTCAGTCGTGGAATATTAAAATTGTTGATTAGCTAAAGCCTATTCTGGAAGTATTTATCCAGGGATTTCAGTTTTACTTTCATGACAAAAATAGTTCCTCATCTTTGAAAAAAAAAATAACCTAGCAAAAAGGAACTGGAAACTTTTTGTTGAAAGATTACCTGCACGTGACCACTGTTCTAAAGACCTTTAATCCGGTGCAAAAGTAAGACTTGAAATCTGTTGAACTTGAGAAACCCATTAAACAGTAAAAGCTCAAGATAAAATAATCTAAATTTTTTACCTAGTAAAGTATTTTATTCCTGATATAAAGCCACATTCCATTGTATTCTGAAGAAAAAACATTCTTATTTCTGAGGGGCATGAATAATTTATCACCTGAAGGCGACAAGTTTATTCTTAGTTTTACAGTTATTTGTCTTTTCTTCTCACATTAATCTGTTAAAAAGAGTTAATCTTTTCTTAACTCCGTAAGTGGGTTATATGAGTAAATGAACAAGCGTCATTTTGTATGTGTATGAAATATATGTTTTATTTTGGTAATGACAGGAGTTCGCTGGGTCTTTTACTTGTTTGGCTACCAGGTAGGATCAAGCCTGAAGATATTTGCATATTATAAAGGAGTAAAAGCAATGACTGGCACGATCAGATGAGAGAAAACTATTTCAGTGCTTTATTAATCTATGAAGAACCTTACGATTTATTCGTTTACTACGGGCCCGGGCAAAATTACATTAAGTCTTTGAAGGAAACATTGTTAGCGAGGGTGAAAAATTGAGCTCCTTTTAAGAAATTGAATTAAAAAGCTCCAGTTTAATTTCAGAATATGTTGTTATTGTTTGCCAGTGCGAAACATTTGTCAAGACATTCGCACATAATCCGCGATAATTGCTAGTTTCTTTCAATGGGGATACCGCATAATAAAAGAACACCTGTCCATTGTACCACCTCAATTTTGGTTTGGTTTGGTTTGGTTTGGAGTGCTACTGTCAATTTTTGTTACACGAGGGCTAATTAGACCGGGACCTACTGGTTAAAGCCGATTCCAAATGACTACAACTGTCCATGCCAAAACAATGATTCAAACCCACAGACTCTGGTATCGAATGTCAGTGCCCTAGCCATTCGGCCATCGTCCGGCATTCTCAATTTTGACCGAACACCCCTCAGGGTTGACATCTGGGGGGATAGTACCTTCTCCCCCTCTTATAAAGGTACTTTCCGTTTAACGGATTTAACGTGTCCATATCCGGCTCCAGTTCCAAGCCGAACGCGCTACAACTAGGCTACCTCGGTTCACATAATTACAGAATGTGAAACTATACTATGCTGATATAATAAAAAACAGGACTGAAGGATTCAGAAATTAGAAAATAATAGTTTTGAAAGTCTGAACCAAGATGTATAGAAGAAAAATACCATGAAAGAGAAAACTCTTTCACTCGAATTTAGTACCATCGAGTTGAAAAAAGTTTCTCAGAACTCTAAGCAATTCGCCTGCCACTGATACATAAGTATAGAAGACATGCATAACACACGTAAAAAATGTCATCAATGAAAAACACAGTGTTACCTGGTCGAAGTCGAAAATGATTTCATTGAGAAGCCTAATGCATTCCACTCCATTATTAATATCTTCAGAATAGAAAGATGCAAAATTAGGGATAGATGCGAAAAGCACGCCGCAACAGCTATAAGACTGTGCATATAATTCCTGTAATAAAGCAAGTGAAATTAAAACGAATTTCAATAACACTAGAAGCTCTATCTAATTTTATTAATGGAAAAATAGCACAAGTACACATGTTACAGTGTTCAAGATTACAGATGCAAAAAAGATTGTTCATTTAACAAAGAAAGTGTAATTAAACATAGACCTAAAATTTGACAATCAAACTGATAATAGTTGTAAGTAGCAATTTTACAGGTTGCTTCAATGCAAGGGAGAAACATAAAGTAATCTCACGATGGAGAAATAATTTTTGTTAAGTTAGTGTGACAATCAGAAAATTTCACTTTTTACAGCTCAAGTTGATGATAGACTGACGCAGAATGGCTTGGAAAAA
Source organism: Dolomedes plantarius (assembly GCA_907164885.2). Classification (NCBI taxonomy): domain Eukaryota; kingdom Metazoa; phylum Arthropoda; class Arachnida; order Araneae; family Dolomedidae; genus Dolomedes; species Dolomedes plantarius. Next base: position 108,369,057 of record OU015495.1, on the reverse strand, counting down.
AGCAACTGCCTGTACGGAAACCTAGTGTTAGTTTTTAATACATTTAATACTTCTCAAGAACGAATATACAGTTAAAATATAACTAGACAAAAACTTGAAAGTACCATACTGATGCAGCGCAGTAATCAAAATTTAAACCTTGCAGTTTTTTGCGTCCTCATTTTGAGCCTTCAATAAAATATACACCTTCACTGCCACTGTAACCTATTCTAATATGCCACATATAGGATTCAGACTGCTAACTAGTATTGCACAAAAAAATATATTTATCTTTTGGTCCAGATATGAAAACTTTTTGTTCCGAATTTGTGTTGGTGTCATTATTAATAAGTTTAATCACCATCAACAAATCAAAATCAAAATTACAGAAATCAAAATTCAAAGCTTACAAATGTTTTTTACGACCTCATTTTGAGACTTCAATAAAATATATACCTCCAATGGCACTGTAACCTTTTCTAATATGCCACATATAGGATTCAGACTGATAACGAGTATTGCACAAAAAATATATCTTTTGTCTAGATACTATGAAAACTTTTTATTGCGAATTTGTGTTGGTGTCATTATTAATAAGTTTCATCATTATAGAAATTAATTTAGAGCTTTCCTTTGACTGTACTTACTTCGTAATTTCTATCCTGCAGCAAAAAATAAGACGCAACGTGGTCGGGCAAAATATTTTTCAGTAGCTGCTGATTGTGCTGTCTTAGTTCTCGCATTTCCTGAAGTTCTTTCTGAGCTTGGAGTTTCCACAAGAAGTCCAGCCTTGAAGTGATCTCAATCTAGCAAAGTAAGACGAATGCCAATTACTGAAATGTATTAAAATGTATCACCTGTGACACAATTACATCACGCAATGTGATAATAGCGATATATTTCCAATTTATTTTAAGTACATTCTAAAACTGATACGCTGTCGCAACAAAAAATTAGAATACTTAATTATAATTTATACACACTGATATTTTATTTCTATAAACTTATGTACCCACATTCTTACAGTGTTTATTATTTCAAGCGTATTGCTATTCTGTTCTGTTTTATACACAAGTATTTACTTAAGTAGAATTTTCGAGGACAATCAAAAGCAACGGTACGTTTTAATTTAAGATTTCAGTACACAGTAAATACTAGTGGTAAAGAAGACCTAAATCGGTGTTTCTTTCGACAGACAAGAGATAATTTTTTTTTAAATTTTAAAACTGAAAATTTTCAAAATTAAATTCTTCTTTACAATCCATGGTAATGCAGTTGAAGGTTCAAATTGGTTTCTATGTAAAGAATTTCCTATCATTTGGCAGTAAATTTTTCCCGTCAGTATCACAGGGGACAGTGCGGAAATGGAAAAAAATCACCATCTAAGGCAGAGTGTCCAACCTTTTGAATTACCCGAGAAGCTCTGAGGGCGGAAGAATGGCCTTGGGCCTCGTATAAACTATATAATACAGCTAATTTATATAAATAAAAAAATTCTTTATTTTTTATTATATCTTAAGAAAGAGGGCAGCATAAACTTAAAACTAGTGAGATATTTGACCTTCTTCTTGTGAAACTAATGTCTCAATGTCTCGTTCAATGAAAGTGGTTGTAATTCTTAGTGAGTCCTTAAGGTTTCTCATCAGAAATTTTTAATCTAGTTTTACTCTTCAAGTTCATGCTCTTTAAAAATAGATGTTTCCGAATGTAGCTAGTGTCAAAAAGCGATGACGTAAATAGGGCGTGATTGTGAAGAGAGTTATATTTTTCTTTGGGAAGATAATTCTTGTAAAGTTTACGATCGTTTGGGGCCTTATTGCCAGCTATTAAGAGCCGCATGCGGGCCACGGGTTGGACACTCCTGATCTAGGGTATTGCATCATTTTGGTGATTGCTAGGGGGAAGTTACCAAGGGAGTAACTGGGACCCATGGGGTCGTTATTTTAGACATTTTAATCTACTGTCTTAACTGTTCAAATAAGGCGTGTCAAATAAAAACATTCTCTTGAAACACTCTTTAGCCTACTATTGGCAAAGGGATTCTCCTTAAAGACGTAACAACGATTTCGATGCATTGTCGTTGGGTATAAAAAATAATTTTAATAAAAAAAACCTCTGTGGCTTCTTTTCTGACATTTAGACTTTATATTTAATTTATCGGAAGATTTTAATTATCATTTGTTCTGGTATCTCAAGGAAATATATAATTTCCCTATTTACATATGAAAGATACGAATAGTGCAGGCACAGTTAAAAAATGAAAGACACAAGAGCAATAACTCTTATGTCCAGGTGTTAGTTGTTTTCCACGAGGATGTATATAGATACCACTGTTAGTAACAATAAACCTATTTTGGGCTGTTCAATCATCGTCTAAAAATCATCGTCTCAGCGTCGGTGTTGTTTGGACTAAAATATTCTATCTTGCTGTATCACAGAAACAAAGCCAATAATAGGTTAATATCAATGATTTCTCATGCGGCAGAATGGACTCCCATAATTCAAAGGTTTTTTCCCCCCACTAGATTTTGATAATAGCATCCCTCAGGTGGTGCATGTTATTTGCGATGCACTTCCGAAGCCTTCCTCTAAAGTTTTCCATCACTCTGTTGGTCCTCTTTGAAGGAATGGTGGCAACTTCCGCACGAATAGCGAACTCATGGACTCGTTACATATTTTCAGATGTTCTAAAGTTCCGACGACGACCACTTGGCTTCCTTGGTAATGGAGACCCACTTTTTCTCAAGTTTGAAATCCATCGCATGGTTGTTTTTCGACCAGGAACGGCATCATTTGAATACAGCCAGAAGCGGGTGCTACATGCACTCTGTGTTGCGGTTACGAATCGTTGTTTTTAAAGAGCTCCTCGATAACGAAACCTCGATGTTCGCCGGACCAACTCCTGGTGTCTGCTGACAACTAGAAAATCGGCCCGAACTGTTGCCACCTCTCGCGCTTCCCTATCCACACCATTCCATAACCAGTGATCTTCAGAAATGCGGGAGTCCATTCTGTATTGCTTACGTTCGTCATGAAAGCGAGAGCTAAGTGTTAGACCATCCTGTTTAGATCATAACGACTGCTATATATTGACAGTATCACTCGTGGTAAAAGAATGAATTGAACTCACACACACATGTATATAATTTATATGAAATTATTTGTGGAATATGTATTAGCTAGTTTAAATAAAGTTCTATAAAAGAATCTTAAAATATTGAATAATTCTATGACAGGCGCAAAAGGTTCCTATTGTGACAGACTTCACAAAAATGTCATTAAAATGCGAATTTCAAAGGAATTACATAATTATGTTTCAGTTTTATGCAAACAAAAAGGCTTGCTTTGGTTTTGGTTTGGAGCTCTACGGATAATATTTGCTGCACGAGGGGTTATTAGACCGGGACCTACTGCTTAAAGCCGATTCCGAATGGCTATAAACACCCAAGCCAAAAGTGGGATTCGAACCCACAGACTTTAAAAAAGGCTTGCTACCTTCATCTAGAATCAGAATTAAATGCTTCATCAGAAAATCAGAATTAAATGCAAAAAATTCCAGTTAAATTTTAAAAAATCTCATTTTATTACTCATATACCAAATACAGACATCTCGATAAGACAATATAAATTTAATCTAAACTTAAACGGAATTCCAGCTTTTATTTCTTTTCAAACTGAGTGTAACTTTATTTAACCGTGAACAAATAAAAACATTTTTAATTTTACGCTATTTTACTCGCTGTATTCCTTTAAATGATCTTTTTTTTACGGTTTTCAGTTAAGTTAAACTTCGGGCTGACAGAAGGCAATGGGAAATATTCTTTGATGGTTTAACTCAAACGAGCTTATCATCGATTTATCGGATTTCAAAAAAGTCTGGCTTTGATGACATAAGTTTATTGCAACGTTTTTCAAACTTTTTCTAATAGTGGCACCTATAAACTAGATGAATATTTTCTCGTGGCATCCTGACTTTTCAATATACTTTGAATACGGAATAGTTTAATAGAGCTAATTTATAATAAGCATTAAAACGTAAAATTGTGCTAAATTTTCAAGAAAATGTTTGCAAAGACTCTCTCTCTCTCTCTCTCTCTCTCTCTCTATATATATATATATATATATATATATATATATATATATATATATATATATATATATATACATATATGTATATATATATATATATATATATATATATACATATATATATATATATATATATATATATATATATGTGTGTGTGTGTGTGTGTGTGCGTGTGTGTGCGTGTGTGTATAAAGGCATGCATAATATTAAAATACATGTATAATATTTTATTTCACTTGCATTAGCTGTATATTTGGGCTCATTATACAGTATAATTTTACGCTTAGATTGAGAAGCAACAAACTTTAGTCTGTTAATGAATTGCCGCTGTACCTTTTCATCACATGACATTCGCCTTCAGTAAATCAGGGTGAAAATTAGAGGATTTTTTACGTGCTTAAGTGAATTTATGTGAGGTTAAAGTTAGGGAGACGTACAAAATTAGTCTGCAATTTAGTCAGTTGAAAAGAAGAAACTCTTTCAAAAATAGTCTCAAAATACATTCTGAATTTGCATGCGATCTGCCATTATTCACACGTTTGGCATATTCCATTTTTCAATACACTTCTTCGCGCAAAATGTCTTCGAAACTGTCAATTATATTTGATTGAGACCGAAAAAGCTTTTATTGCGCTCTACCCGAGGAAAAGTGTTTCGACAACAGCGGTAAATCTTCTGCTTTATGTACTTCAGTACCTAGTACTTTTATGAATTTTACAGAAGCAGTAAGTGCATTCAGTGATGAATGGACGAGATATAATTGACGAAGAATCGTACTTTTTTAGGTCAAACAGAAATTTTGAATAAAAATTTCATTGTTATAAATAAAACGGACAATATATATATATATATATATATATATATATATAAAGTTCAAACACTCATCACCAGGGGGAAATGGCGCTGTATGCAATATTGTTAAACGAAATAAGGGTGGGAATATAACTTAACCTTTTGTTACACGGGTTTAAAATTTTGTATACCCTTAAGAAACATTGACCTAAACAAAATTACCATTTAAAGTGTGCGCATTCCGTAAATCGTTTTCTTACAGATCGCTAATTTGTGAATTTTGAAGCCGGAATTCGGCACTAAGACATGAAGATATCGGTTTAAAACGTTTTTAATCGTTTCTAAAACGAAACTGTTTGTCGGGTTATGCAAAACCGCAATAGGCTTAGGGCAGGAAGAAACAAGTGATTTATGCAGATGCGCTTTACACGTCATTTGATTTTCGAGATAAAAGTGAGCCTGTTTGTCAGAGTTCTCATTGTTGCGAATCGACAATGTCTCTAACCATGCAAGACAGTGCTTTTCTCGTTAAATGTTAATATGAATGTGATAGCAATGAACGGCGTGCTTTGCAAAGGTATCGTTCAGTAAGAGGAATACGCCGAGGGCCAATGACACCGCAGGGTTTGAGGAAAATGATGGCAAAGTTTGAATCCACGGGTTTGTTATCTGTTGCACCTGGGAGGGGAAGGAAACCTGCTTGTGTGGAAACCGAGGAGGCTGTAGCATTAGCAGTGGAGGAAGCAACAATGGAAAGCACACACGGTACGTGCAGCGTACGTGCTATCGCACGTCGAATGGATGTATCATGGAGTACGGTGTACAAAATTTCCCGTAAAGGGCAGAATTTCTACCCATACAAAATAAAACATGTTCAAGAATTTAAACTTGCTGCAAAAGAATCTTTCGCTTTGGAATTCCTTGCACGGATGGAAATGGACGAACATTGGCCATGGAACATTTTGTGGACAGATGAGGCCCATTTTTACCTAAATGGCGATGTCAACACCCATAACTGCAGGATTTGGGCCAAACAAACCGCTCATGTTATCTACCCAGTTACATTGCATTCTCCTAAAGTCACCGTTTTGTGTGGTATGACAGCTAGTTTCATAATTGGACCCCTTTTCTTTGAAGAGCAGTCGAAAACTGGACCTGTTACATGCACTGTGACTTCAGCTCGCTTAGAGTCAGTGTTAATATGTTTCGTGATACCTGAACTCCAGCAACGTGGTATTTTAGACACCACGATTTTTATTCAGCATGGGGCCCCACCGCACATTGGTACATGTGTCACACTGTTACTTGAGCAACATTTCACGAATGAACGGATTATAGGCCGAAACTTCCCCACAAAATGGACCCTCCGGTCACCAGACCTCAACCCCTGTGACTTCTGACTATGGGGTTATCTCAAAAGCATTGTTTATTGTGATAATCTAAAGAATTTGGCGGAATTGAAAGAAGCGATTCACCGATATGTCCGAAACATTCCTCCTGATATGCTAAGAGCTACTGTTGAGAATGCAGTAATGCGATTTAACTTGCTTTCGGAAAATGGTGGACGCCACATTAAACATGCTTTTAAACACGTTTCAGAAACGATTAAACACATTTTAAACCGATGTCTTCATGTCTTATTTCGTTTAGCAATATTGCAAACAGCACCATTTCCCCCCTGGTGGTGAGTTTTTGAACTTTTTTTGGCGGAAAAGAAACTCCCATGACCTCCTTTAAACTATTACCAAGTTTGATAACATTTGGTCCAGTAATTTCCTTTTCTGACCATTTCAAAGTGGAACTTTAATTATAATCACCCTGTATATATATATACAGATGGAGTCAAAAATAATACGAACACCTAAGAAAAAGTATGACGTATTTCACACCTGCAGTACAGCCGCGCCACCTTCAACATAAGTCTGCCACCTAGTGAGCGTGAAGAGGAAGGTATCAGTCTCTCAACAGCAGTCACCGACGTTGCATGCTTCTATCGAACTGTCTGTGATAAGTTGAAATGTCAGACCTGTTAGAGTTCCAAAGAGGAATGATAGTTGGAGCGCGTTTAAGTGGAGCATTGGTTACGGAAACAGCAAACCTTTTGGGGTTTGCAAGAAGTACGGTATCAGCCGTTATGACAGCGTACACGAAGGAGGGTAAGACGACGTCTTCAAAGCACAACAGTGACCGAAAGTCCAAGCTTGCTGATAGGGATAGACGGGTCTTGAAGCGCATAGTAGCCCGAAAGTACAAGCAAACATTATCCGAGATAACATCCGAAATGAACAGTCATCTCCAGGACCCCATTTCAACAAAAACTGTCGAAAGGGAACTTCATGCTGCGAACATTTATGGCAGAGTGGTAATTCGTAAACCCTTGGTGACAGCAACTAAGGGCCTGTTCACACAGGAGTCCGTTGCGTTGCGTTAAGGAAAATATGACGTTGAGAGGAAAATAAACCAATCATAGGCGTTAAAAATTTCATTGCTAATCGTTTGGAGGCATATGATTGGTTTATTTTCGTCTCAACGTCATCTTTTCCTTAACGCAACGCAACGCAACGGATTCCTATGTGAACAGGCCCTAATGCTTTCAAGCTACGCCAATGGTGCAGAGATCACAAAGGCTGGTCCCCACAGCAGTGGCAACAGGTAATATGGTCAGATAAATCGTCATTCACCCTATTTCAGACGACCGGACGCGTTTATGTCTGGAGAACGCCCAAAGAAGCGTTTCATCCTGAATGCCTCTTGCCGACTGTGAGGCATGGGGGTGGCTCCATTATGGTATGGGGTGTTATATCTTGGCGCATGGGAGGATCAAATCCAATCACTATCTAAGCGTTCTAGGGGATCATGTCCATCCTTTTGTCCAGACTGTATTACCTGGAGAGCGACCGCTTTTTCAAGACGACAACGCCCCTATCCACACTGCTAGGTGTGTTCAAGAATGGTCCGAAGAGCATGACGATGCAGTTGAACATCTCGCCTGGCCCCCTCAGTCTCCGGACTTGAATATTATTGAACATTTATGGCAATATTTGGAGTCCAAACTTCGTTCCCGATTTCCACCTCCATCCGGACTTTCGGAATTAAAGACCACTCTGCAGGAGTAATGGCTTAATATTCCTTTAAATATTGTCCATGACCTTTATGCATCTATCCCACGTCGCATTAAATCAGTACTTCTGTCAAAGGGTAGTCCAACCCCCTATTAATAAAGATTTTCCATTATTTCACAGGTGTTCGTATTATTTTGTCCACCATCTGTATATATACAATATATATATATATATATATATATATATATATATATATATATATATATATATATATATATATATATATGTGTGTGTGTGTGTGTGTGTGTATTCATTTTGGGGCCCTTATTCTTGGAATACATGCTTTCCCCCCGTAAGGAAAAGGTTAACAGTCGTTTATGTACTACGCAAGAAAAATGATAAAAATTCAGATTACACCCAAAAAATCTTTTTCTGAAATTGTTTTGAAATTAACATGTCAATGTTCTTTTCTAAAATACGACGATCATTATTTTGCCTTTTAGTGATTCAGTGAGAGACGAATGAATATGACATTTTTATCAAAAGATGCTTTAAAAAAAAACAAAACAAGTTCCTTGTAAAGTGAACAAAGCGTTTTAAATTAAAAGTAGCTTTAGATTTGTATTTAATCAAAGATTCACCTACACCACAAATTTAAAGCAAGCGAAAGCGTGATATGCAAATGTAGACATATTTAACTGGCATAAATTCTGCCCATAATGTAGATCGTCAGGCTAATATCTGAAGGGTTCTTTTGTTAGTCATGCTAATAATTTTTATCGGTGCGAGCTTTAAAAGGTTTAGTTTCATTCTCCAGAAACAAATTTTCTTTGCATACAAGGAGAAATGTTTACTGCAACGTCTAAATAAAGATTTAGTAAAAATCAATAGTAAAAGATTAAATATTTTAATGAGAAAGGGAAATCTTTTGCTTAAATGAATATTCATTTAATATATAAATAATTGTCTGTAATTGGAAAGTTATGACGGAGAACGAACGCAGTTTCCTAATCATTTGGAATTCATTAAAATTTTTCCGCGAGATAGCTACGATTTAAACGATATTCACGGTTCTATGAACACTTTTTAACGTGACATTTTAAAGTCTGATTTCTCGTTTGTGTATATAAATATATTTTTCTGCTAAATAAATATTAAATTAAGTAGTAAAGATTTATTAATAAATCATGCGTCTTTGGCTTCATGTTTAAAAAATTCATACTGATGCTTATATAATTCTTTTGTGTTTTAAAGAACGCCAAACTATTTGAATTGTAAATATTTACTAACACTTTTCTGAAGTAAAATATACATTAATATGCAATATGAATTAAATTTGTATCTGATTTAAAATTTTTCCCAATTTTAATAATTAAAATTAAAATTACAATTTATTCTTAAAGAGTTGGATTATATGTCTTGGATTCGAGTCTTGGGGAGGGTGAATCTTTCAAATGAGGTAAAAATAAGCTATAAATTTTACTGCTATATTAATACTTAAAAGACAGGCCTTAACAGTCTGGACGCAGTGTTTAGGTTGAAAAAAAAATTGAAAATCGGTAAATAAATGGGAAATTAAATGTACAAAATTGCGCATCCTGCCTGTGGGACCTGATGTGGTCTGGCGGGGTTGCTGTAGTGCGATTCGACATCAAGATTTTGCCACATAACCGTAAGGTTGGGACGGGGTGCTTCTTGAATACTAATACTTAAATCTGCAGAGTTTTGGATTTTGTATATTGTCTACAAAACTTAAGGTTGGGGATTCCAAGATGGCGGCTAGGGAGGATGACGTGTTTTACGAAGCTCTTGAACAACAATGTAAAATAATTGATTCAGCTCTTCAGTCAAATTGTAATATGAACAAACAAGTACGAGAGGAGGCCAGACAGGCTTTGGGTGAGTTAAAATCCTCTATTTATAAGAATTTCGAGAGAATCAAAGCTGTTAATTTTTTGGAGGCTTGTAGAGAAAGTTTGAAGGACGCTATTTCAAAGCCAAGCTACGCTAGTGTAGTGGCGCCACCTAGTGTTACAAATGTTAAAGAAAAGTCTTCGGATTTTTGTTTTCTTGTTGATTCGGAAAAATGTTCTTCAGATGATGTCAAGAAGATTATTAAACTCAAGATAAATCCAACAGAGGCTAAGCTTGGTGTACGCAATTTGAAAAACATTGGAGGAAACAAAGTTTTGGTTAAGTGCTTTTCCGAAAATGATCGGAATCGACTTCAAACCGAACTTGGGGAAAAATCTCCGGAATTAAATATATCCATGCCAAAGAGAAAGAATCCTACCATCCTTGTTAAAAATGTGCCAAACGAAATAACTAATGAAGTTCTTATGAATGTGATTCTTGAACAAAATCCTAAAATCCTTGAATCTGATGAGAACGCGAATCTCTGCAGAGTTCGTTTTACTTTAAAGAACTTCCAATACACGAGGCACGTTGTTATTGAAACGCACCCTATGGTTCGTAAATGCATTCTTCGTCAAGCCGGGTTAAAAATTAATTGGAGTGTGTGTGAAGTAGATGATTTTCTTGTTATCAATAGATGTTTTAATTGTCTTGGGTACAATCATCGTGCTGCTGAATGTGTTAGACCATTAGCTTGTTTCAACTGCTCTGAAGAACACAAAGCGAAAGATTGTCTAAAGAGAAATGTAAAAGTTTGTGTAAATCGTATCCGCTTCAATCATAATACAAATAATGCTCGTAATAAAGTTGATGTCTATCACGAGCCCTTTTCTGATTGTTGTCCTAGTCATATCTTTGTGAAGAAGAACATTCAATCTCGAACTCATTATGGATAATTCTGTTAAACATGTTCTTAAGTGTGTTCAGTTAAACCTTCACAAATCTAAGGTTGCGACACAGCAGCTTATTTTAAATATGGAAACTGATGATATTGACTGTGCTCTTGTTCAGGAACCCCATTGCTACAAAGGTTCTCTTCCTGGTTATCCTAGTACTTATAGACTTTACTATGGTTCTAATTCCGGCATTGTTAAGGCGGCCATTATCGTTCGTTCGCGTGACCTTTCAGCTTTTCTTGACCTTAAAAATACAGATTATAATATGGTCACTTTGGATGTTTCTGTTGGAATTAATACGTTCACTCTTTTCTCCTACTATTTTGAGCCTTCAAGAAACATTGACCTAGATCTTCATAAAATTAGTCAAGTTTTTACGTACAAAAATCTCAATCGATTGATTTGGTGTATGGACTCGAATAGTAAATCTGAACTTTGGTTTAGTCCCTCTTCTGATGCTCGTGGATATAAATTAAGTGATTTTATTTCTGCCAACAACTTATTTGTTATAAATGAAGACTGTGGACCTACTTTTCGTGCCACCCAAGGTTCAAGTTACATTGATGTTACAGTTGTTGGTACTGATTTACTTGAGGATACTTCATGTTGGTGTCTTTCTGCAAATGAATCCCTTTCTGATCACATGATGATAGAATTTCAATTTTGCCTCTCCACTGACCGTTGCGACGCTTCAGATATTCCCTTCATAATATTCAATACAAAGAAAGCTAATTGGTGTCGTTTTCGGAATGTTTGCTCCTCCCATGTTGCCCGTTTCATTGACATTCTTAGTAGCTGTACTGATGGTTCTTGTCTTAATACTATTGTTGAAGAATTTGGCTCGGTTCTTTTCAAGGCGTGCTTATATTCAATGCCTGTTAAAAATCATGGCGTGCACAATGTTCCTTGGTGGTCTGTTGATATTGGTTGTATGAGAAAGAGACTTAATGAAGCCAGGCGTAGATTTCAACGTTCAAGAAATTCGATTCTTAGGGAGCTGTATAAGTGTAAATATCTTCAGTATAGAAAAGAATATAATCAAATGCTTATTGACGCTAAATCCAACTCTTGGAAGACATTTCTTTCGACCATTGATGTTAATAATGTGTGGAAAAAAATTTATACTTACGGTGTTAAAAGAAATTTCATGAAAATAGTTGAAATAACGGGTATTCATCTACCATCAGGAGAAACAACAAGCTCTTCAGAAGAGACAATAAATGCTGTGCTTCAAAAATCCTTCCCCTCTGATTCAGAGGAAGATGACAACGACTTACACAGAGAGTACCGCAGGTCAGCTCAAACCGCTTACCTTTCTTCTCTCGATCCTCCTTTTACCTGTGATGAAGTTAATACAGTTATAGCTATGCTACAGCCAAATAAATCACCTGGTCCTGATTCCATCACAAATGAGATCATTAAACAGTTCCATTTTTTGTTTCCTTCTTTTCTCCATAAACTCTTTAATATTTGTCTGGATGGTGGTATTTTTCCACGTGTTTGGAAGTGTGCACAAGTGATACTTATCCCCAAGGGAAATGAGTCTAAAATACCTCATTTGGATAATCTAAGATGCATTAGCTTACTTCCTGCTTTAGGTAAGTGCTTGGAGAAACTTTTCGTTAACAGAATTTGCTGGTTTTTGCGCCGGGGAGACTTTTTTTCTAGTGACCAGTACGGCTTTACACCTCAGAAGAGTACTGAGGATGCTTTGTTACGTTTAAGTGAGATTGTTCAGAGAGGTAAAAAGAAAAATTTGCACACAATCTTGGTTTTTCTGGATATAAAAGGCGCTTTCGACAATGCTTGGTGGCCTTGCATTCTCAACCTTCTTAAAAAAGCGGAACTACCACTGAATATTTTTTCACTGGCTGCTGACTTTTTAAAGGACAGAGTAGCCAAATTGAGACTGGGATCAGCTTCCACTATCCATCGGCTTGAGAGGGGTTGCCCTCAAGGCTCAGTTTCTGGACCTGCCTTTTGGAATTTGATTATTAACGATCTCCTCATAAAGCTTAATAAATTTGCCTGTTGTGATACTATTGCTTTTGCGGATGACCTCCTATTTTGTTTCCAGGGTAGGGATCTTCCTGCGACTTTCCTTTGTGCTCAAGAAACCTTGAACCTTGCTACCAAATGGTCAAAAGATTTTAAATTGGAATTTAACTCTGCTAAAACCAAAGTCATGTTTATTGAAAAACGCTATGTTCTTTATGACGCATTCCAGCTGTTTCTCGACGGAACTCCCTTGGCTGTGGTAGGGCAATTTAAATATCTTGGGGTTCTTCTTGACTGCAAGTTTTCTTGGAAAAAACACCTATCTTACATTTCAGAGAAGTGTGACAAATTGCAACGTGGTTTATGTCGCATTGCACGTAATACGTACGGCATCAGGTTTGATGTCCATTCGCTCATTTATAAGCAAGGCATTGAACCTTTTATTTTGTACGGCTCTAGAGCTTGGGGTATGGCGCTCAAGAAGAAGATTAATTGTAAATATCTCCGACGCATTCAAAGACGTATTCTCTTGCGAGTCATATGTGGATATCGCACCTTAAGCTATGAATCTGTTTATGCAATTTCTGGTTTTCCTCCGATCGACACTGCCATTCTTCATAATATCGCCTTTAGAGAAAATTTCTCTACTTCTTCTACTTCTGGTTACGATTATGTTTTACCTCCATCTGATCTTCCTCATCCCACGGAGAGAAAGGCTATCAATGTTATTAATTATTGCAACAAAACTGCAGATGATTTCCCTGTTACTTGCTATACTGATGGCAGTAAAATTGATGGCAAGGTTGGTTTCGCTTTTGTTGCCTTCAAAAATGGCATTGAATTCGAGCATTTTCAATTTAGAATTCGAGATGAATGCACTGTTTTTATAGCTGAACTTTTATGTTTAAACTTTGCCATTAAATGGATCATGAATCGAGATAGTGCTGACAAAGATTATCTCATTTGTACCGATTCACTTTCATCCTTGGAGACCTTAAAATATATTTCTTCTGCCAATAGCATTATCGTCGAAATTCAAAGGCAACTCAAAACCCTTGAAAGTAAAAACGTCTCTGTTTTCTTTGCTTTTGTTCGTGGGCATACTGGTATCTTTGGTAACGAGCGAGCCGACTTCCTTGCCAAGTCCGCTACAAGGCGTGAAATTGACATTAGTGTCAATATTCCCAAATCTTTTTTTAAGAAGGTCATGTTTGAGAGTATGGTGGAGTCATGGAACCAAGAATACGTCAGCTCAAATAATGGTAGTTTAACCAAGAAATTTTTCCCGTCCATTAGAATGAGACTCTCTTGCCATCACTTCTTTGTTAACTACAAATTGACTCAGTTCCTCACAGGACATGGAAATTTTAAGAGCTATTTGAGTAGATTCAAATTGTGTTCGGCGACCCCCTGTGATTGCAGCGTTGGTGGCGAGGAAAATACTGAACATGTTCTGTTTTTGTGTTCGAAGTACCGCAGGGAGAGAAATATTTTTAAATTGGCTCTTAAGGACTTAAATATTAACTGGCCTCCCAATTTCTCTCTGCTCGTTTCTGGGAAGTGTGCTTTCGGCTTATTTTGTAAATTTATTGTAAATATTTGTAATTCTTCTTAGTTTCTTTTATTTGTTTTATTTTGTCTGTTTCTTATGTTTTCTTAGTGTTTTATACTTACCTCTGTAAGTCCCGTGTGATACTTTGTGGTACACGGGAATTTTATGTGTATTTTTTTTTAATAAAAAAAAAAAAAACAACTTAAGGTTCTTTTATCTCAATTTTTACTACAAAGTAATAGTTCCTTAAAATTATTTAAATTCTGCCTTTTTCCAAGAAATATTTTTGGAATATTTGTAATCTAATCTTTCATTACTTTACCAAGTAACTTACTTTATACCAAGAAGGGCTTGTAGCGGCCATGTGGTACAGCACGTTGGCTTTCGGTGCTGAGGGTTCGCAGATCCAATTTCCGGCGTCGCGCCACTAAAATGCCTTCGTTTGTGTTGTCCCTTCATAGGGGGTAATGCTGGTCCGCCTATGTGGTGCCCCCCTAGTAAAATGGCCTGCAAAACTGTGATGTATTATAGGCGAATGTCTTCACAAGTGCCTCCGCATTGATAAAAAAAAACAACTTTATGCCAAGAATACCTGAAACAAGTGAAGTCCCCACCACCGAATGTGTCTCTCAAGCAAGAATGTGTCTCTGGCGGTAAGTACTTCTCTGACATTGTACCATAATGATCCGCGAAGTTTATCTGGTTTCTTTATTATGGAAGCACCGTATAGGTGAGCCCGAATTGCTCCCTAACAACTTGAGTTACGCATGCAAAAAAAAAAGAGGTACCAAATTTAATTTATTTTTGTTCCCACTTGTTAATGCAGAGATAGTGTCTTTAAAATTTTAGGTTCTTCTACTATATCTTCTGGACTAAGAAGTGTTTCTTTAAAATAAAATATTTTTATTTCAACTAAAAATACGAATATGTGACGCATATCAGTATTTCCTGCCAACGTATAGATAGATTACCAGTAAAATAGTCAGGTGCCGTGTTATCTCTAAAAAAATTGTTTTAGCTTCAATTTTTTGCGATTTACGGAATTTGCAAGCTTTATGTAATGTTATAAAGTAGTAACACACACATACATCCCTGGCCATTAAAATTGCAACACCCGGAAGGAAAGCAAATAACAAAACTCCACATATTGTATGTAGGAAGAAAAAACTAGGAAGAAAAAAGGATTAAATTTGTAGGCAATTTGTGGGTATACAGGGTTCTAAATTAGTACACACAGCTGCTGTCTCTGACAGCTAAAACAGCTGTCACCCGGTTAGGCATCGAATCGAACTGGGTTTGGATGACAGATCCAAGCCCAGTCATTCCATGTTACTTCAAGTCTATGCCACATTTCACCAATCGCAGTAGCTGGGGAGCGCTGGCGGCCCAGTCTCTCAGCAACCCATGACCAGATGTTTTCAGTGGGGAAGAGATCTTGAGAACGTACTGGCCAGGGCAACAGCCGAACACCCCCTGTGTCGAGGTAGGACACGACGGAAAACATGCGGTCTTGCGTTATCTTGTTGAAAGATGACGTCTGCGAGGCCTCGAAGATAGGGTACAGCCACCGATCTTAAGATCTGAGAAAAGTAACGCTGGCTATTCAGATTACCAACGACGTGAAAAAGAGGTGTTCGTGTCGTGTATTCAATGGCTGCCCATACCATCAAGCCAGGCGCAGGGCCCGTATGACGATATAGAATGCAAGCAGACCACGGGCGTTCTCCTCGATGCTTCCAGACACGGATACATCCACCATGATGATGCACGCAGAACTGGAACTTGTCTGAAAAGACGACGTGGTGCCACTCCTGTATCCAGTTTTGTCGCAGGGCGCACCACTGTCTCCTCGCGTCTCTATTTTGAAGTGTGAAAGGAAGCCGCAATAATGTTCGTCGTGCAAACAGTCCTTGCTGCTCCAGACATCGTGGCACTGTCCGCGCGGGTACTTGTCGAGCTACAAATAAATCCATTTCCTTAATGAAGGTCCGTGATGTGTCTGTACGATCCTGCAAAGCCGACCTGAGGACAACATGTCTGTCCTTTCGGGTGTTAGTGGCAGGAAGTCGTTGAGATCCTGCATGGCGTTCAGTATGACCCTCCTGAACCCATCGATTCCATCGACAGTCGCTCGATTCCGACCAATACATCTAACAATATCTCGGAACGATAAACCACACTCTCGATAGGCAACGATCCTGCCGCTGTCGAATTCTGATACATGCTGGTAGTCTTTTCTCCTTTTTATACGGTATGCGGCATAACACGATCTTCTCACAAACTACCAACATTCAAATACGAATTCCGAATGAGACACCCGCTACGTAACTTTCATTTTATACAGAGTTTGAGATACTGTTTCTCTCTCCTGCGTCGTTCAATTGCGCTTAAATGCTAATCATTTGGATATCCCAGCATCTTCTTCCTTTATGCAAAGGGGACGTTTGTATCATCTTTCATGGTATTGCAATTTTAATGTCCAGCAGTGTACATAAAAAAGACTTCACGCAAAGTATTCCTTTATTATTGTATTTAATGCATTTCTATGATTAGACGAACATATTTTAGATGATATACCCTTAGAAACAGTTTTCAGAGATCATAGATTCAAAGTTATCAATCATTATTTATTGGGAGTACTTGCACTCTTAAAAACAATAGCTGATAAATTATTCCGAAGTTTAAACTCGTTGAACGACGGAGACTGCGTAACGAAACTCTTGGCTAAACTTTGAAAGCGATCCAGATATTCTGAGCAAATAGCAAACAAAAATCTTTCCGTGAAGTTTAACTTCCCGGACTTTTCGCTGGAATTAATTCGAGTCCTATAAATTCGTTCGTTGATTTTCTTCCGGTTTAGACTTTAAAGGGAAAAGGATTATACAACGGAAGTATTTGCGTCTTCAAACGTATTTACACTTTCAGCATGTTTTTTTCGCAATATCTTAGCAGTTTTTGTTCATTTTTAAACGAAATATAGATGTTTGATTTTTGGGCTTTGAAAATTGATTTCAAGGATTTCTGTCTGGGAAGGGAACGCCATTTTTATTATGAAGTTACGTATTACGTTATTATTTACTGTTTGACTAACCAATTTTTTAATCTCTCTTTTTTCCTCTGCCAAATTCTAACGGCACCGACTCTTTAATAAATCTTGCTCTCTAGTCTCGAAACAGGATGAAAAACGATTTCGTGTGAATTAGAGATCCGAAATATCTAGGTTGTTTCACTGTCATTTATACAGCATCAAACCACTTCACTAATAGGTTTCTTTCCGAATTCGATTATATTCCTCCTTAAGTTATGTTGCATAGATGCATGACGAAGTGTAATTTAAAGTAAGAGGTATTTCAAACGAATTGTTTAACGTAATAAATTTAACTGGAGGTTTAATTATAATTTGAGGATAAGAACTGGCATACTAATTTAAATTTTTATATCAAGTGAGCATTAGAAAATTAATGAAATAAATCACTTTCTACACAATCAGTTCAATTAAGAAACACTCAAAGATAAAATAAGCTTCTGTAAGCATTGCATTAGAATGGCGACTTGACTTGGTGACAAATGGTAATTAAATGCCTGATGCACCAGAGGAAAGATGAGACATAAGCACGAGGCACTTATAAAATGTATCTCGGTGAGCCGAATTTTGCAAGTTTTTCCCATACAGTGATGCAGAAGAAATCAAGACTTTGATATTCGAAATTGACTACCGTTGAAGCCATTCCTGAAAGAGAATCAAGCTAGAGAGAGAAAATTCAAGTATTACCTTCAGGAAGTAGTTGGTGGAAGTTAAAGCGTAAGGGGAGGGTTATAAAATAATTATTAGAGTATTTAGTTCTGTCAGCTCCCAAAAAGAGCATATATTGTAAGTCAGACGTATATACCATATTTTTTTCTTCCATTTCAGCTGTGCACTCAGGTCGAATAACTAATTACATTTAGATAGTTACTGAATGGTATTTATTCATTTCTTTCACCGGATCGTGATAATTTATACGCCAGGGAAATTATATAAGCCAGTTGATTGTTTTCAAATTATGAGAGAAGATATGATCGCATGTCGACTAATATAAAATTCATATTCATATGAGTCGCACTTAATCATATAAAATGTCAAATACGGTGCTGCCCAAGTAAAACAAAATGACTTAAAGTTACCTGTTTCCATAATGAGGCAACGAGAAAAGAGAGTTTGGCTTTTTCTCCCATACCGATGAATTTTTTATATGTTTTCCTAGATAACTTTTGTGAAATATTTAGATTGTTTTCAGTACATTTTGTTATTTAAAGCATCAAAAGTATTTCATATTATCTTGTTTCGAAATTTTACATTTTAATGATTAGCACAATATTGAAAAGTGTCTCATTATCTCATATACAACCTTTGTCCAGAAAGTTCGGTGAATGTATCTACAGTTACAATGGATTGTTGTCGTACATGAAACAGCTCTTACTGTTCTTCCAAGTAATCACCGTAAGCGGTAATGCACATCTGGGAACGGCTGTACAAGTCTTTGAAACTCCTGGCGGAGTCGTCTTTAGGGATGGCCTTCAGCTGGGTCGTAGCATTACGTTGGATGACCTAAATGTCCGAAAACCTGTGGCCCTTCAGGGCTGCTTTCAATTTGGGGAACAAGAAATAGTCCGGGGGAGACAAATCTGGAGAGTAGGGTGAGTGATTCAGGGACACACCTCGCCTGTTCGTCAGGAAATGCTGCACCAGAAAGACAGTATGTGGCCTTGCATTGTCGTGAAGCAGGGTCCAGTTGCCTTGCTTGGCGTACTAGGGGCGTACCCGATTGATTCGTTACAGCAAACGTTTCAGGATATCCACGTACTTATCGGAATTTAACGTGGTGCCCTCAGGGAGGAATTCTTTATGGATGAAACCCTCAGAGTCGAAGAACACCACGAGCAGATGCTGGATTTTTCACTTCGCACCTTCTTGCTTTTCGGCGACCCTGGACCCCACCTCTCCATACTCCAACGCTTACCGTCGGGGTCGTATTTCAGGTACCAGGTCTCGTCACCCGTGACAATGGTTTTCAAGAAATTTGGGCTTCGATACGCCATGTCGATGAAGTCTCCACAGGCGTCAAGCCGAATTCGCATTTGTTCCAGCGTCAAAGTGTGGGGCATAAGTCGGGAATAAAGCTTGCGTTTAACCAAATCCTGGGCCAGTATGATGTGGGCCATCTCACGACGAATTCTCACTTCCTCCGCTATCATTTGCATTGTCACACGACGATCCTTGGCCAACAATTCCTTCACTTTTTGTACGTTTTCCGGGGAGCGTGTAGTTGCAGGCCGACCACTTCGGGGGGAGTCTTCAATGGTGTACCGAACTTCTCGGAAGCGTTTAAACCACTCATACACGCTTTTCAAGGTTACCGCACGTTCTTCGTAAACTTTTAGCAGCGGTTCACGAATGTCTCTCGCTGATCCATTTTGAATTTCGACCGAGAGAACAACACCTTCACTCTACAATGAACTGTTTCCATACGATAAGCTAACTCGTATCGCCGCCGCTCAGGAAATAGTTCAGACCAGTCTTCACCTGTCCGGTACGGTATGCGCCGGTTGTAAACTCTTACGACCGTGAGCACTATGACGTCATTCACCGAACTTTCTGGGCAAAGGTTGTACAATGAAGGTAATTTAACTTAATTTCGCAAAAATACAAATACTGGAAATTATTATACAATGATTGGGTTAACAATATAATTAATTGTCTCTCGTATACCGATAAAGCAATATTCTAGGAGACTCTTCTATATATTAATATGTTTACGGTTGGGTTTTAATACAGAGAAACCTTTAAATTTTCACTGTAGAGTGTATTAAACTAAAATTTCCTTCAGCCTTCTTTACGAGTTACGGTAAAATGCTACAAATGACCTACTGCTTGCAGTGTGTAGTTAGTTTGTAGCCACCGAATAAGTCTGATTTAATACGTACTTCTAAAATGTAATCTCTGTAGTGATTTTTTAGAAGTACGAGTATTTTCCCTTTCAATCAGTTTTTTCAATTTTATTAAGTAAATTTGTTTATTAACTCCCCCTTTTAAATTTTCTTCAGCCCATTCTTAAGTAGAACCTTTTATAATTGATTTGAGAAAACCATGTCATTAGTGAATCAAGAGCGCACTGAGAGCGCCTTTGGACACATCTCGCTGCATAAAATATTATATTTAAAAATTAATGCAAATATGTATGGGTCAACCAAGTAAATAAAAGTTAATTTGATATATGCTTAGAAGTATTTTAACACACATTTGATGTTGTAAAAATACAGTCATTTCATATTTACCTTCACATGTTTACGTGAAGATGGGGGTATTCAAGTAGGAAATTTTTATACACTATGTAATTAGTCCCAGGAAGTAGGTAGAGTGCCGAGATCTGGGGTTCATTTTTTAGTGCTGGTAGACTGTACTAATATTGTAACTAAGGTATTTGAAATAACTTTGCTAGCCAATAAGCAGCATGTAAGAATTGCTCAAAGTAAAACAGGGATGTAGGATGAGGGGGAAGGCCAAGGGATTGGGATAATTGTCCATTAATTAATTCGAAAATTAAGTGTTAAAAAACCCTAAATTTGTGTGACAGAAAATTTTCTGTGCAGTTGCGATGATAAATTCACTGAGGTGCCTGTATTTTATGAATATGAAAAAGATTAGACTAATTATTATTCAGCATATCTTTAAATGTGTTTGAGTTAAAGCAAATATTTACTTCAACTGAGAATGACCTCAATATATTCCGATTACTGGAATTAATGAACTTCTGATTTTGTTAATTTTTTTATTTAATTTAGAAAAAAATAACAGGAGGACCTTTGAAGTCAAAGTAGCTACTGATATACTGATTACTTTCAGACACAGATCCTGTCACATTAGCCAAATTATTAATCAGGACTTCTCCGATGCAACTTCCATATAATAACTACAATTATTCCTCTTCACCAATTAATAGTAGAATGTCGTCTCTATTATTTCTTGGTGAGTCACTATTTCTGCATCAAGTTTGACAAGTTACTATTTCTGCACCAAGTTTGACAATTTACTATTTCTTCACCAAGAAATAGTAACTTGTCGTCTATTTTGTGAAAAAGAAGATTCGAAAAAATTGACAACGCTGCTGGACATTAAAATTGCAACACCAGGATGTAAGAAAAAACATGATTATATTTGTGGGAGATTTGGGGGTATACAGGGTCCGAAATTAGTACACACAGCTGCCGCCTCTGGCAGATAAAACGGCTCTCATCCGATTAGGCATCGAGTCTAACTGCGTTTGGATGACAGATATGGGCAAGTCATTACATGCTTCTCTAAGTCTATGTCCCCCTTCATCAATCAGAGTGGCTGGAGATTAGTGGCGGCACAATCTCTCAATATCCCATGACCAGATGCTTTTAATGGGTGAGAGATCTCGAGAATGTGCTGGCCAGGGTAACAGTCGAACACCCTCTGTGTCGAGGTAGGTCAGGACACGAAGGGAAACATGCGGTCTTACGTTATATTGTTGAAACGTGACGTTTCCGAGACCTCGGAGATACGGCACAGCCACCGGCCTTAAGATTTGAGAAATGTAACGCTGGCTGTTCAGATTACCGACGACGCGAACAAGAGGTTTATGTGTCGTGTTCACAATAGCTGCCCATATCATCACACCAGGTGCAGGGCCCGTATGACGATTTGGAATGAAAGCAGTGCTGCTCTAGACGTCGTCGTACTGTCCGTTCGGATACGTGTTCTGAAAACAAGCCCATTTTCTGACTCAAGGTCCATGATGTGGTTGTACGATCATGGAAGGCCGACCTAACAACATGTCTGTCCTCTCGAGTGTCAGCGACGAGAGGCCGTTTAGATCCTGCATGGCGTTCCGTATGATCCTCCTGAGCCCATAGATTACATATTATCATGACAGTCGCTGGGTTCTAACCAATGTGAGTAGCAATGTTTCGGAAAGATAAACCGCACTCTCGATAGGCAACGATCCTGCCTCTATGGAATTTCTACACGGGCTGGTAGCCGTTTCTCTTTCTTATACGATACGAGTCATAACAAAATCTTCTCACAAACAACCAACATTCAAATGCGATTTCCGAATGAGAAACCCGCTGCGGAGCTCTACTTTTAAACAAAGTTCGAGGTGTCGTTTCTCCCTTCTGCATCGTTGGATTGCGCTTAAATGCTAATCATTTGCATATCCCTGCCTCTTCTTTCTTTCATGCGAATTTGACGTTTGTATCATTCCTTCATAGTGTTTCAGTTTTAATGGCCAGCAGTGTATTTACCGCAAAAAGAAATTTTTATAGACAGAAAAGTCGAGGCCAATGATATCTCTTTATACGATTGGAAGGCATTTTATGTGGTATATAAGGATAAGAAAATGATACTTCAGAATAATGGGAAACACCATTTCCCTTTTTATGTAATAACAGATTCATAAGAAAAAATGCATTTTTATTTGATTGACATAATGTCAAAGTTGAGAACAAATGCAGTGTTTACTTTACGTTCTAATGAAATGTTTGGCAAAATATTCAGGTACTCGTAAAAGAAAAATTACGGAATGTAATGCACAAAATGGTATATGCCTTAATTTCGCAATGCAGCAAAAGGTGACATGCTTAGGCAACTGAATTTTAATCAACTTCTAGATATTGTTTCTTTATTCACCTTATCGCCATTTCGAAACTGCAAGTTCAACAAACACTACTGTTTTCACAAACAGTAAACACGTGGTTATTTCTGGAACATGGCAATGAAGCCTAGGAACTCGTAAATATTTCTCTTTGGCGAAGTGCACTCCGTTTACATCTCAACTTTCATTTTGTGACTCTTGGAAATTGGCCTAAATCAAAAGAGCCTTGTGTTGTGTTTTCTCATTTTCCATTGCAGGAAAAGTCTAATATTATCAATAAGCTGTATCTATACATTTCAGACTGTATGTATAACACTGGAAAATAACAACTGAAAGAAATACAAGTATCTGAACTTCATAGCATCACAGATTTTGTCTTAGCTTGTTTTGAAAATTCCACATATAAAAAGTACTTTTACTTTAATATTTCAAAAAGTTACTCACCAGTCTACAGTGGTAACTAACCATGTAGAAAAATACAATCAGGAGTACAACAGCTCTGATTCTTAGAGGAGTACAACCTTTTCTGCAAGACATGAATTCGATATTTACTTCAAAGTAAAATTAAAATAAGTAATAAAAAGAGGAAATAAGTGGTGAGGAAATTTTACATTTCCTCACCACTGTAAGGAAAATATTAATGAGTTAATTTAAAAGATAATTATAGAAGAACTGTTTAAAACCTTTGAGTTCTATTTTCCAGGCAGTACACAATTCAATTTCGATTTTGGAACGACTGCTTTATGTTGGAAAAGCATGTAGATAATATATGTCCCAACTTATTTCGGTAACCGTTAGTAACACGAAAAAAATGGTTTGAAAAGTACTCAGTCTCCATGAATTGGCATTTCAAGCAGGGATAAATTTATTAGGAAGACATACAGAAGTTAAAACATCGTGTGACTTAGCTCATCAACTGACTAACGAGCTCAGAATGTTTGATTAAAACTTCGGATTGTGTCATTCTATGAAAGACGAGCTAATGGAATAAGAACATCGTATGACTTAGCGTTCGGCTCATCAACTGACTAACGAGCTCAGAATGTTTGATTGAAATTTCGGATTGTGTCATTCTATGAAAGACGAGCTAATGGAATAAGAACATCGTATGACTTAGCGTTCGGCTCATCAACTGACTAACGAGCTCAGAATCTTTGATTAAAACTTCGGATTGTGTCATTCTATGAAAGACGAGCTAATGGAATAAGAACATCGTATGACTTAGCGTTCGGCTCATCAACTGACTAACGAGCTCAGAATCTTTGATTAAAACTTCGGATTGTGTCATACCATGGAAGACGAGTTAATGGAATAAGAAAAACAATCGAATACTTGTGTATAGAGTTATGGGAATCAATAAACATTGCATGTAACTAAGTCATAATAAAGAAAAAAATAAGGGCAGCAGTAAATGTTTTGTGAAATTATGAATTCGAGATACTTTAAAAAGACAAAATATAATAAAATCAAGCATAACACAAACCAATAATACAGATTTTATAAAATTTTTACATATAATTGTACCCGGGACACAGCTTTTACAATCGAAACCCCTGATAAATGCTAGACAAAGGCGATTCATCGACTGCAAAGTATAATATTTGTTTACCCAAATAAAGGGACAATTGTAGGATGCATAAAAATAAAGAAAAATCTGCAGTGCTTTTGAGAATACTCACGTTGAGCAAGTACCATCAAACAGGTCTGGGAAGGCAAACAGCATAATTAGCAGATATACAGCAAGCATAGCGCACAGGAGGCCGAGTTTTAACAGGTAGTGCACCTTCAGAAAGGATACGCAAGCCACCATTGTCAGGATCCAACTGAGTACGAAATACTGAAAGCAGAATGTAAAAGTAAAAATACAATATGACAGTAGCACTAAACTCGTCTAAGCGAACACAAACAGCTTATCTCTACATAAAAATAAAGAAGGAAATTACATGTAAGACATCAAAAATAAAGTTTTAAGTGGTCACTTATTTCCGTAGTCGATTTCCCCAATCACGATATCATCGATGTTCTTTTTTTCATATCTGAATGTTAATAGAACAGAATATAATACTCTACGAAATGCTGAATGAAGGAAAATCTTCACGAAAGTTAAAATTACAAGTTTAATAATTACCTGCGTTCATTATGTATAAGCACAACACGTCATTAATGATACTTGGAAATCCGTGTTTCGGATAAAAGCAAGGATTGACGTCCAAAGTGTTCATCTAAGAAGTTACCTTCTTACAAGATCTTTGTTTCCTAGCAATATGAGTTATGTTGAGAAGAATCAAATAGTCAGTAAATTGGATGCGAAGTTTAACGAGGGAAGACTTGGCAAAAAAAAAAAATTGTTGCCATTAAAGTAAATATCGGATAGCGTCAGCTAGACGTTTCCATATGCCATATTTTCTTATAAAGTGTTGATAGTCTGACGTCATGTCGAGAAGCCTATCAATAGGGAGAGGTTTTATAACGGGGTTCTTGTTTGGTTTCAAGTTGATGCTACTCATAAGACCTGTTCACATAGAATCCGGAGCGTTAGCGTAAAATTTTATAACTAATCATACACCAATCATCGCCAACGGAACAAATCATCGCCAACAGAATCCTTAAGGCCATCCGCACACGGGTCGTCTCGTACTCGGCTCGAACTCGAAGCGATTTTTCCCACCACTCAACTTTCTACGTAATTGAATGAAACTCCACTAACGGGGCGATTGGCAATCGGCTCGAAGTCAAATCGGTCTCGATTCGTACTCGTCTCGTTTCACTCGAACTGTTTGGAACGGGAAAAATCGAGCTTGACTCCCGGAATTTTCGATTATCAATGGAAGTGTTCAACATTAAATTTGTAGGAGAAGAGGAAAAACACCCGGAGCTTTATGACCACACGCTCCGTGAATATTCTAGAAAAGATTGTACAGAAAAAGCGTAAAATGAAGTTGCACGAGAAGTCAACTTGACAGGTAATGTATTTAATTACAAACTTTATTAATGTTATATAGTTTAGTTAAAAAAATTATCACATTATAGTATTTCTTTATTAATTACAAAAACTTATTACAATCATTCATTAAAAAATATTATTACAATTTCACCAAATGTGTTCTGATTAAATACATAAAAAATCATAATAATCGAATACAAAAACACAGAGCGAAATTCAATATATTTAATTTTTCAAATCAGTAAACATAAAAATTATGTTTTTAGTTTTGATGAAAAAGTGTCAAGCCTGGACATTGTCGTGCTGATTACTACCTGAGTCCCACCGTCTGACCCACACAAACACAAGAGCATGGCACAAACTTTTGTATCTTAAAAATTATATGCATTTTAAACTCCGATTGAAAACGAAATTTCAAATAATTTTATAATTAACACAAAAAAAAATATATTTTTATAACATTAAAATATACCGAAATGAAAATTTTTTGACATTCTTTTGATATTCTATAGAATGCTAAAAATTTTGTATCACTTTCTTGTAATTAATGTGACGCAACAAACAGCCGATGGTGAAAATTCCGTTCCAAGTACGGATGTACTTGTACTCTCCTCCGAAACTTCCTCCTTTTTATCTTACAGTATCAATATAACATAAGAATATCCTCCTCATTACTGGAGCTGCTCAATTTAAACAAATAAAAACAAGAAGTTTTGTACTTTGCACGTTGAACACATTCAACCTACTGAGAAAAACATGGATTCGTCATCTAGCTCCGAATTCGAGACGAAACCACTTCGAGTGCGATTCGACTCGTGTGCGGGTGGACTTCGCATAGTTCATACACGACGCACATCTCGCTTCGAGTTCGAGCCGAGTACGAGACGACCCGTGTGCGGATGGCCTAACTCTGACGTTGGCGGATTTTACGAGAACAGGCTCAAACCGATGTGGCTGACGCTTTAAAGCACTTGCAGCGATACTGATCACTTTTGTCAGGGACGTGCTTAGGGTTTTAGCAGCCCTGGGCGAAACACATTTACTGACAATAAAATTTCTCAACTATTCGGCATTTTGCAACTATTTTGTGATTTCATAGAATCCAACAAAACGGTTTATAATTTTTCAAATGACTGTATGTAGTGACTGAAAATAGATTTTAGTAGAAACTGATATTGAAAAAAGGGATTGATAATCAAGGTTTTTACTACAACTGAATTGAAGATAAATCATGTTTTTCTAACCGAGAAATTTTTCGAACCCAAAGGATAATTTGTTAATTAATATTCTTTTCAAAAAATCGAAACTTTTTTTTTTTATAAGTTGAATTATAGAAACCGCGATAAATGAGAGATTTCTTAAAAAACCCGCAACATTTAGAAAAGTGTTACGATGAGGAATAAAAATGGTGGCCTTAAATTTTTAGCGGCCCTAAATTTTAGCGGCCCTGGGGGGTTGCCCAGTTCGCCACCCCCTTAGCACGGCTCTGGCTTTTGTTACTTCAAAAGTCATGTTTCTGTTAAGGTTTCTCAGTTAACTTAATTTTAACGTAAACTTTAACGGTCGAAAAACATTACTTTTGAAAAAAATTCGTAACAAAAGTAAAAAGTATCTGTAATATAAGCGTTACCCACAGCAATACGAATAGCATCAGCTCTGGACAGTTAAGGGACCTTTCAGTTTGTAGTTTGTTCCAGATACTCACAGAGATACAGAAGTGGCTCCCTTTTCGTTTAATCACTAGCCACAATTGTCTTGCTAAATATCTATTACATTTTTGGGATTTTTCAAGATTTTTTGTCCCTTTTGCGATTGAACTGAAGATATGGACGTTCTTCATCTGTGCCACTGTCCGGTTGTCCATGCTAGAGATCCGTTTTGGCGATACTGGAAGACGAGAGAACTCGTCTTCCAGTAGTCTTCCGTGGGTAAATGCTTTGTATTTGTTCTTCTCTTATTCTGTTTTACAGTCTTACTGAATTTTTCTGGCTTAGGAAATTAATAAGAAGAATAAAGATGCGTTTTAGTAGGAACGTGGGAAAAGTGTTCTTAAAATCTCCATGAGTCTGACGTAAAAATACTTTGCTGAAATTCTGACTGATCCCTCAACAAGAAGTCGATAAAAATCAATAAAGATTTAAACTATATTAAAATTCCCTACCTACTCAGAAGATTTTATACTGAATATTCTGGTATGTAGTAAAAGTATTAAATATTGCGCATTGTTAAAATAATTTGCATAAACATCAAAAGCATATGCTAATGCAGTTAGATTGTTGTACATGCAAAATATAATGTATACATCTCCATATTTATAGCACTTACAGAAAGTTAAACATACTGCAAAATTAAATATATGTATCCTGAATGCTTATTTATGCATAATTAAAATAAATTTAATTAAGTTTGTCATTATTGCTAAAATTTTTCATCACACTAAATTAAATAAGGCGTCAATTGATTAGTTAAACCATTGATACCGACACAATTTCTGAAAATTTTATGCATATAATTAAAACGAAAGTCGATAAGAGTAATCTCCATAACAGAACAAGTCATTTCGAGTATGACTAATAATTATATTATCTTTACTGCAGAGTTCAGAGGATTCAAACGTAAATATTGTCCAATATACAGGCAAACTAATGTAAAAATAGTCTTTTTAATTACGCATAAAAATCCTTTCAACGAAGAAATTCCAGTAGATTTTCAAGAGATATGTGTTTAATTAAAATACGCTACATAGAAAGGTAAATAATTCAGTTCTTACCTCTGGATGTCTGCAATGTGAGGAATTGTTGACTGGAGAAGTATAATTCATGCTACTATTTCGAAAGGAAGGGATTTCACAAGAAAACTGTAAATTAACAAAGAATTTGATAAAGTAAGTAAATTAGTTGTTATGGATATAATTCTGATCATAGTTTACTATCATTTTAAATTTAGTCCATCTTATTACTTTAGTCCTAAAATATAAAAAAAGAAGTGAAAGATTATATTAAAAAACATTTTTTTTTCTGTTTTAAAACAAAAGAGTGGAAAGGATATTTTTACCCCTTTTTCTAAAGGGGCGGTTTATTACTGTTTTTCGACTTTCGCCCATTCCACACCACAATGGCTTCTTTATGAGAGCAATATAATCCCTTTCCGGGGCGCCGTTCGCAAACTGCGAACGCCTAAGTCTAGTCTTCTTTTCACTTGCATTCAATGTATTCCAGTTAAATGAGCAGAAAAATGGCTAGTACTGCCATCTGTTATTAGTTTAAAGAAGTAAATACATTTTGTAACCATTAATTGGAAAAAGTTTCAAGATTTTTTTAGGTTAAAAAAATCTGCATCACTCAAAAGTGGAGGTTGTTCCTGAAAGGGATATAGGAGAACCAACGCCACTACCCACGCCGAGACAACACAAAAAAGATCGTGCCTCAGATAGGATTCGAACCCGGGATCACTCCACGGAAGCTTATAAAGCTAACTACTGTACAATATGAGCGATTGGAAACAATAAATAATTTCAGTTTACCAAAACAGTAATACAAAAGGTTAGCATACAGAGTTACATTTACAAATTAAGTGCAAATTAATATAATTAGAGAAAAGACGGTTTCTGAGGAAAGTGTAAAGAAATTGGACTGAACAACAGTAATTACAACAGAAACACAAAGTCCTTATAAAAAGTAAGATCCCTCGAAAAGCTCTTCTACCACTATATTATTTCTCAGGATTTTGTTGGAAGCCTTTATCATTTAATACTTGTTCACCACATTGAAGGGGTGATCAGGTTCGGTTTCCAAAATCCCTAAACGAAATCTCCTGTCCAAAACAGTCCAATCAGTTTCATCACAGCTTGTAGTTAACCGGGAAAGTTAATTTGATGCTACTTAACCTTAAGTTATGGTGATGTCTTTATGCGATTAGCTTTGTTGTATTGCAAAGTGAATGAATATTGCACATCACCCCAATTATCCTTTATCCTAGTTTGTTTCACTAAATGTCATCAACAAATAGCATACATACATGATAAATACATTTAATTCCGAATAACGGATAATTTATTGATGGTTATTTAATATCCTTACATAACACGGCTTCGATAGGGCAAATATGTTAGAGGCATACGTATTACTTTACAACATACGAGTATATATTGCAACATACATATGTATTGTCCATAAAACTCTTATGACACCCATTTTCATGACTTGACACACACTTTAAACGATATTCTTATACTTTCGTTTGATTCTGTTGCAGTGTTTTGCCAGCAAATGTTAACGTTTATAGTATATGTTTATTGTTGTATTAGATTAATGTTAGCTTTGACAAACGAGCCTGCATCTAAAGCACAATGTCGCAGTTATTGCACCACCTAAAACTTCCTTTCTAACTATGTATATATGAAGTCATTCACCTCTCCTTTTTACAGATATTCTAGTTTCTTTGTATACGAGCAATTTTTAATAAATACAGCCCTTTACTTGTTGAACATTCCTCATGCATTATTATATGTCCTCCATCTCTTTCATTTGTTATGTTGTTTTGTTGCGTTGTAATTGCCTGAAAATATTTTATAAAACACTAGGGGCTTCGCCCCTAGGCTCGCTACGCTCTCTCCTGTGTTAGGGTCATAGGGTCAAGGTCAAGGTATATTGAGTTTGTTGGAATGCCATGATCTTACGACTTTACCTCCTATAGCAAGATATGTACTTCAGAAAATATGTGCTCAGCAGTAAAATAAAAATTAAGTCCTCTTCAGGTAAGTAAAATAAAAAATATAATAAGAATTAAAAGAATAAAATTAAAATATTTAGAATAATAAGTAAAAATGAGCGCCCACCGAGATCGAACCAGGGACTATCGCATACGAGCAGCGCGCTGAAGCACAGCGCCAATCATGGCACAGCAAGTTGAAGGAATAAGTTGCTAATAGCGAGATACATAGGGGTGATTCTCGGGCAATGCAACAGCTTCCATCCATTTACTGTTGAAGGGGAATCACTGCGGAGGGGAATCACTGTTTCAACTTTAAAAATCAATTAAAAACTGAAATTTTAAGATAGAGACTTGAAATGAGGTTTATATGAATGCGAAAGGTTTCATCTTCCAGATGATGTAAATATTTTCTTTGTAAGATAAAAATTCGAGGAGCATCGATATTACATCCACATATGTGACGATATTTCTCGAAAAAGTAGGTTTAATATTTTGATGAAAATATTAGTCCGTTTTAAATTATTTTTAAACAAATGAGTTCTTGTTTGAAGGAGAAATGTCTGTAGTCTTAGATTGTAAAAAGATCAAAATTCTACGATAAATTTTTGGCGAGTTATCGTAATCTGAACATGAAAAAGTCAATATTTTTCCACAAAACATAAAATAAAAAAAACTTAAAAGTCCGACGAAGATGAGACATGTCTTACTTCTTCCCCGCGTTTTTCTGCATCTATTGGTATCGGTCTCGACCCCATACCCCCAGCGCACAGTGATTCACCTAATACAAGCTAGGTGAACAAAAGTCAATTAAAAGAATCGATTAATTGATGATCCCATGACAATAACAATACCCCATTGGTCACAATTTGTGGTAATAATTATGTCAAACATTCCAGAGCGATGAGTCATAAGTGGTTAAAGTGAAGTGATAAGGTAATTCGATTCATGCAAACAATTTAGTTGCAATTTTGCAGTGCTTTCAATTACATCTAACAAGATTTGAAGGGAAGAATATTACTATTGCTGTGATGGATTTTACTTGAGAACGTAAGTACTTTCTTATTTCATTTAAAATTTGATTCAAATGAGAGATAATATGTGCTATAATAGGTTTTGAAAAAACTCCTTTTTAATTTAAAATTTAAAATTTTTTAAAAACTTTATGAGAAATTTTATGATTTGATTTTGTTTAGAAATTATATTAACCATGACAAAAATTCAAAATTTTAACTCAATAAATAATTTTTTTTTAAATGTGCCCTGGACCCCCTTAAGTTTTTTATTATAAATATTCCTCAATCTTCTAAATTATCAAAAAATGCGTAATTATTTAATAAAACAATAAAATATTATTCATCATAACCAGAGCAATCAAATCGTAGAATAAAATGTTTTTGTCCACCTAGCTTGTAATAGGCGAATCACTGTGCAGCGGTTTTGGAGGAGATAGCGTGACAAGCTTTTGACAGCGGCGGCACCAGTTACTTTGTTTTAGAATAGAGAGAAAATGTGACTACATAATAGAAAATATGCC
Organism: Dolomedes plantarius; assembly: GCA_907164885.2. NCBI lineage: Eukaryota > Metazoa > Arthropoda > Arachnida > Araneae > Dolomedidae > Dolomedes > Dolomedes plantarius. The sequence continues at coordinate 108,336,927 of OU015495.1, read as the reverse complement.
ACGGCAATATAATGTAATTCCGGAAAGACATTTGTAATTCAACCTGTTGTGAAATTGTTTAAATTACATTAAATGTATTAAACATGTTCGGTGTTGCACCTCACCCCGGCTTACGGATTAACTATGTATATTTCAGTATGCTAATCAGTGAAATGAATTCTTGTGATGTAGTTGGAATTAATTGAAATGAATTTAAGTAAATTACGTTTTGTAAATTTGCGTAAAATTGGTTCCCGAAATAATCGAGTTGGAATATTATCAATTGTCTAAAGCAAGTATGTTTTAATTCCTATCAAAAATATAAACTTTTTAACAGGGATTATTCCACAATTTTTTTATCTTAATTGTTTAACAATTACTCAAACGTCAAAGGTAACCAATAATTAAACTTTCAGTCATACAACTGTTAAATAATGAAACATTATTTAACGTTTTCTTTTAAAATTTAAACATCTAAAAGATTTAAGATTTTAATTTTAAGAATGGATAGCAAATTCACAGGTAATTTAATATTATTTATCTAAAAGATATTTGTCTTCCCATAGTACGAGAGAAAAGAACAAAAGAATTAAAGAATCGAAGGCCATCCATAAACATTTCGGTTAGATGTTTTCCTCTTTTAACATTAACGAGGCCACGCATGTTCTTTGTTCCCAGGCCAACATTTATGAGTGAAAAAATTCGTAAAGAATTTGTCAATTTGAAAGAATGGTAATCAAATTCATAATAAATTCATATACAGTTTTTATAATTATTTCAAACATTTTGAACAAAGTTAATAAATGCTCACAATTTTACAAAATCTGTCACAGTAACTACTTTACAAAGATCATTTTTTTTTAAATGCGGAGTCACTTTGTTGTGAGACATTTGCTTCTTCTTATTCACTGCTATTTGCTGACTTCTTTATTATGGGAGCACCCTATTGCTGAGTCAGCATTGCTCCCTATGAGGGAGACGACACGGAAACGACCAAGCCTTATTCGGGATTTGGACCGATGCCCATTGCGTGGCAGCTCAGAATTCTAAACACTACACTAAATTTTTTTTTTGGGGAGGCAACGGCGGCTCTTAGGGTTATATATATATATATATATATATATATATATATATATATATATATATATATATATATATATATATATATAAGAAATAAACATTGTCTCATTTTAAATTTAAACTCCTTTAGTATTAGGTCTACGATTATATAATTTTAGGCTATGGAAAAAAAAATACGCTGGGATTTTTTGGGAGGGGCAATTGCCCTACTGCCCCCCCCCTCCCTGGAGCAGCCAATGAGTGGGCTTTCAATGATCTTTAAGAATAAAAAAAACATATAGTGACATGGAAATTTCTACATTGTTATATTAAATATGGAGTTTCATATTATTGATTTCAAGTTTTGATACCTAGTTATGTCTTCTTATAGCCGACTTTAGGAAAATAAGATTTTGCAGTAAACAAAAGATTCAATTTTCAGCGACAGATCACACCAGTGAAACTCTAGATGGAGTTGTTTTCTTGGAAAGGTGATGTAGCTCTTCATGCCTTTTAGACGGAATTCCCATTATCTACTATCAGCTTAAAATGGGATTTAATTGAATTAACCCTTCTTTCAATTTGGAAATCAAAAGTGTCTAAAATGTACCGTCTAAGACACTTTTAAACACCGAATCTAAGAAATGAAGTAATCTGTCGCAAACTGCTTTCGAGCTGAAAGCAGGTAATTGAAACATCAGCCAAAACACTTACAGGGCTATACTTAATAAGGACTTCATTTTGAAATGTAGTTAAATATACCTGTTATGCGGTAACCAGTGGTCTGATTTAAGGGGGTCCAGGACACAAAACTGTTGGAATTTTCAAAAAATTTTTTATTGCATTACATTTTTTTTGTTCTTTTACGCTTAAAATGATGTTCAAATCACGTTTCTATCTTAATTAGAGCAGGATAAATTATTATTTTTTTTTCAACATTCTAATAGTAGCCAATCGCTCTTTAAACCTTTAAGTGCGTTTTTCTGCATGATGTTTTTTTTCCAATTTCTCGTCTTTAAATTGTTATAGGTCGAGAACCGTTAAAGATAAGTGGTTGAAACTTGGAACATGTCTTTTACAACTATTTTGCTTTAAATTTGATTCAGCAAATTTGAAAAAAATATTCACTTTTGAAAATATGAATTTTTAAAAATAAGTTACATAATTTTTTTTGTAATTTGTAATCTAAATATTTTTAATTTCTTTAAAAATTAATATTTCAAAAAATACTGAATCAAAATTAAAACGTATATATTTCTGTTTAATTAAATGAAGAAATTTTGAAATTAGAAAAATAATATTTCGAGTTATAACGATTTTAAATTACCCCACTTTTATTAAAAATTTTAAAATTTAAAATTTTTAAAAAACTTTTTGAGAAATTTTATGATGTGATTTTGTTTACAAATTATATTTTTGACCATCACAAAAAAATTCAAAATTTTAACTCAATAAATAATTTTTTTTTAAATGTGTCCCGGACACCCTTAATGAATCATGATTTATTTTGTTTTCTCGAATTTCAAAGGTATTTAACATCTTAAAAATTTAGCACTATTGTGGACCATTTGGTTATATTGAATGACAGCTAAACAAAGTTTGTAAGAGTTCAAATTTAAATAATTTTTTTATCAATAATATAATGACTTTCCCCAACAAAGATAGTAAAATACTTCTTCCCTTCAAACAATCGTATCATGGCCTGGCCTTGGATTCTCTACCAATTTAGCAACTATGTTTCAGAGACATTAAATAAATCCTTAAAGTATCGACTTAGGTCAGCCAAGCACTATCGATTTTTAGTTTTACAACTAATTTTTAGTTTAACTTAAGTTACTAATATTTTTAACTTAAGTTAGACAAGTGATGCCAATAGGAAATTATGAGACAACGCACAGTGTTTACGGTTTAAGTGATTCAGTTTTAAGTCTCGGAGCAGTTGAGTCTGTTTACAACAGTTGTGACATCCCAAGTTAGTGACGCCTAGAGCATAGTTGTATAATTTTTCTTTATCTTTAAGGGCTTGCGTACATACAACTTTTAGTTGTACAACTGAAAATCGATAGTGAGCAGCTGGCCTTAGATCTATAGGAAAACTTGATATACTATTATCCGACCCTCCTTAGGTCATTCAGAAATCAAGTGATCTATCGTCGACCGCACTCCCACCCAGCACAAGACCCTCACGGAAGTACCCTTTCAGAAAATAAATTAAAACGGTACAAACCCGACTACACACGCGATTCTAAGCTAAATCTACAATACCAGATACAATACTACTTTCTTAATAAACATTCTTGATTCTTGGCACAAAACTTTAATCTAATAAATACTCAATGCAAATGTAACTTTACATTATACAATAGATATTATGACTTTACTTTTACAGTTAATCACAGTAATCCAGCATATTTACAATCTAGCATAGCTTAGATACAAAAGAAAGACATAAAGTCCAGTATACTGTACCAAATTCGCCGTGGCACCAAGAACGATGGCAGCTACTATGGCACAGAAAATCGCATTTCGCAAGGGTCGCCTGTTGTCGAGCGCCGATCCTAAAACGCGGGCCCATCCCGCGGATGGCGCTAGGGCTGTCGAAGCGCAGACGGCTGCAAAAGTCGCCCCCAGAAACAGAGTCACTGCTGGGAATACAGACACGGTCACCAGGGACCTAGACGATAACACATCACATATCTTCTAAACTAAATATGAATAGCGTAGGTTAAGCACTAGTTTGACACAGTTTCAGCGAATCACATCACATCTCCAGCGTACCCACCAGCAATGGACATAGAATTTTGCCCTCATAGTGGGCTTTGAAGGGTGTCCAAGACATAAGTTTTTATTTTTTGATTTTCCATGCATTTGGGAATGGCATTTCCCCTCAAATGTGTTTTTGAATATAGACAATAAGACAAAGAAAAAAATACCTGAACACAAAATTTTGTCATAAAATCTTAAAATTAAAAATTTGAAGCATATACTTTTTGTTATATCTACTGAATGAACTCCTATTTGCCTATATTTTCCCCACTTCTGTGTTTGAGAAAAGTTTCATAATAACTTGGCTTAAGGGCAAGAATTTTTACTTTAAATCCAAAATTTGGTGGTAGTTTAATAACAATAGAAAAGAGGTAAGCAGAACAAAATTTCTTAGATATACAAGGAATTCTCAGATATAACCTTTTAAAGAAGACAAATCGAAAAAAACTACGATATTCCGAGATAAATAAACTTTAAGTACAGATGTACAACAGGGCGCACCTATATAGTGCAGCATAAAATTTTTGCATCTGACAATGTAGTTATCATATAAACTTTGTAGTTTGTTTTATGACAAGAAAATAAAAACATCTTTTCTTTTTCTCTTAGAATTTGGTGTCTCGGACTTCCCCTTATGTATGGCATAGCCGACAAATACGCTGGAGGCAACAAAATTTAAAAAATAATAATTTATGTTTTATCTGGTGACTGACCAGCGATGGTGAATCAGGTGAATATATTCAGCCCGATACAGAATGAACCAAGCTTATCCCTTTCCTCGTTTTACGGGAATGGAGTCTTGGAGATTTTCTCTGGACTGGCAACCTACAAGCTGACAAGCTTGAACTATTTTGGCATTGAAATTTCTAAGGATACCTCTATCTCACAAATGCCTCTATTTCCAACTCGAAGTAGGCAATCTTATCTTAGAGTTCGAGTTCAAGCATCAGTTTCTTCCTCGGCTTGTGGTTCAACAAACAAATGGATAGAGATTATTCCTCGTATTAGGATTTGCATCGTGCAGTTAAAGGATTATTATTAAATAATTTTGCCATATAATTATTAATTGTAAATTTAGTAGACAACAGAGTGTTGGCTGTTCTTATGCAGCTTAAAATTGATTTCATAGAGTGAAAACAGCTTATCTTTCTGGTTTTCGAAAGGGAAATTTAAGTAAAAGACCCCTCTTAACCAGTCGTATTTGGTTTAGGATTTTTTCTGAGAAGGAAATACCATTTTTTTCGAAAAATTTTTCATTCATTATGTTGTTGTCAAGATATTCGTCATACATAGAGTTTTAGCTTGATTTTCTTTTCTGTTAAACTGCACAGAATTCTAAAATTTATTCATTTCTTTTACTTTAAATCCAATTTGCATTGTTCAGTCTTCATAAAAGACGTGCTATTTTTATTTTAATTTTTAAATAATTCATTATAATAATTGTTTTATTTTATTCATCATATTGTTTGTAATTTGTATTCTAATTGTGTTTCTGGTCAATAGATGGCATCAATATGTAACTTCTTTTTTACTTCAAGCTAAAATGTTTTTTATTCTGTTGTTATTGCACATTCGATTCAGAGTAATGGCAAGAAAATGGCTAAGAAATGCTTAATCTGTTGTGGTGTATATTCTATTCTAAGCAATGTCATGCAAGAATTCAAAAATCGCTATGTTGGATGCGATTCCATTTTTCTTTTTTTGTTGAAGATTCTGTGCAGATTATTGTTCAAACTGTTGACATTTTGCAGTCAAATATTCATTTTGTAAAACTTAATTCCGAAGGGTTATTCAGTGTGTCATAAATTCAACAGTTATGTGTTAAAATGAAGTCAATTATTAAATGCATTTTAAGGATACATGCATGGGACTAAATTTTTTAGTGTTGACTTATTATTCAAGTATTATTCAGATGATGTTAATGGTAAGCCATTCCATTATTACCTTTATTAAAAGAAGTAAGAAGATTGATTAGATGCATTTAAACAAGAACATTAAACATTTTCGTTAATGGATTCTCATGCAGTTCACTAAGATATGAAAGTTATATTAATAAAATAAGTGACCCCACACGCATTCATCTAACTGCAACTGAAAAGAAATTGTTCTATAAAGTTATAGTCAGTCATACATGTTATACTTTAAAATTACTGCTCATGAAAAGCAAAACACGCTGAGGAACATCTTGGGTTGACAAATTGCTGGGTAGATAATTCTGGTACGATTGGTAAAGCATTAAAAATAACCGTAATACTAAAATACCATCCGACAAAGAACTTTCAAAAATGCTTTTAAAACAGATACATGTTTGTAAAACCCTCTCCTCTTTGCTTTCAATAATAGCATTAATAATTAATTTTACAGTTAATCCCTTCTGCATATTTTTCTCTTGGTTCAAAATTTATTTCAAACAAAAAAAGTCAATACATTTTTAAATAACCATCTTATGCTCTCAGAAATATTTACAAAGTTAATTAGAGTTTAAACGAAACGACTGACAAGATTGACAAAGGAACTAAAGAATTTAACTAATTTAAGCGAGAGTTCTTTGTAGAGAATATTTAATGGCATTTTCCATCGCTTCTCAGAAGTCTGGTAATTTTCTTTTCATTATCGAAAACCTAGATATTTATAATATTTCGGAATTTTGTGTCATTTAAAGATATGTTGAGACTAATTTTTGAATGATTTTAGTTTAATTTTTCTTCGAAAATCAGTGTGACATTAATCCTTATTGTAGAACAATGAAAAATGTCTTTAACCGTTCTTTAATTAAAACTATACAAAAGTTGTTACTTTTATATCAAAGCATTTGTAGTAAGTTGAGATTTATATTTGATAAATATATAATCCAAAATCGTAGTTCATTAAAGTTGTAGAGGTTTAAAATTTTAAAGACTGCCTTACGTTGAAATAGACTAAAGGTCATTTTCATTTAGAAAATTAAATAGTTTACTATATGTGATTGAATTGTTATAAAATGAACTACTCGCAAAGCGTTGCGGAGCAGCTGAGCTGAAGCGAACTTAACTTGATTAAAATGTAAAATGCCTAAGTTGAACTAAAAATAAAATATTTTAGGTAGTCTCTTCTAACGAAACTACCACGGTTTATTAACGTAGGATTACTTATCGTTGCTTACCTTTTCGTTGTTTTACGTTGTTGTTGCTTACCGTTTCGTTGCTTACCTTTTCTTTTATTACCATATCGTTTTTTTTTTGTCGCATTTTGGTACATTTCTGTTTAACTGTTTACTGCTACTGGGTTTGGCACGATGTCAAAGTTATATCTCGCGACAACGCTGAAATTTTGCTTTCCGGAAGACCGTTCTTGAGAAACGTAATCCTACGTTAAAAATGTTTATAAGTAAGTTAAATTTCTTGGTAATTTTTATGCGAGAGGTCAAATATGAAATCTTGCGCTTCTTATCACGTGCACTCTAAATTGCAGAAAAATAGTGCTCTTTCCTACAAACGATAAAACCATCCTGCTTTTTAACATAATTTACCAATCAAAGTAGTTGAGAGCATATTTGCGTTTTATATATTAATGTGTAAGGGTTTGTATTGAGGTGATGACATTTCCCCTGAGTACTGAGGTTAGAAAATGAAATTGTTTACTATGTGATTGAATTGTTATAAAATGAACTACTCGCAAAGTGTTGCGAAGCAACTGAGCCGAAGCGAACTTAACTTGATAAAAATGTAAAGTGACTAAGTTGAACTAAAAATAAAATATTACAGGTAGTCTCTTCTAACGAAACTACCTCGGGTTATTAACGTCGGATTACTTATCGTTGCTTACCTTACGCTGTCTAGGGAAGTTAAGGTCTAAGGCAGGGTAGCACAATTTTTTTTCGACCGGGATCCACTTTCTTCCAATAAAAAACCCCTCGACCCTCAATAAAAATATTTTGGTAGAAGCACATTTTAAAAAAAAAAATTATGAAGATGCTAACAAATAAAAAAAAAGGAAACTGTACATTTTGTCTATATATTTATGTTGCATAATAACAATAAAAAGATGTCTTGCTTACCCTCTGCACAATTTTTTGGTAAAACTGTGTGACATCTTTTTAAACAATGGCATATTATTTTTTTAAAATATATAAAAAAATAAATTAAAAAAATTAAAAATATGTAATTTTAAAAATTTAAAACTTTTTTAAAATAATAGAATCAATATGACAAATTTACTTCAAACTATCTGCGACACCTCTAATTTTTTCACGACCCCTCGGTGGGTCGCGACTCACAGTTTGCGCCCGACTGGTCTAAGGAAAGGAAACTGACTTGACCAATTTCGTCTCGACTTAAACAAGAAATTCTCTGTCATGGCACAAGTCCAGCAGTCGTAGGTTTTAATAATATTTTTGATAGGTGGTCTTTAAACAGAGATAACTGATTATGAAAAAACAGCGGTGGGCCATAAGAAAGTAAATTTGGAAAATTATTCTTCGAAGAAAAAATAGCTCTGTTAGAGAGAGAAAAACAATAAAGAGGGGGGGGGATCGTTTTCTTTGTTGAAGTAATAAAACCAAGATATTTTGAGCTGGTCTCACAAAGAAAGGAGTAGTATTCATGTGATGATATTCCCTTACATCGAAGGAAATGGTTCTACTGCCTAAGACACCGGTAAGAAAGGTTTTTTACTTTTGCTGTCTTTATTTCTCTCTCTATATATAAAACAGTTCCGTAAATGACTGACTGACTGACTGTTTGAATGACATATAAAGCACAGACCAAACCGCTGGACCTAAAGAACTGAAAGTTTGCATGGCGATTCTTCTTATAGTGTAGGGGTGCACTAAAAAATATTTTTGAAAAATTCTTCTTAGATTTTTTAAAATTAAATTTGTAAGCTGTTTTAGTAACTTTTTATAAGTTTGCATTTAAAATAATAATTTGAGGGTTATAAAATTTAAATCACAAGAAAGATCATAAAAATTCTTTAAAAATGAAATCTTTTTCGAATCTTTACCACCATTTTCTGATTTTTGGTGAATTTTTAAAGATTAATGTTTAGAATTTAATTTATTAAATGCTGATCATGTGGTTTCTTTTCTTTTTGTGACACTTTAAACTAATTTTGCGTCACGTGCATAGCAACGAAATAGAAAAAAAAATTCTTGCTAATGCGGCAGACGATTGGACATTATCCAAAAAAATATTAAAATGCAGTAAAAGATAGTTCCTCAAACTGTACTATATTAACTGTACTATATTCTTAAAAATGTTCTATTAGATTTAATATGAATATTTTGTCTATAAAAATATCCCTTACGGTTTTTTTATATATATATATATATTTTTTTTTTACATCAATTGCATACATTGATCGTTGTATTTAATTTGAATGTACTCCGTAGCGAAGTGCGGGTTTTTAGCTAGTTATTATACAAAAAATTCCCTAAGGTTGGAGGAGTAGGCTCAAGTACAATGCCATGCCCTATCACAGCAGCCGTTTTACGAATGATCATTTTGTTTATGCTGAAATTTGAAATACGAGCCTGGCATAGTCTTTAAAATATATTTATAAATTTATGTTTTGTGTGTCAGTTGCTTGTAAATCTGGATAAGGAAATTCAACGATTCTAGACCCATTTGGTCTTGAGAAAGGAAAACAGCGTTAAAAGTAGGCAAGGATAGGAAAATTGCTCCTTAATGGACATTCTGTTATGGCAATGCTATTTAAATAGCAATCCATTAGAGTTTTTGAAAATTTTTCCTAAATTTGTAGTTCAGGACTAAAACTATCAGAAAGTTGTCCTGTGGCTAAGTGGTTAAGGCATCAGCCTGCAACGTCGGGGGCGCGGGGTCGATTCCCGCATAAGACTTGGTTGTATTCTGGGGAACCGATTAGTTCCCCAGAATACAAATTCCCCAGAATACTTCCTGCAAAAGGAGCCCCCGTCTAGAAAGGGAAGCTGCAACCCATCGTCCACCGTCGGTGTCATCGTTTGTTAATAAAATTCTTGTGTGATTTGTGTATTTCCTTGTATTCATATGTACACCGGACTGGAGTGTAATGTCGTCAACCCCCAAGGACATTAGCCAAAAAAAAACCCTATCAGAAAATAACTAAAATCACTTTAACAAAATAATTTTTTCTGTTACAACCATTTTACTTTCATCTTAAAAAGCATGTGACAAGGCCGTAACATTTCTAACGTTAAAGTGAGGACATTGGAAATCTTTCTAATGAGCACGTAAAATATTTTTCCAATAAAATGAGATACTGTGTTGAAAATAGTTGATTGTTGACCCATTACACAATTAAAATATCTCTTTGCCCATGGATCCACTATTCGATTACTCGTACTTTTCTGTTCATACTATAAATGGGTAAGTTAGAAGATAAATAAGGCACTATTTTATAACAAAGAGATCTAGCTACTTACTTGGGCGACATGATGATCTGTGTTAGCGCCACAAAGATCCAAACTACAAAGGCACAGGAGGTATTGGAACGGAAGACTCGGTCCCGGATCTGGTGGAACTGAAAGGAAATTAAAAAATACATATATCTATGTAGTAAGAAAGAGTTAGTATGAAAGACTAATAGTTAGTACGAAATGAAGTTCAAGAAATGTTTTAATTTATACGATTCCAATTGTTCAAGTAATTCTTTATAAATGAGGCTACATTTATCAGTTTCAAATTGAAAGCATTAGGGTTTTTGAGTAACCCTAGTAGTAGACAAAAAAACTTACTCTTATTAAAGGCACTCCACGGCCCTTATTAAAGGCACCATGGCCTTTAATAAGAGCCACGGGGGCAGTTTTCAAATTCATTCCTCGGAAGTATATATTAAGGCATTTTATAATATCACCTAACAAATTCTTAAAAAAAAAACGTGAAAAAATATGTTTTCAGTTAAACCTGAAGATATTTTGTACATATATTTATTAATAATGCATTATTGTACATGTATTTGATTTATTGAACTACAGTAAGTCCTTTTATATGCTTTAAAAACAAACAGTGACAAAATGCTTCACGCAATTCAGGGAGAAAAGAACGTCATCGTGACGTATATACGTGAAATCTACCAATGAGCCTTATTATCGATTAAGAATAAGTATCACAATGACGTCATTTCCGCACGGTGAAATTTTCGCATGCCTTGAGACTAAGGCGCTTCATTTCAGTTATGATTACGAGCAAACAATATTTTATGTATCTGTTGAGACAACGAAACAGTGTTATCTTTTCGAACTATAATCCTTGTCATTTGCCTTGTCCTTTAATAGAACCTTGCCTTGTCCTTTCATAGAATTCTTGTCCTTTAATAGAACTTCTGATAAAAAGTACAAAAATTTCTTAAAACTATTAAAAAATGAAGACAAATTGAGAAACGGGGAGTAAAAAGACAAGGTGATTCAAGAAAAGGGTTCTAAATCCTGGATTAACTTGTATACCATGAGGGGTCACTACTGTTTAAAAGCTCTATTTTTTGTAATCCTTTAGAGGTCACAAAAGGGAAAGAATTCGACAATAATTGTCCTTCACCTTTATTGGCTAGCTTTGAAACAAATACAAAAACTGATTCTTTTAAAACGGTGAAAATCAAAAACTAAATGGCTCAAGCTCAGCTTTCGAGGCAAGGTCATAACACTTTGCTCGACCCTTAAAAGAATAAATACTATTTGACTGATGCATGTAATTTGCCAAGCTTATTTATGTACAACATGTAAATTGTTCCTACGAAATTTCCCAGAGGAATAAACACTGTTGATTGTGAAATATTGGCAGCGGGTAATACTTAACAATTTAATCAATATTCTGAAAATTTCTGAAACACTCACATGTGGCCGACAAAAATAAGAACCCGTAAGACGCTTTATAAAGAAATTTAAGAGTATCTAAAGGACATTTTAAGAACTCTAAATGGTGAAATGGACAGGACATTTACACCAGTTATTTTTGTCTCTTTTATTAAAGCAGTTTTCATTTTCTTTACTCTTTTTAATTAAAAATCACATTCTTATTTAACTACCATTTCTAATAATATAATTTTCCCCCCAAAATATCAATATTTCGGATTAAATCGGAGCTCCTGTAAGTAAAATCTTTCAGAATTAATAACTCTGCAAAGAATTATGATTAATTTTTATGACATTCCCATTATTTACTTCTTTACTATCCACAGTGATGTCAAATGAAAAATGCCATGTTATCGTTGATTAAATCTAATCATTACCAGAGTCAAAGAAAATTTTTTTTTTAAATTTTGTTTCGTTTCCAGAAATTAAATTCCACTCGGAAACTCATCAAAACCTAATTAACTCCTTCCTATGAAGTAAATGAGTATTATTTAAGCTATTTAAACATGTTACTCACCTGTCTAAGAGAATGAAATTTATTCGTTATTTAGTCTAAAATGATGATAATAAAAAAAATTTGCGTTAAACTTCTGATCAAATATAGAAATGTTATTTGATGATACCACGCCTGATAACTTAAAATTTTCGCGATTAGGAAATAAATTATTTTTTAATTAAAATATTAAATTTAATTCAAATTGAATATTTTAGTTTCTAATGAGAGGAAAACTAATTCTCTGTCTTACACTATATTTTGAAACGGACCAGGGTGGTAGCTTAGTGGTAGCGCGTCGAGCTCTGAACTGGTTGTGCTCGGTTCGAATCCCAACGAACGCCATTAAATACCTTTGTCTAGGCCGGATATGGAAACGTTAAATCCGTAGGCCGCAAAGTCCTTCAACGATGTTAGCGGGTGGGGGAAGGTACGATCCTTCCCCTGGGGGTGCTCATTCAAAATTGAGGTTACACAAAGGGAGCAAAATTGACTCACTTGTATGGTGTTTCCAGACAAAAAGTAGTCAACAATTTCAGCGGATCTGGGCGAATGCCTCTGACAAAGTGCCTCCAACTCATAACTATCCTTTTATGTCTGACTTTCTAGTATTTTTAGATACCAGGGTTAACCGTGACTGATTTTTTTTTATTTACCCGTTGCTTAAATTTTAAGGTTTCTTTATACATTTAATGGTAAAATAGATATATGCAGTATTTTTGTCCCAATCCTTCATGGAAGATAATTTTTATTTTGATGCAAGAAGAAACTCTGGCATAGTTTGGCGGTTTCGTATAGTCTTGGTTTAGATTTTGGTCTTTTTAGTTGCTAGAAAAATTGGTACCAATTTTACACAACATTAGTACAATCATACACCAATAGCCACGTGGCCATTGGTGTATGATTCTAAGATCACTTTGAAAGATTCGTTTTCTCTTGAAAATCATTGAACCTTTTTTTTCACAAAAGAGAAAAAGTATCCGAACACAGCCATTGTTGTAACAGATTTATTAAAAACGAAACATATTCTTTAAATTTCGAGTTTAAATTTAATTTTTTTCGCAGCAAAATATTAAAGCATTTTGCAATATGTATAAGGATCGTTCCGTAAAGACACATTAAAAAATGTGCTAAAAATCGTTATAAAATGTCTTTAATACATTACAATTTTTTAGGCCCCTTTAATTCAGGTTAGGGGGTTTGTTACAACAATGTAACTAATATAGGGCAAACTACTCATATAAGAGATGTGATTTTCCCCCTAACACTTTCCCTTTGCAAAATAACCATTTATTTGGTTATGCTCCAATTGTACCAAAATGATTTTCACTAGCATAACTCAGGAAAAATAATACAAAACGTATTTTAAGGCACGGAAGAACAAATTTGATTTAACAGGTCACTAACATAATTTTGTTAGAATATTGTGGGCTGCCTTGATTTGATAATTAATTAACAAAAAAGGCATCCCCTGGAAAAAATGAAGACTAGAAAGAACTTCTTTTAGACTTCGGGTGTTATTCACAAGAACTTAAGCCCCTTTCATGCCAAAAATATACCACGAAAAGGGTATCAAAGAACCAGTTGTCATTTACTGTCTTCATCTATTTTACATGTCAACTCAAAGTTCAGATTTTAGCATACCACTAAACACTAGATAAAATCTGACAAGTAATCTAAACAGGTCATACTGCCAATTTTCTTCTGATACTAAAGATAGATTCTAGAACGTGCGTTACATTTTCCCCAGTAACATTCCACCTTGGAAATAGTAACATTTAAATCTTTAGATTATATTTTATTTTCTGTGCGTATGGAAGTTGCTGTCATCAACTGGCATTTCTCAGCAGAGTTTCACCCCAAATAACATTAAAGCTGAAACACTCCCTATTTGAAATTCTTGTTTACGGAAATTTTTTTGGAATGAAATTTTGTCCGCATAGACAATGAAACTATGTTTTTTCAAGAAATGTTTCCAAAATTACAAAACAATTAAAGAAAAAAAAGAAGATCCAACAGTTTAGAATATATCATACAGCCCTAAAATAACTGGTTATATTTCACGCACCGGGACCGAAATTCCCTGGTGTTTGCGCGTTGTGTTTGGAACTAGAGGTGCTCGATTCGAATCCCGACAACGCCTTTAACCTCTTCCTTACGGGGGGTGGGATAGCATGTATCCCAAGAATACGGGCACAAGAATGAATATATATATATATATATATATATATATATATATATATATATATATTTATTTATTTATTTATATATATATCCCCCGGAATGGCCGTTCTTACAAACAGGGAAAGAAATTTCCCATTCTAAAGAGGGAAACGGAAAAATGGGCCCCATATGCTAAAGGTTAATTACCTTCGTGAATGAGCCGGATATGGGAACGTTAAATCCGTATATCGGAAAGTCCATCTATGATGCAAATGAGGGCGGGAGAAGGTACGAACCCCCGAGATGTCGCCATTTGGAGTGCTCAGTCAAAATTGAGGTTTCCCCAATTTTGACAGATCTCTGCGGTTCCCCCCTTGAAAGCAACCAACGATTCTCGCGGATAAAGTGCGAATGACTTGTTAGACGCGTGCCTCGCACCAATGGCAAAGAACAACAACCTATTTCACGCACCTTCGTCTCAGCATCTGAAGATCTGAACGCGAGACTGAACCAGGCGACGTGGTCTTTTCTCATTTTCTTGTTGGATTCGATCTCGATGGACTGCTGGATAAGTTCATCCACCTCCTCGCTCACCGTCGGCGTCAGGGGACGGTGCGTCGACGCTTTTCTGGTCGTCGCCACGTTGTTTTCGTCCTTCACCTGCGAACCGTCGTCATCCATTGAGTCACGCATATACTCCAGCTAAAAAGAGAGGTTACAGCGATAATTCATGAGCATTAATGCTTAAAGTTGGAACGAATATTTCTCTGGAGGAAAATTGTAAAGGGAAAGGAAAAATGGTTAGGTCTTCACTTCAAGTGGAAAATGAACATTGTTTCTGTGTATAGATAAAAAAAAAAAGTTTGTCGGGTCAAATGTGTGGGGAATTTACCATGCAGTATTTTTCCAATCACACATCAACAAAGACGTATTTTTGAATTCTACTTTTTTTATTAACATGAAAGTAGAAACTTAAGTAGAAAGCGCGTACTTCCTCAAAATGCGAAATTTTTATAAATGTTTTTATCTGGAAATTGAACTGCAGATGCACATCACAATATTATTGAAATAATATTTTTTGTAAGAGTAAAATATAAGGAAAACGAACTAAAACACGTTCGCTGCTCTAAAAGATATGCTTTTATATTCAAAATACAAAATTAACAAATAAGCTTTTGTTCATGTCACACAATTTATGCATGCAATTTCATGCAATTTCATGAATATGCATGCAATTCATGTCACACAATTTATGCACATCACAATATTATTGAAATAATATTTTTTGTAAGAGTAAAATATAAGGAAAACGAACTAAAACGCGTTCTCTGTTCTAAAAGATATGCTTTCATATTCAAAATACAAAATTAACAAATAAGCTTTTGTTCATGTTTCATTGGAAAATAATCAACAGGACGATTCTCCATACCTGAAAACAGGGATTAAAGATCTGAGACCTAAATGCAGATGTGTTGTTTTAAGAAGGGACACATAAATTTGACTTGAGTTTTCTTTACGTCGCCCTATTGTAATCCAAGAAGACTTTAATTCACCATTAATGTTGAAGATCTCATAATCTAATGTTTACTCCATACCAACGGCAACGGAGACGAAAATCATGTATCTTCGATGTTGCGCATGCGTATTACAAACAAATTTTCACACCCCCGGTTCGTCTCCGTCTCTGGTCTCCGCGGCTTCAAGTTGGAAAAAGTTCAATTTTTGTCTGCCGTCATGCTCGACAGCCAATCAGAATAGAAAGAGAAGATTATGCGTATGCACAAATAAATTGCATCTTCTCCCCGTCTCCTAGAGGTATGTAGGCTTTTATGACAGCCACAGAGACAAGTGGCAAAATGTGTCTGTCTTTCGTTGGTGTCACCATTGGTGTGGAGTAAGCATTAGTTGCTATTGCGTAACATAGAAATAATGGGGGTTGTACGAAATAGGATGGATACTATTATTAAGACTGAAATCTCGTTGTACTGATCCTTACGAATAGGTACGCTGATCTTTGGAATTTTACCCTCAAACATACACACACTAAATATATATGTGTGTGTAAGGGAAAATAAAAGGTACACCGAATAATTTCATGGTCGTTAGTTGATTTTTTAATGAAGCAAATCCAGAAAATCTGTATTAGGTATTAAAATTCGAAAAAAAAAGGCTGAATGATTCAAAAATTTCGTAAACTATGAAAATTTACCATAGAAAATCGTGACAACCAATATTCAGAAGTAACCTTTACACAAATTGCCGATTTAATATCACAAGAAAATTACACTACGGAAAAGACAAACGTAAGACAACAGACAGACACTACACGTAAGACAAACGTAAAAACACTACACGAAAGAGTATATTCTAGTGATAAATATCACATCTTACATACGGCTAGCGTAACTGATACATTAGCATATAAGAACACAAGCAGTTTTTGTTACAGTTACAGTTTTTAAGCTTCCTAGTGGTGTACTAAGCCTTTCAATTTTCAACAGTATTTTCTTTCAATAAAATATGAAATCTGGAACCCCATACCTAAGTTTATGCTGATCGTTAAACAATTGAACATTGTCATGTTTTCCACTAATATGTCCTACATTCCAGTTAATAATCGGAATGCAAAGCCTTCAGTTCAAATTTCGGGGGAAGCAATCATCTTTCAAAGGTCAGTAAACCAAACCAAAGATCCAAATATACTGTAAACAATAGATACCTCGTATCCCACTTGTTTCTAACTTTAGACTGATATACATGAATATCTGCAACCGAAATTTTCAATATCTTGTTTCTGTTTACTTTACAACACGATTGTAGTTGACTCAACCGTAAATTTATGCCATCGCATTTTCTTCGTTATTAATATTATCCAAATGCTCTCGACATAAAAACGCAGAAAAAATAAGATTTTGAAAAGGCTGTTAGCACCCTGTTGGGTCAAAATTAAGCTGCAAATAGTCTATGAAACGAGAAATAATTAATGTTGGTAGTTAAGACATTACAGGGCAACACATAAAAATAACATGGATAGTGAAAAAAATCAATTTACGAAATATATGTAAAAAAGTTATTAAAATCGCTAAGAGCAAAAAGTTTAGTTGAATGTCTGTCTTTAATTTTGTTTCTGCTGAATGACAAAGTATTTCCTTTTAACTCAAGAAAATTTTTCCTTTTCTCGAGTTAAAAGGAAATACTTGGTTGGTCGTTTTTAAAATTTTTTACTGACAAAGAAACTGCTTGCAAAACCAAATTTGATGTCAGGAAAAAATGAAAAGTTTTTAAAATTCATTGACTTTAAAACTTGTTTTTCTTTTATGTAACTGTATGTAGGTTTTTACTTAGCTTTTGCAATTTTGTATATAAATAAGAAATTTTAGGTCTCATTTAAATAAAGAAAGAGTGGAAAAGAATTTTTAAAACTACTCAAGCTGAATACAGTCAGTAAGTTTAAGGTAAAAATCCAAATATTATGTTTTATTATGTGTGGTGGTGAATTATTTATACCTTTTTCAAAAATAATCATATTGGAAAATATTTAGTGAGATTCTTTCAAATATTTGTAAAGAAACATTTGTAATGAAACCAGGTTTCAAATCTCAATGTCTCTAATTAAAAGCATTATTTCCGTGAGTACAGGGATCGGTAGAATGGACTCGCACATTTTAAAAAGTACACTGCTGGCCACTGTAAATGCAACACCCTGAAGGAAACATGCAAATAACATGAAATTTACAACATGCATTAGCGTAGGTGAGATATGAAAATGATTAGAATTTCAGCGCAGACGCACATCACGCGCGCCTGTGGCGCTATTTAAAGATTGGAGATTTCGACAATTTCAAGTTCGGCAATTGTGTTTTTCTTGTGGTTTTTTCAAAAAAACGATCAATTATGCCTCGTCGAAAACAGCGATCATCTTTTGATCAAGTATCCGAGTTCGACAGAGGAAGGATAGTGGCCTACCGAGATTGTGGATTATCTTTCAGGGAAATCGGTAGTCGTGTTGGACGAAACCAAACAACTGTAATGCGGATATGTGATCGTTGGATGCAGAAGGGTACGACGGACCGGCGTGTTCGATCGCATCCACCTCAGCGAACCACTTCACGTGATGACAGGTATTATATTAAGTTAGAACATATGCTAATTAGCATATTCTGTATAGTGGCTTATTCTTTAATTATTTATTTATTTATTTATTTATTTTTTGCTAAATTATTAATTTAAGAAATTCACTCTGACACATGTCTGAGAATAACTGAAGAGCACGTACTCACATTTAATATTTAATGTAACTATTTAATTTCTCTTCATATTACATACATTAATTTATACTCTGACTACACACTTTTACAGAGAAAATCATATCAATTAATATTATACGTTAAAAGATTATTATGACACATAAAATCCAAATTACTCAAAAATAAATCGCCCTGCTCTCCCTTGATAAATATAATACAAAATAATATTAACTTACCACCACCTTCGTATGGAATCTGTACATCTCGTATCTCATCAGTCGACCAGCAGAATCGGCGAAGCAAGCCAAAAAAAAAATGGCGGATCTGATCGATATTCTTACTACGAGGTCCTATCTCTGTCGCTGCTAAAAATCCAACTCCCTCGAAAAACCTTTTTTCATGCCTTCCTCTAGAACTGGGGCGAGCAGAGGTCAGCTATCCTCGAACAAACACCTTTTTCTCTCATTGGCTAAAAAAATGTTGCTAGGCCGTTGCCATGAGGACTCTAGACCCCCCTACAGCCGAGAAGGGGTGGTAAGGCACGCTTTTATTCTTATACAAAAAAAGAAAAACCTCTTTACGATAAGCCTCCGATTTGCCTCCGGGGGTACATACCTTTCCCCCAGAAACCGGTACAAAATACAGGCGCGAATCCAACACACATACATCCTATGACATACACAACAAAACAGATACACTAGAATGTGCATGGAACCGAATCAATGTTGCATCAAGACTATGGGACAATAAAATATATTTACAAAGTCGAATTCCATGTCACATTCCCCCCCCTCCCATAGGAAAAAAAAAACACAAATATAAACTCAATTAATCCAAATCAGGATATAAGACCTTGGACTGGGCCAAGGGAGCCATATTACATGCCAAGTCTACTAGAATCAAAACCAGTTAATTTCTTGGAAAAGTTCTGTGAATATAGCAAAACAGTCTCGAGCATGAAACTCGCTCCTCAGAGGATCTGGCGGATCGGCGAAGATACTTCACTTGCTGTGAAACAGGAACATCGAGACCTTCTGTTGAGAAGAGAATGCCGAAGCAGTAACTCTGGCGACCTCAGCAGAGACTTGCATGAGGAAAAACTCCATCGGAATCCTCTGGATCTTCCAGGATGTAGCATCGTCCTCGTCGTTTCGATGATGCAGTAAGAAAGAAAGAAGATGATAAGTTGAATGTACAATTTGTATGTGGCACAGTCTCTCCAGTAGTGTTAGTGCGCGGTATCATAACCTGCTCCTTGAACTGCAGCAAACAATTTATCCCAGACAGTGTTCTCTTGCAGCACACATGATTTGTAGAACGCTCAGCATGATAATAGCAGAAGCGCAAACAGTAGGTGGTGGTGGTGGTAAGTAATGGAGGTACGGCAAAAACACCAGGGAGAGCACAGTGGCCACAGTGAGCATACAAAATCATTACAATGTACAAAAGGAGGATATGCAAAATAAATAAATAAATAAATAACTAGATGTAGTTAAAAATTTGTTATTATTATTATTATTGATTATGGGCACCAAGCAGATCACAAAATTGCACAATAGTAGCAGGCAGCAGAGACAAATAAACAAAAAAAATTTTTTTTTTTTTTTGTTGTTTTTTTTGTTATGTTAACTAGCAATTAAATAGCATACTAGGCACCAGCCCACATTAGCAATATCACTAGACAATACAACAGCATGCCTCGACGACTCTACATGTAGTGAAAACAACAGAATAAAATAACAAATTCTTGTGATAGCTAAACAAAATTAAATTCGTTGAAATAGCTGTTAAATTTTCAAAGTCCATTATTATTAAATTCTTTATTTAATTACAGCTTGTTGCAACGACCCATAGATAGACTTCACTAACTTAACACAAACAGGAGCCTTCGCATATGAATTCTGAGGCTGGAACAATAACTTCACCAATATAAACAAACACACATGATGTGGGAAAAGTTGGGTCGTGCATGAACACCAATGCACAATATTTGAGAAGCATTTAAAATAAGATCCTATCAACATAGATTCTTAATTAAAGTGACATAAATGATGTGCATAAAATAAACATTAGGTTATACAGAGCACTAGATATATATATATATATATATTTATACAAACATGGGATTACACACACAAAGGAAAATTATTTCTGCATTATTGCAGAGAGATACATAGGTCTAGAGAGCTATGCATTTCATGTATCAAGGAACACACTTGACATAAATACATGCCTAACAAGTAAAGTTTTATGTGAAAATAAAGAAGAGAAAAAAAAGTTATAAGATTAACTATCTATATTCAATGATAAATTATACAATAGCTGGTCTTTTTGAAGGCACTCTACATAATTTTGATTGATGGATTTTTATTGGCTTAGCATTGGAGTCATTTAAATCTTGAATGAGAAAATTTTTGTTTCTAAATTCTTTTAGAATCTTATAAGGACCAAGAAATTTTGGAGCTAGAGCAGTAGGATTGATAAGAGCCTTTAAAAACACAGTGTCTTCAATTTTGAAAGTTGAAGTATTTATATTAGTATTTTTTTTATTTTTACCTTCTAGTAACTTCCTTTCGTATTCCTGAACATCTTTGCGAGATTGTTCAATCAACTTTTGTTGTTTTGAAAAATATTCTGGATAATCCTGACATGTCTGCGGATCAAAATTAAGTTGAATGGTAGTATTCAGATCTCTCGCGAAAAACAATTGCGCGGGAGAGAAACCAGTAGCAGAATGGGATGAATTGTTATAAAAAAGTTTAAAATAGAGCAAATTGTCATCCCATTGGAAAGCATGAGAAGAAATGCACGCCACAGATTCTTTTAATGTTTTATGCGCTCTTTCTAGTAGACCATTACTTTGAGGGTAATAAATTGAAGCTTTGTTATGCTGTATATTTAAGTTCGTTAGAAAATTTTCAAATTCTTGGGAGGTGAAATAAGTCCCATTGTCAGATATCAGCACCTTTGGAATACCAAACAGGGAGAAATATTTATTTATAACATTAATTATTGATTTTGAAGAAATAGAATTTAAAGGTACAGCCTCCAAAAACCGAGAATAGTGATCGACAATTGTTAAAATAAATTTATGATTGTTTGTGGATCTTGGAAGAGGACCAACAATGTCAATGGCGATACATTCACCCGGAGCCAAATGAGATTTATTCATGAAATTAAAGTTAGAATTTAGAATTTTTGATTTATGTTTAAGGCACTGATGACATGTATTGCAGAAGTTCTTGACATCTGAGAATAAACCTGACCAAAAATAAATGTCTTTGATGAAATTATAGGTTTTGTTTATGCCAAAATGAGGGCCATGGGCGGTTTCTATGCATGTTTTTATTAATTTTTTAGGAATAACAATCTTGAAAGATCTTTTTCTATTTACTTTCGTTTTCCTACACAAGAGATTAGAGTCCTTTTGAATGAAAAATTTTCTTTTGGTTTTCAAATCATCATTTACAAGCTTTTCTCTTATGTGGCTTAGCTCAGCGTCAAGAAGTTGTTCATTTCGGATATTTTCCTTGTCCAAATTAGTATTGACAGAGAATAAATTATTAATTTGCATGGGGGGTGAAGGAGAAGAATGAGTAACTCTTGATAAGAAATCTGCGGGATTAGTGACACCTTTAACATGGGAAATCGAATACTGAAAATCTTGTAAATATATTAACCATCTAGCAATTATATCAGGTTGTTTCTGCAGTGATAAATGATAAGTTAAACACTTGGCATCAGTGAGAATACAAAAAGGTTTACCATACAATAAATCCTTAAAATGTTTAACTGCAGAGTAAATGGCATATAACTCACTTTTCACTGCAGAGTATCGCCTCTCCGCAGGATTGAGTTGTTTTGAAAAAAAGGAAATTGGAAAAAAATTATCATTGTTATCCTTTTGCATGAGAATGCCACTAAGTGCTACATTTGATGCATCAGTGATTAAATAGAATTCTTTATCGGGATCAATATGATGTAGAGTGGGCTTGTTAAGAATTAAATTTTGAATAGATTGAAAGGCATTTTGGCAGTCAGCATTCCAGATAAATTTTGAATTTTTTTTTGTAAGATTTACCAAAGGTTGTACAATTTCTGCATAATTATTAATTAAATGTCTAAAGTAGTTAGCCATGCCAAGGAAAGTTTTTACATTTTTAATAGTTTTGGGAACAGGAAAGCTGGTAACTTTATTTATGTTGGAAAGAGAAGGAAAAAATCCTTCTCTATTTACCGTATAACCCAAGTAATCAATTTGAGTTTTGAAAAGTTGAAGCTTCTGAGGGTCTAAGGTTAAGTTAAAAGCTCTCAATTTATCAAATACCTGTTGTAATAATTTTAATAGCTGATGGATGGAATCATGGGCAATAATAACATCATCTAAAAAGAATTGAAGATGCTTGCCTGTCAAATCACCTAGGCATTTGTTCATTAGGGTATGAAAATATGAGGTGCTATTTTTGCTGCCAAATGGGAGACGAGTGGGTTGAAAATTACCAAATTCGGTCACAAAGGCTAATTTTTCCCTTTCATTAGGATCTAACATAATTTGAAAGAAAGCACTTTTTAAATCCAGAACACAATAAAATTGATTGCCAGCAATTTTGTGAAGAATATCATTTATATTGGGCAAGTGAATTTTGAAAGCTTCCGATATATCATTCAATAGGCGATAGTCTACTACCATACGGAATTTTAATTCAGATTTCTTGTCATTAGGATTTTGTTTCTTCTTCACAAATAATACTGGAAAAGCATAATTAGAATTGGTAGATTCAATGATACCTGCATCTAACAGATTTTTTATTTCAGTGTAGGCAAAATTTTTGGCTATGGAAGGAATTGGAAAGGAACGAGATTGTAAAGGATAATCATGTAATAATTTAAATTTGGGTTTAACTGCATCAGTAGCCCCTAGGGTGGAATAGGATTTAGAAAAAACAGCATAGTTATCGAGTAGCATTTGTAAAATTTGTGGTCTTTCGTCATCAGATAAGTGGGATAATTCAAAGTCATTTGCAGCGATTTCATTTTTTCGTAAGGCCAAAATTTCTTCAGACTGTATATTATTAACTTGAAAATCAGATTCTTGATTCGGCTTAAAAACTTCAAGATCCTCCATTAAAATCTCAGCAAATTTGGTATCTTTGCGGAAAGAAAGTTCCTGATCTGTGCGATTTGTAACAAATAAACAGGCAATCTTTAGTGAATTAGGTGCATGTAAGGAGTCATCAAAATGGATATTAGCTAATTTGGATCTTTTTGATAGGATAAAATCGGATTGAATTTTTGACGGAATTTTTAGTTTTATCAATTGAGTTTCATTTGGGAAAAGAATAAGATGATGTGCAAGTTTGGCAAAAGAATTTTTGTTTTGAATGATATTTACATTATTAACAACAGGGAGATTTTGATCATCCTCAAAATTGAAAGATATTCTGCCAATTTTCAAACAGTTGTTTTCAACATCAATGAGGGCGTTATTTCTTTAAAAAAATCGAAGCCTAAAATAATGTTATACTTACAATTCCACGCGTATTTAGTGATATAAAAAGTGTTTTTGAACCAGCGGTCATTAATTTTAAAAGATAATGTACAGGCACTTGTGAACGGGATACTATTGTTGTTTAAGGTGTGGATTTTAATATTATGCGATATATAATTAATTTTTGTTTTTTGTTTTATTTGATTTATTAAATTTGGATGGATGAGCGAGATATTAGCTCCCGTGTCAATTAAACCAAGGGCTTGAATGTCTTGAAATTTAGCCTTAATTATAGGGAGATTAGCTTTTTCCGTCCCTTGACACGAGAGAACCCACTCTATTTGTTTGCGTTTTCTAGGAAAAGGCACAGTCTGTATGATGACGTCAGAGCCTCCTTTCAATACCGGTTTCGAGCCGTTGTGGAACTTCGTTTCGGAAGCATCTTGTGAAAACGAGTTCCCTACGAGTTTAAATTTCCGTTATTTGATGAATGTTTCTTATAATTCTTTTTGCTGCTTGCGTTATAATGACTTTTATATCTTGGCCTACCCCTAGAATTTTGGAAATTCGATTGAAATTGAGGTTGAAATTGACTATCAAAACCATTCAATGGTGGGTACATAGGGCGAAAGTAATTTGCAGGTGGACCAGGTATGAAAGGGGTCGAAAATGGGGGAAAATTTTGGGGAGCGAAAACTTGTTGCGGTTGCTGCGCTGAGGATTGTGAATTGAAATGCCAGCAATCAGTGGTTTTGTGTGATTTTCCACAAATGTGACAAGAAATCTTTGCAGTGGACTGATTTTCGATTTTAATAGAAAATTCATTTAATTTGTCTGTAAGCTGCGATATTTTTTTTGATTGTTCAAAATTAAGTTGAATTAGTTGTTGAATTGTGGGATCCGTATTTTCGCTAGTCGTGCGAAACGCGTTTACTTCAACATCCTGTTGTTCATTAAGAGCTGCTTCAATGTTTTTAGCAATTTTTACTGCCTTTTTAAAACTTTCCGGACCCAATTTTTTTGTTTCTATCCTTATATCAGACCTTAAGGCTTCTAAGAATCGGCCGAGTAACATGTTTTCTTTGAATTTAATGACCTCCTCGGAATCGGTGTTTGTGAATTTCAAATATTTGGTAGCCTTATCTTGAACAGTGTCTGCCAAATTGGAAACTGACTGACCGGGAGCTTGTTTAATATTGAGGAATTCCTCTTGCAGTGTCGAAAACGAAGGGGACTTGATAAATTTATCTTTTAAAGCCTGCACTAATTCCTTGTGGGTAGAAATGTTCTCAAATTTTGGGTCGTTCATAAGAAAATCTAACGCCTTCCCTGTTAAACGCGATTTTAAAAGAATGTATTTTTTTTCATCATTCCATTTTTCTAATGAGGCGATTTCCTCAAAATGATTTAAAAAAAAATTACAGTTCTCCTGTGAAGAACCACCAAAAGAGGGCAGAGAAATCATAATACTTGCTGGCGCTATTATATTTATAGTGTTTGAATCAGACGTTGAAGGTGATGGGGAAGGACTAGCCTGCCTATTTCTAGTTCTACAACCTTTCGACATGCTTAATTATTTCAAATTTCAGCAAATAGAATTTCTAAATTTATCTTTTGAAATGAATAATAAAAGAAAAAAAAACTTAACTCAATTTCATAATGCAATACATACAATTCAATAATTGAAATATATTATAAACATTTTACATACAATTTACTCAGACAATGTGCAGTGAATTATTTAATTACTTTTATTCTTAAAATCCCAGAGCTCGAAGAGCCTATTGACGGCACCATATATTATATTAAGTTAGAACATATGCTAATTAGCATATTCTGTATAGTGGCTTATTCTTTAATTATTTATTTATTTATTTATTTATTTTTTGCTAAATTATTAATTTAAGAAATTCACTCTGACACATGTCTGAGAATAACTGAAGAGCACGTACTCACATTTAATATTTAATGTAACTATTTAATTTCTCTTCATATTACATACATTAATTTATACTCTGACTACACACTTTTACAGAGAAAATCATATCAATTAATATTATACGTTAAAAGATTATTATGACACATAAAATCCAAATTACTCAAAAATAAATCGCCCTGCTCTCCCTTGATAAATATAATACAAAATAATATTAACTTACCACCACCTTCGTATGGAATCTGTACATCTCGTATCTCATCAGTCGACCAGCAGAATCGGCGAAGCAAGCCAAAAAAAAAATGGCGGATCTGATCGATATTCTTACTACGAGGTCCTATCTCTGTCGCTGCTAAAAATCCAACTCCCTCGAAAAACCTTTTTTCATGCCTTCCTCTAGAACTGGGGCGAGCAGAGGTCAGCTATCCTCGAACAAACACCTTTTTCTCTCATTGGCTAAAAAAATGTTGCTAGGCCGTTGCCATGAGGACTCTAGACCCCCCTACAGCCGAGAAGGGGTGGTAAGGCACGCTTTTATTCTTATACAAAAAAAGAAAAACCTCTTTACGATAAGCCTCCGATTTGCCTCCGGGGGTACATACCTTTCCCCCAGAAACCGGTACAAAATACAGGCGCGAATCCAACACACATACATCCTATGACATACACAACAAAACAGATACACTAGAATGTGCATGGAACCGAATCAATGTTGCATCAAGACTATGGGACAATAAAATATATTTACAAAGTCGAATTCCATGTCACAACAGGCAAATTGTGCGCATGGCAGTGACGGATCGCTCAGTCACATCACGAACCATAGCACAGCACATGCAGTCTGTAACGCATCATCCAGTGTCTGCGCGTACCATTCGACGCCGTTTACAGCAGAGTGGTCTGTCCGCAAGACGTCTATTGCTTTGTCTACCCTTGACGCAGAACCACAGACGTCTCCGCCACCAATGGTGCGATGACAGAAGGATGTGGTCGGCAGAATGGAATGAAATTGTCTTTACTGACGAGTCACGATTCTGTCTGCAACACCACGATGGTCGCATTCGAGTCTGTAGACACCGTGAAGAGAGGATGCTGAACAGCTGCGTTATGCACCGCCACACTGGTCCTGCACCGGGTGTTATGGTATGGGGCGGTATTGGATATCACTCTCGCACACCTCTAGTACGCATTGCCGGTACTTTAAACAGCAAGCGCTACATCTCCGAGGTGTTGGAGCCAGTTGTCCTTCCTTACCTTCAGGGCTTGCCCACAGCCATATTTCAACATGATAATGCGCGACCACACGTGGCACGCATTGTCCAACGGTTCCTCGTCAATCGCCAGATTGAATTGCTTCCCTGGCCGCCTCGCTCTCCGGATTTTTCACCGATAGAAAACGTGTGGTCCATGGTTGCTCTACGATTGACCCAGATTCCATCCCCAGCTGCCACAGCAGATCAACTTTGGCAGCGTGTGGAAGCTGCTTGGTCTGCTGTACCCCAAGAACTCATCCAAAGTCTCTTTGAATCAATGCCGAGGCGTGTGGCAGCGGTGATCTCCAACAATGGCGGCTACTCTGGCTACTGATTTTGGCAGGAACCACACTTCACAGAAGTCTATAAATTTAATCATTTGATACTTGGTCAACATGTTATCTACAAAATAAATTTTGTTGTGATATTTCTTGTCTTTCTTGGTGTTGCAATTTGGGTGGCCAGCAGTGTAATAAAAAACAAACGAAACAATTCAAGATGTTCTAATGTTCCGATGACGACCACTTGGTTTCCTTGGAAATGCAGACCCACTTACTTCCCCGTTTGAAACCCGTCGCAAGATTGTTTTTCGATCAGGAACGGCATCCTTTACATGGAGTCCGAAGTGCGTCCTAAATGCCGTCCGTGTTGTGGTTACAGAATCGTTGGTTTTAATGAACGCCTCAATAACGAAACCGCCATGTTCACCGGACCGACTCATGGTGTCTACGATAACTATTAAATCCTTCCAAACTGTCGCTACCTCCCGTGACGTCCCCATACCCCTGTGGTGATGTTGTTTCTGATGATCAATCCCACCAGTGATCATCAGAAATGTGGGAATCCCTTCTACCGCACTCTGTACATTTTCATTTATCTGTTGGTTAGTTTTTTTAGACTTAATAGACCTTTTCCCATCATGAATTTTTACTATATGTTTGTATAACATTCGATAATGTTTCTTTTCAAATGGTCGGGACCGTAAGTAATGATCACATGCAAGGATATGGGTTCGAAACTGGATCTCTTTACCATGACTCTGTATTACTCGTATATCCAATTATCACGGTTATGTCGGAGCTCCTATTTTTACTAATTTCATTTCTCATACAATCTAAACTTAATAAAAAGAAACCAGGTTTGATTAGGATTTGACCTGTTGTTCTTTAAAGTAACAAGCCTGATCGGGATCATTTCTTTTTAATACCATACAACAAAAAACAGTGGAAGTATTTTATTTTTAGAAATCTATTGTTGAACTTTAAACCTTATTTTCATCAAATGTTCTTATGAAAAGGGTCAAGGACACAAAACTTTATTTTCTCTAAATTTAAATACAAAATCTCTAATTGCATTAGTTCATGTCTCTATATAAAGATTTTTATACACAAAAATGCCTAATTTTGTATTCAAAATTTTAAATTTCGAAATATATGGTATGTCAAATCCCCAGAAAAATTTATTTTAGGGAAAATATTTTTAGATTTATTATTCTAAATAAAAAAAAATCTATAAGATTTTTTGAGAAGATATAATTAAAAAATTTCATAGAATATACCTTGCAAGGAATGCTAGATATAAATTTATAACGATGGAAAATCATGAAAAATTCCATTTTCAGATAAAAGGATTTAAAGTGTATAAATGCACAGTAATGTAAGGACTGACGGTGCAGTATATAAATGTTATATCTGATTACGTAAATCACCGTAGAAACGTAAGGTTTTTGTTTTTTAACGTAGGATTACGTTCCTCCATAACAGTTCCCCAGAAAGCAAAATTCAGACGCTAAAACCGTCTGACCGTATTTAGCGAGTTATAATTTTGGCAGCGTGCCAAATCCAGTTTGTATCACTTGGACAAGCAGTACACAGTCAAACAGAAAAGTACCAAAATGAATCAAAATTTTGACATATATATATATATATATATATACATACATACGTACACACACACACACACACACACACACACATATATATATATATATATATATATATATATATATATATACATAACACATACATACATATCCAGAGTTTCCACCTATATCGGTTACACCCCCCTTAACTTATAAACTGTGACAGTTTAGGTCATAAAGTTGGTGTCTAGGTATGGTAAAATGGCTATGCGCTACTCGATGAGACAACCTACAATGCCATCTATATACAAATTTTGGAATTAGCGTTTTTTTCTCAAAAACGATAAGAGATACGGGAAAAAAGTTAGTTACAAAGTTCTTAAGCATCATTGATTTAGCAAGAAAAGACACCTTGCGCACATTATTACTTAAAACAGAATGTAGAAAATGAACATTTGTTTTGTCACGATTTCGAAAATTGTCATGTTATAAAGAGTGGATGTTGCACAATGTGCAGCGAGAAATCCAGTCCAGAGTGCAAATGTGTGTAGTACCTAATGGAGAGCATTTTCAGATACATAAATAAATTATCCTGAAGATAGGGAAGTGTCTCAGTTTCTTTCTTCCACTCTTTATGATATGACAATTTTCGAAATGGTAACCAAACAAATGCTCATTTCTATACTCTTTTTTAAGTATAAATCAGCGAAAGGTGTCTTTTCTTACTAAATAGATAATGCTGAACAACTTTGTAATTGACTCTTTTGTCTTATCTCGTACAGTTTTTAAGATAAAAATGTTAATTCCGAAATTTGCCGATAGATGGCGTTGTAAGTTGTCTCATCGAGCAGCGCATAGCCTTTTTACCATACCTAGACACCACCTTTATGGCCTAAGCTGTCACCGTTTAGGAGGTGTACAGATATAGGTGGGAACCCTGTATACATACAAAAGAGGTAAGCAACGATAAGTAATCCTACGTTAATAACCCGCAGTAGTTTCGTTAGAAGAGACTACCTGAAAAAAGTTTGATTTTGAAATCACTTGAAGTCAATAAATAAAATCGTGTAAAAGTTTTTTCTTTAAACTATTGCGTGACGCACCCCTTTAAACACCCTACCAACATTTGGAATTGCAAGGAAAATATCAATATTAACATTTATATCTCAACAAAAAATCCATCAAAATGAGTAAATGAATATTAAATTCTTGCACTTCAAATAACACAGGGGGAGGGGATAGCTGAAAATATACACATAACGATAACTATACGTAGTGGATGGAATTTATGTCCTTAATCCTTTTGGAATATTTTTAGGTACACTCCAGCACTAAAACGGCACATTTTTTTTCAACGTGATGATTCGTGTGCATAAAATTCTCAAAGGGATTTTGCGTAATCTATCAATCGCTAATGATGCAAATATCCGGGAGTCACCTCACGCGATATCGCTTAGCAACGGCACGGCTGTTCATTATCGAAATGCATCCACTTCAGTTGTCAGATCGTAATCAGATGACAAAGCACCGAGTATTATGCAACATTAGAGGCTTCTTTTCTTCCGTGATGTTGGGAATGTCTTCTGTGATGTCCCTGATCGCTGGATGTCGGGAAGCAAAGGATAAGTCGTAGTTTTCCGTGAATTTGGTTGCTAAGTTTTAAGGAAACTTCACTCATTTTTATAATTAGGAACACTAGGTGGCCCGTGTCAAAAATACGATTAACACTAGAAAGACCGGAATTTTTTTCTTACTATAAAGACCGAACGCCGTCATTTTGACGGTTAAAAATAAAATCAAGCATTTAAAATATTTGGTGTTTTTTTAAAATGGTTAAATACTTTAATTTTGAACTATTTCACACCAATATATAATAAATTAGTATATATTTAGATATCTTTTTATGCAGGTATGACGAGCTGACAACCTGGTATGATTAATCAGTAATAATTTACAAGATAAAAAGAACTTTTTATATACCACGTTTTTCACTTTCTTTTATTTAATTTTAATCACTTTTTAGTCGTTTCCAATATCTACAGACTTTATAAACTGCTAACTTTTATAATTTTTTTAAATTTTTCGCACAATATTTTTGCAAACAAACTAAATTCGCATGTATTCTGTTTCCAAAATCGTCAAACGCCTTTACGCAAATGTGCAAGCATGTAATTCGATCGAAGCGCCACCTTGCGGATTTTTTTCGAACCAACTTTCTATACAAAACAAAATTAACTGAAAATGAATTCAACTATGCTTAAAGATGACTAAAAGTATTAAAAAATTGCATTGTCATCGTTATCTGAGCTATTCTAAAAGTTTCAAATGTCTAGCTAGTCGGGATGTTAGTTAAAACTCGATTGCAAGATTTGTACTGGACAAACACTCAAACAAGAAAGCGAGTTAATAAAAACGTGATAATAATTACAAGATAAAAGAACTTTTTATATACCATATTTTAAAATTTTTTGTTGAATCATATAAACTTGACAATTCTATGTATTAATAAATACTTTTATAAAATTTTTTTGATGAATTATCCCATCAACTTGAAAGAAATTGAAGTTAATTGGAAGTTAACTTGCGTTTAATTCGTTCCCGTCCCGGCCAATAGATAGCTGCACCAGTCTACAAAACAAAATTAACTGAAAATAACTGAAAATGAATTTAATTCTGTTTTAAGATGGCTAAAAGTATTAAAATAATGCATTGTCATCGTGTTCTGAGCTATTCTAAAAGTTTCAGATGTCTAGCTAGTCGGGAAGTTAGTTAAAACTCGATTGCAAGATTTGTACGGGACAAACACACAAACACACAAACAAACAAGAAAGCGAGTTAATAAGAACGTGATAAAAATGTATGCATGGTTTGTGCAGTCATTTTTTCAACACCAATATTTCCGAAAAGCCAATATTTCTGATATTTGGAAAAGGGGGAAGAGACGAAGAGTAACTAGCAATTTCCCTGTATTATTTTAAAGATATCTGCCTGTTTTCTATACAGACGTCAAATTGATGGCTTTCAGTCTTAGTAGGTATAGAACACATTTACTCCCCCTCTTTACTATCGAATATAATTTTGTAAATGTGTGTCCTTATTTCGCGTAAAATTAGAAAAAGTCATAAAATTTCAGAAGCCTGAGTACTTAAATACAGATATAGTGTTATGATATAGACAGTAGCGTTACAGATATAGACAGTATGTCCGAAACCGTCAAAATGACGGCAGTCGTCTTTCTAGTGTTAATTTTATAGCGAGGTTGGTGGTTCGAAGTAGGGTGAAAGAAGAACCGGTTCATATGTAGCCATTGTTTATTTGTTAAATAACAATGGTGAATGAGGATAATACAAAACCGATTACAAAACACCTTTGGACACAATGTTGGAGGTGAAGCACAACACAAAACAGGGGAACATAAGACATGTACACATCAAAACATGTTTATAGACAATATTTAAAGTTAAGGCTGTCTGCACACGGGGCAACTCAAAAGAAACTGATAACTGACTCAAATCACGGACTGGTTTGTGATTTGAGTTGCCCCGCAACTCAAATCACAACTGGTTTGATTTGCGGGGAATCCGACGGGTTTGTAAACCTCAACTGGTTACAAACCCGTCGGACGGGTTTGTAACCAGTTGCGTCGTGTGCGTGGCTCCATTCAATTACATAGGTTGCGACTCATCACGGACTGGTTTGTGATTTGAGTCAGTTATCAGTTTCTTTTGAGTTGCCCCGTGTGCAGACGGCCTTAGTATCACACAAACTCTTGGAAAATGTGGTATTTACATTAGAAATCTCTTTGTACACATTATTTGATCGTGCCGTATCGACGCATCCAAGGAAAGAACTCTAAGGACAAAGGTCCATTTTTAACTTCGATTTTTAAACTAACAATATAATGTGCATTTCTAAATTAACAATTCGTCAGAAGCGAAGAACTTAATCTTTATAATGGTACCTCATGTATCGATTTTGGTTAAGTAGCAAGGGAGAAAAAGTTATCGTCACCAAAAATCACCTTCTAGAAATATGATTTTTTACATCATTAGGTTTTAGAGAAAAAATCGCACGCGATGATAGATTACTATCATGCCGGAAAATTTACCCCGGCAACGTGAGGTAAATTTTTTACCATGTTTTTATTAACTTGCTTTCTTGTTTGGTTGTGTGTGTGTTTGTCCCTTACAAATCTTGCAATCGATTTTTAACTATCTTCCCGACTAGCTAGACATTTGAAACTTTTTGAATTGCTCCGAACACGATGACAATGCATTTTTGAAATACTTTTAGCCATCTTTCAAAAGAAATAAATTCCTTTTTAGTTATTTTCAGTTAATTTTGCTTTGTAGACTGGTGCAGCCATCTATCGGCCGGGACGGGAACGAACAGTTAAACACAAGTTAACTTCCAATTAACTTTATTT
The DNA here is from genome assembly GCA_907164885.2 of Dolomedes plantarius. Taxonomy (NCBI): domain Eukaryota; kingdom Metazoa; phylum Arthropoda; class Arachnida; order Araneae; family Dolomedidae; genus Dolomedes; species Dolomedes plantarius. Next base: position 108,303,431 of record OU015495.1, on the reverse strand, counting down.
TCTTTCAAGTTGATGGGATAATTCATCAAAAAATTTTTAAAAAATATTTATTAATTCATAGAATTGTCAAGTTTATATGATTCAACTAAAAATTTAAAAACATGGTACATAAAAAGTTCTTTTTATCTTGTAATTATTTATTAATGTAATATATTTTATAGGATGTACCGGGAAACTTTTGTCTAGATATTTAAGAAAAATCTTCCATGTCTATTTCCATTTTCTTATATACAGATAGCGTGTAGAACTGTTTATGTATAATTTCGCTCACCGATCTTCCAAGGTACACTTTAATCACATCGCTTTTTGACTCGTCTCGAAAAATCTTTAAACAAAGAAATTTCATTATATTTAATAAATTTCGTAAATAATTATCTCCAACAGAAATCATGCCGACTATAATGTCATTTAATAATAATGCAAACTATTATTCCCCGCCTTCAGACTACCCTGGTATGAAAAAGCTCCAATATCAGAAAACACTGAAATATTAACTTTGTCCTGACTGAGAATAAATGGAATGAAACAGATAAGTAATGGGAAAAAAATGAACTCAAGTGCTCATTTTTTTTCGTATTGTGTTTAGACAGCCATTTGGGCGTCCATTATAATTAGTGATCTTCAAGCGAGATGTCTGTCCGAGCTTGAAATTGGCGAGGTGTATTTTAAATCACTCTCCTGGCCGGACGATGGCCGAATGTTTAGGGCGCTAGCTTTTGGTACCATAGTCTGTGGGTTCGAATCCCACTCTTGGCATGGACGTTTGTAGCCGTTCGGAATCGGCTTTAAGCAGTAGGTCCCGATCTAATTAACCCTCGTGCAGTAAAAAATGACCGTAGCGCGCTAAACTAAGCCAAACCAAACCTATTAAATCACTCTCTGACAGCAATTGCACTAATGTGCCTGCATACTTTTAAAACGCTCATTTAGGTCAAATGCCGATCTTTCACTTTTTAATAAAATGTAATTTCAATGTTTTGTCTTTCTGATTCTGTTTGAATTTTGCTTCTATCTTATCTGGAGGCCAACTAAACCGGATGCAAAGCGGATGTAAGCTAAAATATTAGTTTTCTATATTCTTTTTGTAGAATTAGCATTAAAACTGAATAACATCTATAAGTAATGCTCAGAAATTATAATTAATGTCTTGCAACATACTTTCTCCCATGGGGAAAATAGTGTTTCAGAATGGAATATATTGGTTAGGTTCGCGTCTCAGAATACAAAAATTGAGAACCGGAAGTTTGTTGGGAAAAGGTACACCGACTGATACATTTATTGACAGATTCCAAAATTATTATGGAACTACTATACATAGCAATGGGGGAAATTTAAAAGAAATATAATAAAATGGGATAAATGCACAGTTTATTCTTTTTAAAACATCACGTTACACAGGATAGGTTTATGTAAGTATCACAACCTTATAAAGCACATTATAATTAACGTTCACACTGTGTGCCTTTAAAGTTAGTTATAGTATAATTGCTTCTACACCAGTAAATATAGCTTATAAATATGCTTTATATCTTGTAGATTTTTACCATGTTTTTATTAACTCGCTTTCTTATTTGTTTGTGTGTGTGTTTGTCCAGTACAAATCTTGCAATCGATTTTTAACTAACTTCCCGACTAGCTAGACATTTGAAACTTTGAACTAGAACAGCCCAGAACACGATGACAATGCATTATTTTAATACTTTTAGCCATACTTAAGCAGAATTGAATCATTTTCAGTTAATTTTGTTTTCTAGAATGGTGCAGGCATCTATAGACCGGGACGGGAATGAAAAGTTAAACGCAAGTTAATTTCCAATTCTCGAGCTAAACGATTGATTACGCATTTGATCATTTTCTGTTAAGTTGATGGGATAATTCATCAAAAAATTTTTTTTTAAAGTATTTATTAATACATAGAATTGTCAAATTTATATGATTCAACAGAAAATTTGAAAACATGGTATATAAAATGTTTTTTTATCTTGTAATAGTCCAGTAACCTTGTTATGAAAAGGGGGGCCGAAATTGCATCAAGTGGGGGTAGTAGGTGTCGTTTTTTTTCTTGTATGGGATGTGACTGAGATGCAAAATCCAAATTTTCTACCTTTGCAGCCCCCCGGATCACTTTTGAATATCCCAAAAACTACAAAAATTTCGCAGTTTTTTCAGTTTTTCCCCATTTTGACCATGAAGAAGCACATTTTTTACAAAACCCATAATACACATTTTTAAACTAGATTAAATTTGCTACAATTGGAGACCAGAATGGGCTCGGTAGACCTAATAGTTTCAGAGATACAGCTTTTCAAATTTTGTGAAATTTTCGAAACTTTAAAATTTTAAGCTAATTTTCATGTTTACAATTAATTTGTCCCTGCATATTAATAGTATTTAAATCAACCGATGTCAATACAAAAACACAATAAGGTTTTAAGCTCATTTTTCAAGAATTAGATTCTTTTGAATCTTCTAGTTTTTTTTCCGCATTCTTTTCTATGGTTTGATTATACTTTCTTCTTATATTTTCGTAGTAATCAATAATATCGTTAATTATTAAAATAATTCTCTAAAAAAACTATTTTTATCTTTTGATATAAATAAATTAAAGTATTTAATTTCATTTTGCGATGTTTGGGAACAATCCCTGTAGAATTTTCCTTTCCGTTAAGATGGATACCCCTGGATATTCCCTATTTACGGCTGATGTATTCTCACCATCAGCGTTCACAAAAGTTCTGGTCAGAAGTATGGTCAGACATGACCATTGAACAGGTGCTGATGTGCTCAATGAAAAGCTATGGAGATTTGACTCGGGGCCGTGGCATAACTGAAACTTTCCTTACCCAATGGACATTGGGGATGATCCACCTACAGAACATATGTGCAGCGGTTTAGGGATGCGACATCGATGTCGATGTTTTCAAAACACAAATATATCTGTACATTTGAAGGCAAAACATGGCGATATTTACAACGAGAATTTTGAGTCATCAATGTACCCCAAGATAAAGCAAGTTTATGTCACTTGTGTCAGCCCAATCAGAGAGTGATATTAGATCACCCCCCCCCCCCCCTCCCCTCGACAAACCGAAGTAACATTAATGTTAGAGGTTACTAAACCAGTTTAAAAAAAATGGATGTTCTAAAACATCGATGGTTTTTCGGCGATGTTTTATTAGCATCGATGTTTTAATATTGAATATCGATGTTTTGTTATCGATGTCGCATCCCTACAGCGGTTGAGGATTTCTGCAATGTGAACTCGCAAACAATTGAGCAGCATGTAGAAATGAGACCATCGCGAATTACGAGTTCTTTCCATCTCGTACTAGAGATGAAGCTGGTACAATGAAGCTGTGCGACTTGTTTTTGAAGTATCCTCCATTTCGTAAAACGGATGTGATTATGTCCTTAAGCAGTGGACTTGTAGAAGAGAAAGGAGTCAACTGTCATATGGCCCGTGATATTGGGAAAAAAAGCAATGTTTAAGATTGTAAGGCAAAATTTCCAAAACGTCAAATTCGAGAGTGAAACCAAATTTGTGTCTCTTTCCTCTACTGTTCATACTGTTACTGTTGACAACAGACTAGTGACTATCGATCTACTCACACTGTTTCACAGGATATGCGTTTTGAAACAATAGGATGAAGATTTGAAAAACTTCTACCCGTACTAGCTTTCACCATTCCCGATGTCTCTATTTACTCAAGAGGGAATGAGGAAGGTCAATAAGTCATCTTTCTATGCAGCATTCCAACCAGTCAATATTGAAGAGTCACGAGGAAAATCTAAATTTGTGGTTGTAGATGGTAGTCATCTCCTTCAGAAAGTGGTGTGGCTCAAGAACTCCTCGTTTGAGTTCATAGCTGCCCGACATGTAAAATATCTCGAGGCATGGTACGGTCAGAACATAGATGTAGTGTTCGATGGTTTCCCAACAGAGCCTGACCAAAAGACAACAAAGAGCTCTGAACGTAATCGCCGAGCTCAGGCACATTCATATCCTGCGGTGATATTTGAGGAAATAACAACTCCTGATGTTTCCCAAGAAAATTTTTTATCCAATGATAAAATCAAATTAAGATTCACCCAGCTGCTGAAGGGAAAATTTGAAGCCAAACACATTGAGATTTTACAGGCTGAGAAGATGCTGACACGCTAATCATCACTACAGCTATCAGAAAGGCCCATGAATTTCAGGTTGTGGTTATTACAGGAGGGGACGTAGACTTGTTGGTCATGCTCACTGGTCTCAGGGATCCCACACAAGGTACCTTATACCTTCAGAAGTGTGGAAGAGGTAAAACGCCAGAAGTCTTCTACTTCACCACCTCAACATCTGCAGACAGTCAGCTCATCAATTTCATTCACGCCTTCGGGGGCTGGTATTCCACCTCGTGGTTCTTTGGTCAGGGGAAACTCAAGTTGCTTCATATACTACAGAAACATGTAGACCTTAAAGAGAAAGCTGCAGTTTTTTCTAATCCAGCTGCGACACCTGCCCAAGTAGCTGAAACCGGGGAGTATATCCTCATTGAGCTGTACAATGGGGAAAGGTCCAGTTAAATCCTCAACGACCTGCTCTACCAACTCTTCACAAAGGCTACAGCCAAGATCAGTTTCAACCTGGCCAGACTGCTTCCCCCGCAAGATGCTGCAAAGCTACATTCATTTCTCACATACCACCAGGTGCAACAGTCACTGGGTTACAAAAAGAATCCTCTCGAAAGGGGATGGGTTGTTACAGACCGAGGCCTTTCCCCAAAGATGATGTAGAGGGAAGAGCCCCCTCAAACCTGCTGAACATGATTTCCTGCAGTTGCAAGAAGGGATGCAGAAATGCTTGCAGCTGTAGGAAAGCAGGTTTCAGTTGTGTGCAAGTGTTCAGTTGTCTGCGGAACCTGTAATGCCCAGTCTGGCGAAAACCTGCCTGATATTACGGTAGACGTGGATGTTAACACCCCCGATTTGGGCGAGCTCGTTGACGAGATGGATAGGCTGTTCGACTATCCAGTCAGCCAACTCGCCGGATATGCTATTGAACAAGTCGAGGAACAATATCAGGTGTACTTCCACTCGTATGTTTGTTTAAAGTTACCATAATGTCTATTAATTAATACTTATCCACATGTTATAGATACCATTATTTCTATCAATTAATACTTACCAAGATATGTGTTGCATTTATATTAGGACTTTTTGACAAGGTTTTACCTTGGGATATTCAACAAATAAATATTTTCATTCCATTTTATGAGGTTCAGGACGATGATTTTGGCACTGAAGGAGGCGGATTGGCGGATTTACTTCACCCTGGTTCTTCGAAGAGGAGGAAACACCTTTAATTCACATTTCGTTTACACTTTCATTCACTCCATTTACACCTTTTGTATACACTTGATGTAAATGTTTCTTAAATAAATTTTGTATTTCAATTTCAGTCGTCTGGTTGTGAACAGTGACCTCATCCCCTCCCACCAAACCTTCCCTCTCCTCCCCCACCCCCTTCAAAATGTTAAATTGAATAAATGTTAACTTCACTGACTCATATCAGACAGGTTATTGAAGATATAAAGACAATTGCATATGATGAAACATGAAAATTAGATTAAAATTTTAAAGTTTCGAAAATTTGCCAAAATTTGAAAAGCTGTATCTCGGAAACTATTAGGTCTACCGAGCCCATTCTGACCTCAAATTGTAGCACATTTAATCTAGTTTAAAAATGTTCATTACGGTTTTTGTCGAAAATGTGCTCCCTCATGGTCAAAAGGGGGAAAAACCGAAAAAAGTGTGAAATTTTTGCAGTTTTTGGGATATTCAAAAGTGATCCGGGGGGCTGCCGAGGTCGAAAACTTGGATTTTGCATGTCAGTCACATCCCATACAAGATAAAAATAGAAACCTACTACCCCCACTTGATGCAGCTTACGATGTACTAGGTTACTGAATTATAATTATTTACGCATTCAAGTCCTGAAAAATCCTATGCGTGATCAGTGTCCTGTGTTAAAAGACAGTTGATGCTACTTTCCGCGAGAACCGTCTCGTGGATCGCCCACCGGTTAAAGAATACTGACAAAATGCATAAAGCCCGCCTTCTTCTGTGGCTGTTGATCAAAATATACATCTGTAGCACGCAGGTTGCCTTGTGCTTAAAGCGGGTTTTATGCATTTTGTCCTCTTGCGCTCCGAATTTTGTACCAGAATTCACGATAGACGATGGTGTTGCAACTTCAGATTTACGCTCTCTAGATGACGCTGCGACGCCCTCTGCTCTAGATGTGAGTATTTTGTTTTACCAGTGGCTTGAATACTGGTATGAGCAATGGAGCTCAAGGAGTCGAATCCCAATAATGTTATCCTTTTTTGTGATGTTTGTAGCATAAAAAAATGAATAATTTTTTGTGGACTCTGCTGCTTTATTTCAACTCTGGATCGGACAGTATATTTATCACAGATGGTTCTTTACAAAGTAAGCTGGATGACTGCACTTTGTCTCTCACCAATAAAAATTTAGAGAAGTTCTGCATCAGGAATTTCTTTACCTATAGAGGACTCATCGGTTATTCCTTGCTTAGGTGCACATAACTTGGCGAAACCTTAAACCAAGGCTAAGTGTACGCTGGAGATGTATATTTTTGAAGTATGATCGTTTACCTAATGATGAATTTTATATCCTTAAAATGTTACACTTAGAATTATGCTACAGAGAACTCTTGAGTAAATGCCCCCATTGCTAAATGCAAGAAGCGAATGAAAGTTTGTGATATGTCAAAGGGCACATATAGAGGTATTTATTTGCGGTATACTTGGGATAAAAACGGTAAAATTGGGAGTCTGTAATGCTGCTATCGAATTTTATGATGGATTCAAGGGTTGATTAAAAATTTTCAGGAAGTTAAACAACGACAATCATGAACTATTCACATTGTGGATTTATAACCATATGGAAAATGTTAGAATCCATGATTTTCTACGGAATTCATCTCCAAATCCAAAGAAAATTTCTATCTGCCCTTAGAAATAAAATAATCAATATTTTAAGATTAAAGATGGGAGAAATTTATGAACCAAGAGCATTTTAGTTCATAACTAATTACTTTTGAAGTGAAACATGTAATTAAAAGTTCTTTTTAACATTTTCTCGAAAGGAAATTTTTCAGAAATATTCTATAAAATTTAATAATGGGAATAGTTTATGCTGATCATTACAGACTAATTAGTTTTTTGTTTACATCGATGTTAAAAGAAAATTGCAATGAATTTCAGGAGAATTTTTCATATATTAGAAAATTAACTGCTTCAAGATCATATAAGGAAAGTATTTTCAGGCCAATAGTCTATGTTACCGTGAAAGTTTTTATAAACATTATGCTATTTCCGAAATGTAATATGTTCATTCTTTATAAATTATGTTTTGGAAGTGTCAAATTCTTACTAATTTTTTATATTTTTTTTAACGTTCATTTTTTTATTAACAGCCAATTCTTTTTTTAATGTTTTTCCAAATTGTATATCACATGTTATCACTGAATATGCATCTGTAAGAAAAACTTCAAATTTGAAAAAAAAAAAATCCAAAAAATCTTCTCTAGTAGTGTACGGATACCACCTTAAATTGCTTTGTTCCTGGTAAGAGAATTGATAGGGAATTTTTCTCTAAAATTTTCCACAGATGCTCAAAGGCATATCTGTGCAGGAAGGACACCCCTTTTCATCCGGTAACCACCAAGACCACGATGATTCAATGACTGAATGCAATCTTTGATATGTAGCTCATTTTATAGGAAAGAATATAGTCATACGGGATTAAAAAGGATCTTTCATGATCGAAAAATAACATAGCCGTGCAGCAGTCATGCTCATTTTTAATGCAAAAAGCAGACCCACGATCTGCCTCCTAAGTGATTTTAGAGCGAAAAAAAATACTCCGAGTCGGAAACAAACATTCTGGCTGCTATGGCTCTATTTTTCATCATCATTATCTTTGGAATGACACCTTATCGTTAATCATTGGCCTCATTTAGAAGCTTGTTCTGGAGTTGGGGGTGGGGGGGAATTCTTTCCTCGTACCTTGTTCCAATAACCTGACAGTCTTTGTCTGGAATGCCACTATATCTTGTTTTTGGTGGAATGCCACTAAGTCTGGTGTTTGTTATTTACAAAGGTATTTCATCAACACTAATTGTATAAAAAAATGTTTTCGTTGTGCTCACAGTCAATTGACAATATACGTCTAGCTCATTTCACCGTATTTATTTAAAAAAAATTTATGAACTATTATGTCATCATCTTAAAAAACCTTAAACCCGCTGTGTACTAACCCTATTGGATTCACTCATCTCAGTGTTAACCTATGAAGAAAATGTGTCCAAAGATTGCCAACTTAGATTGAAAGATTCTTCTTTTTTAAAATTGTATTCCGTAATAGGGAAATTTTTTTTACACCTTTGGGCTTTTTCGCTTTGAAAAAAATGCAAATAATATTTTAAAATTTAAATTATTCGGGGAAAAATCTGGTATAATGTGTTTTAAACGCACATCAATTCCTTTGGTGGACGAAATTTATAAAATGAATCCTGTTGCAAGGTGCAAAAAAGTTCAGGCTATCTGAAAAGGCCATTTGTATTGGATTATCAGCATTTATTACCATGTTTTTATTAACTCGCTTTCTTGTTTGTTTGTGTGTGTGTTTATCCAGTACAAATCTTGCAATCGACTTTTAACTAACTTCCCGACTAGCTAGACATTTGAAACTTTTAGAATAGCTCATAACACGATGGCAATGCATTCTTTTAATACTTTTAGCTATCTTTAAGCAGTACTGAATTCATTTTTAGTTAATTTTGTTTTGTAGACTGGTGCAACCCTCTATTGGCCGGGACGGGAACGAAAAGTTAAACGCAAGTTAACTTCCAATTAACTTCATTTTCTTTGAAGTTGATGGGATAATTCATCAAAAAAATTTTAAAAAAGTATTTATAAATACATAGAATTGTCAAGTTTATATGATTCAACAGAAAATTTTAAAACATGGTATATAAAAAGTTCTTTTTATCTTGTAATTATGTAATTGTAAATAGTAAACATATTTTCTCCATAGGTTAACATTGAGGTGAGCGAATCCAGCAGGGTTTGTACACAGCAGCCTTAAAACATTCCAGTTTCTTTCATCAAGCTCACGTATACAGGCAACAAATGTTTTACGGAAGTTTCTTTACAGATGTGCCCGCTATCATAATCTTTGTTACGGTAGCGTTCGTAGATTTCGACTAATAAATTGATACTTTTGTATGAATCTATCACAGAGAAACCAAATTATTTGTTTTCCCGGAAAGCACCGAGACGTAGCATTATTAGATTTGTTAAACTCTTGTTAGAAGGAAACAATGCTTGAAGTCGGATCAGAAAGTAAGAATGCTAACATATGCTCGTAAAACCTGCGATTTTGAAAAAATGGGAGTTGGAATATGTGGTATTTTCGTCATGTCGCCGATCATATTTACTTAATCTTATAAATTTTAATTTCCGTATTGTTAGATTTTCAGTTTCGTCTTCTTCAAATTACTTAAGGTATCCGACTAATTACCTTCAAAACGTCGATTTTGAAGAAAATTCTGAAATCGTTGCAGGAAAGTTCAGGCTATCTGAAAATACCATTTTTATAGGATTATCAGCATTTATGTTGTTGTAAATAATAGACAAATTTTTTCCATAGGTTAACACTGAGGTAAGCTAATCCAATGGGGTTAATACAAAGCAGCCTTAAAGAATGTAGCAACGTTGTATGTTTCCCATTTTCTATTTCGTTGATGCCCTTCCCACCTCTCTCTTCACCTCTAATTTCCGTCATGGTATTCCAGCTCGTTTAAGTGCAGATTGCAACATCTGATTCCATTTGAAACGCAAAAAAGTTGAAAATAAAAAACACGATATTTTAATAGAAAATCGAACAACTTTAACACTTGGTCGTGTTAACCGAAAATTCATGTACTAGAGGACTTTACTGAAGAAAAAAGAATGTTCGTGAAAAATGATCTAGTAGCACCGTGATTAGAAACTTGCATAAAAACTAATTTTATACCAGAGGGATATGGCGCATGCGTCAGTTACAATTTTCGTACCACGTATCGCAAATCGGATTGCGAGAAGTCGAAAGCAGCTTCTAGAGTCGCAAGTCACCACAATCATCTCCACCAAAAGTACCTCTCGGAATTTTTTCAAACGCTTCAAGAATTTACTCCTTTATTGTAACGGTCTAGGTTTGCAAGATTCTTGATCACTGTATGCAGTGGCGCACCCAGGATTTTTTCTTGGGGGGGGGGGCGAGATGAACAGATAAAAATATTTATAATGCATGGGGGGCCGATATGAAGGGATAAAAATATTTATAAAGCAAAATCAATATTCATAATGCAATTTCTATTTCTTTGGGGGGGGGGGGCTTGCCCCCCCCCTGGGTGCGCCACTGACTGTATGTATATTGTTTTCATAGTGAATTCTAGATCCCAAATCAAGAAATTGTTTTGAAACCTTTAATACTTTAATTACCAATTTTAATGCATGCAGATCGATTTTCTCCTATAAGAAAGAGCACACAACTTTCAATTATTTTTTAAAAAACTTTTGACACGTCTCCATCGAAAAATGAGCATCTTTTTTTAATAGCTTTCAAAAATTTTCTTAACTGCTATTTATTATTTTAGGTACATTGTAAAATCCAACCCTATAGTTCGATTCTGATTAAAATTTTATTTCAGACCACTTAGATAAATTTCCATCTTATGTACTTTTTCAAAATAACTTGAAAATATGATCCATCTGCACATTTAAGAAAAATATAAATTCAGAAATTCGAATGCAACAAATATGAATTAAATTAATTTACATTTAATTTGTGACAACCGTAATGTATAGAATACAATCTTTGAATTCAATTCAATGGAACATAAAAAATCATTAAATGGAATCATTTACATACCCACTCGAAGCTCATAACAATTAAATATCATTAAACTAAATAAATTCGGGTAGAAAGTTACCTAATTAAGGATTTGAGCGTTATGGCTTCTTTAAAATGTTTTCCATGCGCTATGGATGTCTGTAGTGGTTGGAATGCATTGCTTAGCAACGACACGAACAGAAGAATTTTATGTTTTAAAAATGCTAATTTAATCTTATAGCAGAAATTTTTTAAATAAAAATCAGATAATTCAGAAGAATTATGATCAGGTATTTCATTAAAGAAACTTTATATATTACTTAATACTTTTGGAATATGCATAACAGGAAAACACAACTTTTCAAAATTTCACAGTAAAAAAGCAAGAATTATTTTTTTGTTGTGGATTTTAAGAAGCTGTGAGTTTCTGATACAACCTATTTCGACGTGACAGGTGATATATGGAAGATTCACGACAGCATTCTACTGTATAATGTTAAAATAGGTGGTTTTTTGGTATTCTTTAAATAATTCTGCTGTATGTATTCAGATTAATTTATTTACATAATGAAAATGTAACATTTTTGAGCTACAGCAAAAGTAAATAGAAGACAAAGTACTTACGGCAATCACTCGAAGAGATAGGTATATTAAACTCTTACAAGGAAAAAAAATCAGGTACTCTCTTCTAATGAAACTACCGCGGGTTATTGACGTAGGATTACTTATCGTTGCTTACCTCTTGTATGTATATACTTATGTATGTGTTATGTATATATGCATCTATATATCTGTGTGCGTATGTATATATATATATATATATATATACATATATGTATGTCAAAATTTTGACGCACTTTGGTAATTTTCTGTTTAACTGTTTACTGCTTGTCAAGCGATACAGACTGGGTTTGGTGCGCTGCCAAAATTATAACTCGCGAGGTACGAACGGACGGTTTTAGCGTCTGAAATATTGCTTTGCGGAGCACCGTTATGGAGGAACGTAATCCTACGTTAAGAAATGAAATTATGGAAATAAATCCCTTTAATTCTATATTTATCAATGCGAATACAAGGTTCCGGATATATTGAATTAAACACGAGTACGAGATTGTTAGGTAATGAATTAACAGATATTTTGCCAATCATTTCTTTAGGTGGTATATATTCTGCCATTTCCATCAAATTTCATGAAGATTGCAGATTGCTCAGCAACAACGAGTATGAACAAAAACTGATGTATTTTCTATTAGTCAGTAGAAAACATGAGTTGGATTGGTGTACCACAATGTTCACCGGACCAACTCATGGTGTCTACTGGCAACTAGAAAATCTGGCCGAACTATTGCCACCTCTTTCTCCGATCAATCCCTAACACTACTTTACGAGTGATGTTCAGAAATGTGGGAGTTTATTCTGTCGTACCCTGTATGGCTACCTATTATGAAAGAAAATATGTGTACATAAATATACACATGTTCTTTCAATTCGGGAAATCAATATGTTTGATTTTTTAAGGATATTTTATTATTATTTCCTTGTTTTTATTAACTTGCATTCTTGTTTGTTTGTGTGTGTGAGTTTGTGTTTTTGTCTAGTACAAATCTTGCAATCGATTTTTAACTAACTTCCCAACTAACTAGACATTTGAAACTTTTAGAATAGCTCAGAGCACGATGACAGTGCATTTTTTGATACTTTTAGCCATCTTTAAGTAGAATTGAATTAACTTTGAGTTATTTTCAGTTAATTTTGTTTTGTAGATAGGTGCAGCCATCTGTCGTCCGGAACGGGAGCGAAAAGTTAAATGCAAGTTAACTTCCAATTAACTTCATTTTCTTTCAAGTTGGTGGGATAATTCATCCAAAAATTTAAAAAAAATTATTTATTAATACATAGAATTGTCAAGTCTATATGATTCAACAGAAAATTTAAAAACACAGTATATAAAAAAGTTCTTTTTATCTTGTAACTATTTTTTAGAACAAAAATATTAAGATCCTTACATTTTCGAAAGGAATTTCAGGATTCCAGTCCATGTCTTCATCACTGCGACTGTCCTGTCGGCACATCGCTTTCTTCAACCCTCGGAATGATTGACAGAACTGCAAGGAAATAAGAATATTACTATTTATAAAAAATTTTAATCATTGAAATTTGTATGAGTACTTGATACGCCTTAGGTGTGAACAAATTATATGTCCGAAAAATCAAGATGGAAAAAAAAAGCTCGAACATTCTGTCTGCGGAACAGCTCTTTTTGTGCATTTGCATTTCTGCACACCAATAAGTAAGAGAATACAAATAAAATTCTAAATTAAGTCTTTCTTGTTTGGAACTAGGTTTTCAAGGGTCTTATTTTATGTATCTTTTAAAAGAAAAAGTTAAATACTTTTACACACACACTCATAGATTTTTTTCGTCATAGATTGGTATCATCAAAATTGTCGTACCTGGATACCTAAAACAGAAATGGTTAAAGACGTAATACTAAGAGCATGTTATAAACGATGAGAAATAAGCATAAAAAATATTCAGAAAACTATTTTGGAAGAGAACGATGAAATGGATTAAATTTTACAACAATCTTTCTATTCTAAAAAAAAAGTAACTCCCGCTGCCGCTGTCAAAAGCTTGTCACGCTATCTCCTCCGAAACCTCTGGGGGTACGGGGTCAAGAGCGATACCAATGGATGCAGAAAAATGGTCCAAAGTAAGACATGTCTCATCTTCTTTGGACTTTAAGTTTTTTTTCATTTTATGTTTTGTGGGAAAATATTGACTTTTTCATCTTCAGATTACGATAACTCGCTAAAAAAGGATCGAAGATTTTGATCTTTTTACAGTCTAAGACTACAGGCATTTCTCTTTCATATTAGACCTCATTTGTTTAAAAATATCATAAAACAGGCTAATATTTTCATCAAAAATTGAAACACAGTGTTTCAAGAAATATCGTCCCCTATGTGGATGTAATATCAATGCTCCTCGAGGTTTTATCTTATAAAGAAAATATTTACATCATCTGGAAGCTGAAAGCTTTCTTATTCATATAAACCTAATTTCAAGTCTCTATCTTAAAATTTCGATTTTTAATTGAATTTGAAAAGCTAATAATTCAACAGTGATGAAAAGCCCTTCGCATAAGGGTGACAACAGTAAATGGATGGAATCTGCTACATTGTCCGATAATTACCCCTATGTATCTCTCTATTAGAGGAGCGAACGTAGCGAGCCTAGGTGCAAAGCCCTTAGTGAAATAAAATAATTTTAATTTAACTTCAAGTAATTCAAGAAAATGTGATGTGTATTATGTTATTTTTTATCATTAACATTTTTTTAAACTTTTTTTGTTTATGCAATTTGCGTTTATTAAATTTTTCTCGCCGGGAGCTCTGATTGCAAACATTAAACAATAATTTGAAAGTGCGAATCCTAAACACCCATTCGAGATAAAAATGATCTGATAAGATCCTACCTTAGAAGGTGAGACCGTGGGCTGGTTTCTTCTAATCAAAAAGGTCTCCACTCCGTGCGTTCGCAGGTAAGAATCTCTTGTTTCGCCGTGTCCTGGATCCACTTCGTAAGCGTCGCCGAGGTAATCTAGAGTGGCTTTAGATATGTGAACCTTTCTGGACCAGAGAAAGAAAAATGAAATAGCCTCATTAATCCGTTTTCATGATTTCTCTAAGATGAAACAGTGGAATTGTATCCATGCATGTTAACATTAGTAAAAAAAAATGGAATGTAATACTGAGCTGATAACTTTTTAATCCCAATGCATTTAAATAAATTACAAAGAAAATTTTTCAAGCAGCAGTGAATTAAATTGCATTTTATGATAGAGTAAAAATAAGGGAAAAAGGAAAAAAGGTCGAGGATGATAATGGTGGAGTACGGTAGCAAACAAATTCTTAATTTCGCAATACAGTATGTGAAAAAGTATGGCTACACGTTTCGAACTAATTCAAAGTCAGGCCGAGGAACAATATGTGTGATTGTCACCATGAACACTTCTCAAATGCGAGGATCAACACTATTGATCTGTGATATAAATAAATAAATCCAGAAATAAATGAACAAAATACAGATAAGTGCAGAAAATCAAATACATACGTACATTCGAACAAATATATAGACATTCTAACAAGATGAAATAAAAATATATATATATACATATAATTAGGAAAATATAAAAAGTGTTATAACATAATCATTGGGAAGTATACTGCTGCGAAATAAATTTAAAATTTTGCGAATAATCGGAAGTATTTATTTTTTTTTTTGCTAAAATTAAGTTTTCTTAACCATGCTGACCAGTTGGTATGAGATTCTCTAACCAATTTAGGGTCAGGAATCACCGAAAGATTAAAGAGATTATTTTTTCTACTATGGAGGCACTTGTAATTCGACGTTCCTTTTTTGTTATACATCGCGATGTCTTGCTGGCTACTTTATTGGGAGAGCCCCATTTAGGTGACCCGGAATTCTCCCTTTGAGGGGACAACTCGGTAACGACCAAGCCTTATTGGGGATTTGAACCCGAGCCCACTGTGTGGAAGCTTACGACATTAACCACTGTTCTATGTGTGCGGCAAGATTCAATAGATAATGATATGAAATTCCTGCTTCCCCCTGACCTTTTTATACCAGTTTATGGCAAAAATGTGATAAAGTGACCGTGGCAAGTTGCGTGGCAAGCAATTGAAATCTGAATTGAAGAAGTTACTGTATCATCACGAGGTGCCATCTTTTTTTAGAAATTACCAAAGTTCTAGATTAGCTAGTGTGTGGACCATTTCCTTTCACAAAAAAATCTCACCTTATCCCCTGCCCATTACTAGTGATTACGGCTAGCTTGAAGGGTTTTCTATCTTTGCCGTCAGCTGTTAAATGAAAAATTGGAAAGAAAAAATAAGAGATAGGTATTTTACCCCGCAATTCCTCCGGACTCCATGTGATTGGCAAGAGTGACGTCGTTGGACCAGACGTCGAACTGCCACTTATACAAGCCTAAGACTCCACACAAAACGTTCCCAGAGTGAATGCCTATCCTCATGTTTAGATCTACTTTGGTCTTCTCACGTACCAACCTGCAATGAAAAAGAAAAATTAGGCAATTTTTCAGTCAAAAACATGGACTTTACATGACTTAAATATTGAACAAATTTAGTGAAATCGCAAAAAATGCATTTTAATAATTGCTTGTCATGGATTTGAATTGCGTTTCCCAGAATGCCAATAAAGGGAACGATATACTTGCAGCTTCAGTTTTATTTCAAGGGATAACATCTGAGATTTATATAAGATTAAAAATTTAAGAGTTCCTTTCAACGTTAAAAACCATATCGATGATATACCCCCCCCAAAAAAAATAAAAAATAAAAATAAAAATAAAAATAAAAATGCAGGTAGATAATACCAATTTCATATTCTATTATGCATCATATTTTCATAAGTATTAATTCTAGACAGTAGAATCCGATAGAAATGGTTGAAATGATAGAAATACAATGATAGAAATGGTTCTATTTGTAGCTGAACCATGATTGAAGAAAACTTGACAGAGAAAAATGCTTTGTGAAGTGACTAAATTTCTGCTGAAAATTCATCAACATTCGTTGACAACCGAATTTGTTTTGATGAAAAAATTTATACGATATACTAAAGTTTAGAATCTATTTTTATGGACTTGATTATGTTACCAATAATAGTATATTGAGATGCTACCCACATTAATACTTTATTTTTCATAAGAAGTTCAAAAGTTATGATAGTCGAGGAATATGAGAATAAACATACTTTTATCTTTGAATAGGAAAATAACTTATGGGTTAATGCAAAATTCCAAATTTTAATAAAAACCTTTAAATATGTTCCCATATTAACTTTATTCCTAATAGCGCCAGTCTCTATTACTAAAATATTTAAGAAAGATCCTATTCCGCTTATGATAGATGGAATATCTGTTACATCCCTTCAAAGAGTTTCTTATCTTGTTTCCTCATTTGAGACGTATGCAAACTCATAATAATCTTATGCCAGAAATACCCAATCTCGCAATGCTATCCTTGACTCTGTCTAATACGCCCTTAGTGAGCATTAATTAGATTGCATTGTTAAAGCGAAAGGGCACTTAAAGCTTGTATTAAACATATTAATAGATATATTTTGCGTATTCAAGTAGCTCGACTGCAATTGCTTTCCATGCTCCACTCTTAAGTTTCCATTTGAAATTAACGGAGTAAAAATCACCTATAAATTCCCCTATAGTGCAATTAGGATTCCAAGAAAACTTTTCGACAATACTAGCTTAGAATAATTATCCTCAAATTGGAAATTACTTTTCCTTTTTTTAAAATTAAATTATTTTTAAAAATGTGTTGTGTTTTTGCGCTATATATCAATAGCTGAATGCCACTTTAAATATTAACTGATCAAAATTAGTTCAAACAAACTACTCTAAATTTTTACTTTCAAATACAAAATAAAGAATTAAAATTTTTTCTTTGATAATATGTTATTAGAAAAAGAAGAAAATTAAGCATAACCTAGACCTTGCCAGGTGAAATGTAAGGTGATTTTAACCTATTTATAGCATAAAAAACAGGAAGTTTGAAAACTAGCCTTTTTACAGAAATTTTAAAGAGAGTGATAACATTATGCATACGTGATTCGAGTCATAATGGATTACCTGCGGCAATTGATATACAGCTTCGTTTTCCCGGGAGTCGAAGCTGCATGTTGGATAATCCGCTTACGCGTCATTTTAACTAATCATTTTGCTAAATGCTTTCGCGGTAAACGAGGAAGCGAGGATAGCTCGGTAATGAAACCATAGATTATGATCATCTTCATAAGAAGGTAGTAGTTTTGTTAACCTTGTTAATGTGTCACCTGAGCACCTCTGAAAGGGATGGGATTCCGCGATTCTGCCGCTTATAATTACATAATGAAGTTGTGTGCATCAGAACGACAAAATTAATGAAATGATCGCGACTTTAACAGAAAGGAAAGCGGTTACGCACTCGAAAAACTACTTACAGTATCCGAAAATGAGGAATTCTGTCTACATTATTATTAGATTAATGTCATTTTCGAAATCCCTAAATTAAATCCCGAAATGACGCGATTATTATAAATCGGATTATACATAATATGAGGATATAGGAAAAAATATTTTCTACAACCCTTCCATTATTTAAAAAATATGGAGAATTTAAGGTAATTTCTGTAATGAATAGAAATTAAGGCCCAGTTTGAGATAATTAAATTAAGTATTTCAGTACATTCATACGTTATTCAAGATTATAGAGCCCGGATAAATTCTCTATTCATTTCAGGCGGAGCTAGTTCAAATTTAAAATACAGCGTTTTTAATGACATTTTTTGATTTCTTTGCCCTCATTCATGCTCGAGCAGGGCCCGATTTAGAAAATTCTTGACTGTAGGCACAACTCTGGATGGGGGCCCCCTAATACTGATGTGGACGTAAAATTTCCAAAATTGATACACAAAAAAAATAATCATGAATCATTGTGAAAGTACCATTTTACCAAGAAATGGCTATTTGGAGCGTAGAAGCCTAGAACATTATCAAATAACAAAAAGCAATACAACATATTAACTTCATCATTAAAACACCAATACAATGCAACCAGAAAAACTTATTGATCCCTCATATACACTATAACATACATATGATGAACCAATCAGTCAAATTTGAAAGGATATATAAAAAAATTGCTATTAAAAAAGGTAAAATAAAAAAAAATTGGGGAATTTTTTCTTTTAAAATAAAGTTTTTTTGGGGCCCCCAACATTCGGGGGCCCCTAGGCCCGGGCCTACCTGGCCTAATGGAAAATCAGGGCCTGTGCTCGAGTGGTTTTGTTCACACTGAATCCGGAGCGTACATCCTGATTTAATTGAATGTTTCAATCCCTTTACACGTTATTCATAATTAATGATTTAAAAAACATTACACATTAGTTTTAGACGTAAGTTGCCAGTTATCAACAAAAAGCTTTTTTAATGACATTGGTTGGCTGATTTACCATCTTTCAAACTAAAAGAATGCTTTCCTCCGTGTTTCCTCTTCGTTTTCGAATCACACTGACACTAGAACCATTTTTCTATTAAAAATATTAGCTCTTAGCCGACAGATTGCAGTAGTGGAATTTGAAGTGCAATCATATTTCTCCTGATGTTAAAGGAGAATGAAGGATGATTAAGAAGGACTGTAGTTCCGATACCATACCTGTCATATTTTTAACCACTCTTTGGAAATTTTTTTTTTATCAAAGCTGGCAAATTTTAATTTCCACTTTTGTAATGAAAATAACCAATAGATGGGATATTTTAATCGGGTATTCGCCAAAATTATGTGCAAACTTAAAATATTGTACAATGGAGACTAATTAGAATGAAGTCTTAAAAAAGGCTTATAATTCCATAGTCCCCGACTTAAATAAATATTTCAATGCATTCGCTCGTTATTCATGAATCAGAGAAAAATTACTTTTCCTTAATTTGATGAGACGTAATTTGTCCGAAAAAACATTTTAATGGCATTTAAGATTTATTTGTCATCTTTCAAAAATACTGGAATATTTTCCTCTGCTTTTGCCTAGGCTTAGAGAAATTTTAAGAGAGTAGTCCTATTTTTTTTAAGAAAAAAAATTTTCTCCGTAAATAAAAAGATAGTTTCAGTCAACAGATGGAATCAATGAAATATAAAGCGAACGTTAGTTTATGCTTAGTGATGGATGACGATGAAACAAAAGTAGATTTCAAAGTGGTTTAATGATTAAAAAAGTTATGTAATTAAAATTTACCATTCATGTTTCAATTCCTTTTCAGGGACTCAAACTTTAAAATTTTTTTTGCTTACGCTTAAATTTTTTTTTGTTTAAAAAATAATGATCAATAGAATTTATATATTTCAATCTGGCATTCTACAAAACATTACTGCAAACTCAAACTATTGCCAAATATTAGATAATATGAACTAAGCCTAACAATGCGTACAGTTCTGCATCTCCTGGTTCAATTTTGATGATTTTATTTTTAATCAATTGTGTTAAGGTATTCTTAACTACAGCGCTGTTATGGAATATCTTTCAAGTAATGAATTGCATGCAAACAAACCTTGGGTTTCAACATCATATACATAGTAGGAATAAGTTACATACATAACAGGGGAAAGATAAATCAAGGGTTTCCCTAATTGTGTTACCGATAAAATGTTTACTTGACATATCAAATATTCCGATGCGGAACATCGTCAACACATTGCCAAAATTTTCTAGTAAATGATAACGATAAGTGCTTTGCGAGGGCATTGATCCTTTCAGCCAATAGCATTTTCGATAATTTGCTGATGATTACTTCGTTATTATTCTGAACAAATATACTTGTAAAAGCAACAGATACAGATGCCATGACTGTACATTAAAGAAGCAATAGTCGTATTTATTTCTAATGACCCCTGACTGGAATCTCTTCCAGACCAGGTCTATAAAGGCTAACGGGCAGAGGGATGTGGCTCCAGTTTTTCTATTGGCCCCACAAGGGTCAGAGTTCGAATTAGCCAGGTACCACTTCGATTTTACCAGGCAAACCCCAATGGTAGCATCTGGGGGATCGTACCCTTTCCAACCCTCTCTGACCTTATTTAGAGATTTTCCGGTCTACGAATTTAACGTACCCATATCAAGCCCAGACACGAAGTTATTTAATGGCGCTTGTCGGGATTCGATCAGAGCACCCTCAGCCCCGAAAGCCAACACGCTACCACAAGGCCACCGCGAGCCCAAAGAAGTAGTAAATGTACACACTAAACACTCACATATAGCTATATTCTTTTAAAAGTACATATCACAGTAGCTCATTCCTTCATACAGAGGTAAGAAAATTCATCATTCGCTCTTTTAATTGACACTTACATCAACAGTCTGTTTTATTTGTGATATGCATATTATTTTCTGTTTGCATTCAGGCCTTATGGGCGGGGGAAGTAAAATTTTGTTCACAGTGCTTCAACAAGGTAAAGTAGCGTCAGCAGTAAACATTTTAACCAATCACAGGACCCAACGCAATGACTACGTGATACGTCAAATCAATCGCAGGTCTAATAAAAAATATCAGCACAAACGAAGGACAATGTGAACAAGGTCGTAAGTTAAGTCTGAAGAACTAATACGCGCAGTGAGGAAGGAAATAGGGTGCAAGTTCGTGGGCTCCTTGAGACAGCGATTTTTCACACCCCAGTAATCAGATGGCGTTACTGGATTTCAGCGGCCATTAACTTATATCAATTAGAACTGCTTTGCTTCTAGATCACCAAGGGAATAATTTTGTGGTAAACTGTGCATTTGTTTAAGAAAGAAATCTTCATAGTTCGTGAATTCCCCCTAAAATTTCCGACATGATTGAATCTCAGTCGGACAGAAACAAGGAGCTTCCATCGCATGTTTAATGCGTTTAAATGACTATAGTTCCACCAATGGAATCCCATAACAATGAAGATTTGTTCGTCCAATGGATAGACGGTTTTAAACATAATTAATGCCATGCCAAGCAGATAACAATATTGAATAAAATGTGAGAATGCTCTCTAAAATACGGAAATGCTGACTGAGAAATGGAGTTTGAAGACTGTAGCGCCTTTTAATATTTCACAATCTAATGAAAGTTGGGGAATATATTTTTAAATCTTCTACAGGTATTAACTTTCTTAATGGATTAATGCTTTTAAAATATTAAACCTCTAATTTGCGGGATTCTTTTACAGCTACATTGTATATGTACTATACAAAATATAAACATCGTAAATATCTTGAAATGCTTAAAACCACTTCGAATAAAATTTGAATTACAATCTGCAAGACTACAAATAAAAATACCCCCAAATACTCCATCAGACAAAGTCTGTTTACTTTATTTTCCGGTTATTATTGACTGGAAGAAACGACGCTGATTTGTATTTGCATTTCTTTCGGATTCTTTTTCGAGATAATAAAAAAAAATGGGATCTTTCTTTTAGACTATGATCAATTTTGCGGAAAGGTCGGGGATGCGGGTGGAATCCAATTACTTGTTTTAACGTTACTTCAGCACAATCTACGTAATGAAGCTTACTTGATGACGTGTATCATGTGCAAACCCATCTCCACGCAACAGTGCGCATGATCGGACCTGGGTTCTGGTAATCCACTTACGCAGTAGTAGCAGTCTCCAAGGAGTTTGATTCTCAGGCAGTGTTGCTCCTATGGAATTCAGGGAAAGAAAGAAAAAAAAGAAGTTACTTCTCTGATAATGTTCATTTACACGTGTTTATATCTGCCGTGGAGAAACCGATATTTTGAGAGGATGAATTTGTATCAAGGGAAAGATTTTGTTTAAAATTTCTTGTTCTGTGAATGAAGGGGGCCAGAAATTTTTTTTTTTTATTTTCTTTGGTTAGTCACATTTCTCTGATTCCTTCCCTTTATTTATGTCTTATTTATATATATCATTATACATAGAAAAATTACTTGAATATATTGAAATTTTTTTAAATGAAGTGCAGCGCAGGCATAAGAGGATAGGGGAATTTTCAAAGCGATTTTTGAAATTTTTACCTCAGAGACCTGAAATTTTGCATACATATTCATTAAAGTATAACTATATTAAACACCTTATAAAATTTTATAAATATTAAAATCAATTGTAATTAAAAAATTGAAATTAAATTACTTTTTTTTAAATGCTCCTTTTTTTAAAAAATTGTTTCATTTGAAATCTCCTCATGCACCACAAGGTATAACATGAGGCTTACAGAAGTAAGTGAAAAACACAAAACAAGAAAAATTAAACATTTAAATTACAAGCAAAATTTTGCAAGACAGCTAGAGTTTCAACACTCTTAATGAGATCAGAAAGAACAGGAGGCCAACAAATGGACAGACGTCTCAAGACGTTTAAATGCTCCTTGCGACTCAATTTGTAGCTTTCCCCCTTAATTTTGCATTTATACTGCTTATAAATATATTTTTAACAAAGTAATGTGTTATTTTGTACTTTCGTTGAATAGTTAATTTTTAGAAAATATTTTTATGCTTGTACTCTGAATTTTCGTGAAATTTTTGTACTTTTCAGCACTTTGATAACCTGAATCACCTCGAAACCTAAAATGCATACATAACTTTATTTTGATGTATTACAGGAGTTTTATCAAAAATTTCATAAAATTTTGTACAAATATTGTGATGCGAGGAGCATTTTAAAGACTTGTAAATCTGGAAATTTCTCATTTTGAAAAAGAGCCATTTAAAAGATGTTTTTTCACCTACCTTTAATACTTACTTTTTTAAAGCCACCAAGTTTTAATTTTACTCTTTAGTACATATTTTAAATGCATTTTATTCCAATATTTACATGTTTTCAAAATATTAATACACCCTCCAAAGAAATTAAAATTTTTGTTCGATTTTTGGTAATTTGAATGTCCACCATCCCCTTAATATCTTCATCAACTATTGCCTATTAGCACAATTTTTTCCCTTTTCTTCACAAGAAGGATTACTAAATTACTTTTTCATAAAGAGTTATAAAAATATGATTTATTGAAATTTAAAATCGTTCTCCACGGCAAAAAGAATATTTACTGAGCTTTTTGTGTCAGGGGAAATATTTTCAGAATTTTTAATCTAAATCAAAAATCCCAAAAACAATTTATTAAGAACACAGCATAAGGACAAACAGCAAAGTTTCATAAATATATTTTGCAAGAAAATATATATTTATATACTATTTAAAAGATGGAAATCAATGAAAAACTTGCATTCCCTGATAATCACAGATTACAGCAGTGTTCGACATGCTCAATGTAAACACAACAGCATTGTACCTGTCAACGTAATCAACCTAGAAACATACATATTATTTGATTTTAAAAGCACTGGAGTATGTTAGAAGCCAAGAAAGATAGAGCTTTTTTCATGACTTTTGTATCCCGGACCCTATTCAGAGTACACCC
This sequence comes from Dolomedes plantarius, assembly GCA_907164885.2. Classification (NCBI taxonomy): domain Eukaryota; kingdom Metazoa; phylum Arthropoda; class Arachnida; order Araneae; family Dolomedidae; genus Dolomedes; species Dolomedes plantarius. The sequence goes on along the minus strand of OU015495.1, from coordinate 108,279,468 downwards.
AAATAAAAGTTTGGGAAATAAAAAGGAGTAATAAAGGAGTAAGCGAATATAACCTGTATATTAGAATTTATAATCAATACGTGTACCTTTAGATATTTTCCAGTTTTTGTATAAATGTTTCATAAATAAGAAATGTATTTTTATAAATTTTCTAGTTACAAAATTTTTATACTTGCGTAAAGGATTTAAGTTTTAGCTTTGAGATCGCATTTAACATGTAAATGGTAACATCCGTTGAAATCACTCTAACATCCGTCCATGAGATTAAGTGATTTTGTAACTCATTACTTATATAATTTTCCGATTTTCACTTAATTTTAGCTCTGTATTTGAGGTATTATTGATTTATAAAATATATTTACACTTGGTTTTAAATTTAATATAACTTTGTTTAAACCTTTAAATGCGCTTTCCTGCTTGATGGGTTTTTCCCCATTTCTCTTCTTTAAATTATTATAAGTCAAGAACCGTTAAAGATAAATGATTCAAACTTGGAACATGTCTTTTTAAATTATTTTACTTTACTTTTGATTCAGCAAATTTGAAAAAAAGTTTTACAGTTAAAAATATAATTTTTTAAAAATAAGTTACATAATTTTTAAAAAAAAATTTACTGTAAATGTTTTTAATTTTTTTAAAAATAATATTAAAAAAAACGCTGAATCAAAATTTAAACTTATTTATTTCTGTATAATGAAATGAAAAAAAAATTTGAAATTCGGCAAATAATACTTCGAGTTATAACGATTTTACTTTACCCCACTTTTTAAAAAAAATTTAAATTTTAAAATTCTTTTAAAACGTTATCAGAAGTTTTTTGATGTGATTTTGTTTGAAAATTATATGGTTAGCCATCCCAAAAAATTTCAAAATTTTAACTCAATAAATACATTTTTTTCAAATGTGTCCTGGACCCTAGACGGACCAAATACTTACCTTTAATGTAATATCCGTCTCTAAAACGGAGTGAGTTTTCTTGGAATGGTAAATGTAAGGTGATAAAGTAAACAAAACTAAAAGTTAAACAAACACAACCAAGGTCATGGAAGAATTGAAGCATAGCTTGGACATGAAGGTTTCAAATCAATAATTACGCATCCTAGCGGTAAAAGTATGAAGTCTATCCGTCCGAGAGACGGATGTTATCATTTATGGGTTAAAAGACATATTAGCCGAGCTCTGTTTGATATCCAACCTCACACGGCTAAATGTTTTAAGAATGTTTCTTTTCTTTTTTGACATGCATATGTAGACTTTGATTTCTTTTTTAGCGATAAATTAATTCATTTGCCGCCATTAACTATAGATTCGCATACGACTCATGAACATCCGTGTATAATATCTCTGTAATATACTCGACCAAGTGATATGTATGTTAACATATCAGTTGCTCATCCGACCGCAATCATTTATTACTGATAAGTTGCAGAGTTTATATTACATTTGCCTTGTCATAGTACATATCACTGACATGTTCTAACTATTCATATACTATTACAGAGTTTAAATGAGATGTTGGCAATGATATGGTGACAGAGTTTAAATGATATGTTGACAAGTATTTGATATTTGATATGAAACAGATCGGAATAAAAAGCGCTTGACTGAGAAATTTTAGTTATAACTCATATTTTTTCTTTTCTTTTAAAGACCCAGCGAGAGCGTAAAAGAGTCTACTTTTATAACTGACACTGATTAAATAAGTGATATTTAACCCTGACGATGACAAAGTAATGAAAAGTTTACAATTGAATGGTCTAATGTTTCACTGACCCCATAATGAGTATTCATTATGAGTAAAAAGTGATACATGAACAGTAAACATTTTATGATTTTCTTTTACTACCTAAATTTCACCTCAGTTTGAGACGGAACAACACAGTATGCAAAATGAGAAAAAAAATAGTAAATATTGACAAAAAAATTTGGTATTAAAATATATTTTTCAGAGTTACTCACGAAAAAATTTTTTTGACGTATCAATGCTTAAATCAGCCGATACTGAGGTGATCAGCCTCTTAAGGCTGCTATGTACTAAAAAAATTATTCGTATTTCCCTTTTCCTCTTCTTGCAGACTCTTGTGGTAGGAGGAGTCCAGTTGACAGTTCGAGAATTCCACCCCCCTTAGGATTGACATTTTGAGGGATTGTAATGGCTCTATCTCTATAGGGGGGTTAAGCGCTGCCCCCAAATTTTTTATTTAAAATATATTTTTGTCAACTATTTACAGGTACATAAATGCTGATAATCAAATAAAATTGGTATTGTCAGATAGCCTGAACTTTTCTTCTAAGCAATACAAGATTCATTTTATAAATTTCGTCCACCGAAGGAATTTATGAGCGTTTAAAACACACTATACCAGATTTTTCCCCGAATAATTTAAATTTAAAAATATTAATTGCATTTTTAAAAAAAAACGGAAAATGTACACAAATGTAAAATTTTTTTCTCTATGACGGAGTACAATTTTTTAAAAAAATTCTTTGAATCCAAGTTGGCAATCCGTGGACAAATTTTCTTCATAGGTTAACATTGAGGTTATCGAATCCAATGGAGTTAGTACATAGCAGCCTTAAGGTATACCGTCGATGATCTAAAGAACAAAGCAACTGTCTATTCTCCTCATTTAAAATCCCGTATTACTTATGCGCATGTGCACTTATGCTACCGAGCTACCTTTCTCAGCAATTTGTGTCCGCTAATTCAATTACTGTAAAATCTCGACTATAATACGCACCCGAGTATAATACGTATGCTTAATTTTGCGCGAAATTTTCGAAAAAAAATTAAAATTCGACTATAATACGCATCCATAACATTTCAATATTTTATTTAAAAATTGCACGAATATTATAATTTTTCTGCTGCCGTACAGTACCATCTTGAGGACATTTCGAGAGAAATAAATAAAATAAAATAATAAATTTTTGCACTTGAAGCAACCGAGAACTATCACTATTTCAAGGGATCTGTTATTAAATGAACACGTGTGCGATACGAACTGTGAGTTCCGTTTGTTTTAAAGGAACACCTGCTTAGTAAACGGGTGGATGAATCACGGAGTGGAGATGCGCGCGCACCCGTGTTGTGACAATGTCTTACAGATGATTTACGTTCGTTTATTCAATGTTTAAAACTACGTTTATTTTTGTACGCGAGTATAATACGCACCCTCACTTTTGCGGACTAAAATGCGGAAAAAATGTCCATATTATACTCGAGATGTTACGGTATTGTAGTTTTCTTTATATTAATATTCAATATGGTGAGAATTTACGAAAAAATATCGCTTATTAATAGAACATGGAAAAAAAGAGCGAAGAATTCTAGCATAAATATTCATTAACTATTATATAAAGCAATTCCGTGGCTGACTGACTGACAGGCGTCTTGACCAGGCAAGACGTGCAGCCCGATGGCGAGTATAGAGCAATGGTACTCTCGTAGGTCGACGGCTCCCGAAACCCATACGGTGAAGCGAGCGTTGCACAGTCCGTTTACTGACTGTACAACTGGCACTGTCATTAAACTGGGTGGTAATTTGAGCTAATGTTTGGCTTCGCTGGCTATGTACAATACGCCTGAGCCGTCTCTCACCACGCACTGTCAAGGCTAATTGTCCTTTGCAGTTTGCCCGATTGATAGTTTTTTTTTCCACCATCCATGTATTCTTGGTATACTCTTGACAATGTCGACCTTGAAAATCCTAGCTGTCTGACGATTTCGGAAATTGAATGGCCCATGCGTCGCGCACCTACGATTTGTCCGCGATCGAAGGCGTCTAAATCAGGCAGTTTACCCATACTGGCAATTCCAACAACTAATTCAGAACAACCACAGTACGCGCTATATATGCAGTTACCATAGCGCCCTCACTTGCATGATACATGATGCGCAGCGCTACACAATTTGCATAGGCTTTGCTATCCCTAATTCAGTGGCACTTCAGTGTATTTTAGTATTGCAGAAAAGAAATTTATAAAAAATTACATATTTTTCTTTGAAAATTAATCACTATGACAATGTCATTAAAATTTGACTGAAAACTCGATTGCATTCTGTAACTCTTATTACTAGCCTTAATTAATTTGCATTATTACGTTATCAAATAATTCGATAGGAGGAAATTTTAGGCAAGTACAACTGGTAATATACACCATAACTGCTTTGAAAGTTGTCTTAAAAGAGTAATTTGAAAAGCGATAAATCCCTGTTGAGCACTGAATACGGGTAATTAACTGCAAGTACAAAAATATATGCGTTATTCATAAGTTTTATATCTGAGTATGAATTTCCAAAGATAAAAATCGAAAGTGTTTTAAAGGTTTTCGGGAATGGAAAGTAGGCAAAACGTTATTTTTATTCCGAAGCGCCTGTTAATACCTCCTGGAATCATTCCTACCATGCAAATGCCAAAATATATTCTATGTCATTCGCTTCCAATTCCCATATGATTCATGATTTTTGAAATTCACTTTTCTTTTTATTGGTTGAAAAGAGTAAACAGATTTAAAACTTTTCTTTTTAAGTCCATATAGAAAAAAAAATTATTTTACCGAAAATATTTCTCGTAGTTTACTCCACATCCATTAAGAAATATAAAAGTAGTTTTCTATTTCTTTTCTACAGTTTTACTTATAAAATGTTTCTTTCCTTATTTTCTCCCTAATAAAAAGCGCCCAGTTTTGTAAATTTAGAGATTTCAGTAACTAGGATCTTATTTTTGGACCTTTACAAATACAAAAGCTTTGGTAGTAACTGAAATTAAGGACAGACTTGACATTTTAAGATTGTTCAATAGATCTTGCGCATAAAATATTCTGAATTTTACGACTAGAAAATATTTTACATTCAGCGAGTGCCTATACCGTTTATAGTTGAGATTTCCTTTTAATTTATCAATGATTGTTTCAAGCGTTTGTTATGTTAATCTTGAGGTTATTATTCTCATTCTGGTAATTTGGCGTTGGACATTCTGTTACGAAATCTTTTCGTTTTCACCATGAATTTTTCTCTTGTACCGAGATTACGACTTTGTGATAACAGAAATAATGAAACAAACTTACTAAGGTGAATATGGTAGAAACAAAGTGCCTAAACCAGTTGCCTTCTGAATTTCATTCATTTTTTACATTTTCAGAGCATAAAAGAATTGATGATCATCATGCGATCATGATCACATCATGCGATCATGAGACATCAGGCGTTATCTACAGGCATCTGTTAGGCAATTAGGATGTTATACTTCTCGCATTTTCATGCTTTTATAGCTTTCTTTCCAAAAACCGCAGGCATTTTGTTCCGAGGACATTCGCCCATCCACGAGTTTGTTGCTTACTTTGTAAAAGAACATCATATAGTGAACCAACACTGTTTAAATTACGGATTATAATACAAGAAATATGTGTAACTTTATCCTATTAAAACAAATTACACAACTCTATAGCTTATATACACACTGATCTCATTGTAACGAGGAATTCGTTCCAGAAATAATTAATTTGGTTGGGCTGGTAACGCACGTTAAATTAATATAAAATCTCTAATTCAAAATAGTTGTTCCTTAAAATAAAATAGTGTAATTTCTATACCGTTCCCTCGACGTGTGTGTTCTTGAGAATTTAGCCGTTGCCCATTTCTCTTAAACCGTTAAAGGTTCAACCGTAATTTGCTTAGCCAGGTGTTAGTCTCAGGATTCCCTTGTTAAGTTTGACTAAAATGCACTTTTTATGGCTGGTTATTGTAGGGTGTGTCATGTGAACATCCAGCTAGCTTTTGTCCACGCATGCCGTGTTACGTTTGCTCCCTAAATTGGACCATAAAATCAGTTTTAAGTTAGAGATAAAAGTGTGTCCTCTCCTATCCCTTTGTCCGAAAGAGTTTTTCCCACGAATGAGCTTGAAAGCACTCTCCGAGTAGGTCTTTCTCCCCTGATTCGACCAATCGGGCAGAGGCGCATTGTTAGCAATATCGGGGCTAAACCATCAACGGGCCTCAGTTTCACGGCGCACTAAGTTTTTTCTCCTCTTGGCGAGGTTTCGGCAGGGCCGGGTTTCTTTTGTTGGCCATTAAGCGCTTGCGTTGTTGTTACGGTAATATTGCATACGCCGTGCACGTGTGTCCGTTAGAGTGTTTAATTGGAGCATTTCTAGCTATAGTAACCCTCGTTTTCCGCGTTTTTGCAGGCCTGTCCACTGATGATAAGAAATGGTAGTCAGGCATATTTTACTAAGAGAGAAGTTTTAGCTTTATAAAATTGTATACGTTTAAGAACCCCTTCAGTTCTTGGCCCTGGCCTCGACTGTATTGGGGGGCTATTTTTGTCATGTCATGTTAAAGATATAACCGTCTGACTCTGGACCTGACGGGTCATTCTTTATTCGCTGCAGCTCATGTAGTACCGAGCTCCTTTTTTCGTTGTAAATATCTTTTCATGTTACCCAAGATTGGCTCAGAAAATAAACATTTAAAAAAAATTTAAATGCCTTGGAAGATTTCTTGCTTACCAGCTACTTCAACCTTTCATGCTAACGTTGACAGTGAATACCTGAAGGTTTTTGCGGACAGCCAGTGTCATACGATCCGGTAATCGACACCACTTTCCATCCGCCCGAACTAGGGCACTCCTGCTACCGTAGGTAGAACTTTTGTAGTGCCGTAGTCTCTCGTCCCTTAAAGAACTTTATCTGTAGCATTGTACATCTCCTGATGTCTTGGGACAATTATTAAGCAGTCAGCCGTATATAGAAAGGCGCCGGTTCTACATCCACAGAGACACTTACGAATTTTACATTACAGAAAGCAACTCACCATTTCGTTACTTCAGAAAGTGCCATAAGAACTATTTCTACAATTAGAGACTTACAAATAGCAACTCAACAATTCGTTACTAGAGAAAGTGCCATAAGAACTATTACTACAAATAGAGACTTGCAAATTCCTCACTACAGAAGTAGTTACTAACAAAATAAGTACAACAGTCATGTGTCCAGTCAATGTCCATCTGAGGTATGTTTTGGGACTGTTAATAGCATTTAATATTGTTCCGTTTTCCTGGGTTCGTTAGGATTGAATAAAATCTCTTCAGAAACTGCACACAAAATAAAATTTATTATACTGTAAATTCATCAGGCGCATACACAAATTCAAACAGAAAACATTTAACAACTGTCTTCTAACAACAAAAAACTCTAAAAACTCAAGTCAGGATACCAGAGTCTTCAATACAATACACACCTAACGCACTTTCAACACATTCAATTCTCAGTAGAAATTGAACTGAGTTCCAATGACAATGTCAGGTATATTTATAGACTTCCAAAGCGCCCTCTATCAGCCAGATAGCTAGACATCTCTAGAAGCTTCCAGAGAGGTCTAGACGAAAGTTGGCGACAAATTGGCGCCATATCGCCAAATTTAGCAACCAAAATAAGTCACCAAATCCATCGCCAATTTGGCGATAACTCTCATTTAGCTAGATTACCATAGACTCGTAAAATTCGTAGCAATATTTACTAAGAAGCGGAGAACATTGACCTAGAAAGAGTTGGAAAATGTAACAGAGATGGCGATAGATACCGGATTTTAACTGAGATGGCGTTGTTTCAATAAAGAAATTTTTAAAAAACCCTTTTACCGTAGTCAATAATACGACAAGCCTTTCGCTTCAATTACTTTACTACGATGCGTTAATCATACTACAACTACAACATTTAAAGCAAGTATGTACAGCGAGTTAGAATATATAGTTAAATAGTCAGGATGGCTTCGAGTTCAACTACAGAGCTGGCCTATCAGGACTGTCTGACCAGGAGTGCTCAGTCTCTCTGGTACTCAAAAACAGATCTCCTCTTCTGGACTATTGGGGATCTTCCTTTATACTGTCGGCGAATTCAAAGGGATTTTTCTGGCGTTTGAAGTGCTGATAAGTGTTCGAAGTTTATGGGATTCTAAATGTCACTATAGTGTCAAAAATCTCAAAAGCCTTCGAACCAGTCTGGGATTTATGCGTTTTATAACGTCAGAACCGCACATTACAAGAACTTTATGGCCTCATATCCTAGAGTTTATGAGACCACCCAGATCAACAGTTCGCAGATAGATGACATGTTGAGGGGTAGGAACGGGGCATCACATACTTATATAAATACTAATTTCATGTAGTAATTGAGACAGTGTCACACCCTCAAATTTCTTGTTTGCGACAGTCTCTGGATCAGCGACAGTCTCTGGAATCTATTCATAAGGGTGTGTGAGTTAAAAAGTTTCAAGTTTTGATTACTCAGATGAAACAAAATGTGTTAATTTGAGTAGAAATGTAATCAACATACACCTGCAAATAATGACTGAGAACATACCTCTGTTTTATTGTACAGATACGTTCAGAAATTATCTAGTGAAATCACACAGTGGAAAATAGATCTAGACATGAAAAGCCAGGGAAACAAATACTTTGGGACTGCTTTTCTATTAAAAGTACTGAATTATGTCAAACTCATGATTGCAGTATGGCGAGTAAAAACATGTATATTTCAAATGCAGCGAAGACAGTCGTCCAGATTTGAAAACTCTTTAATTGGGGTAAAAAAAGGCTTTTCCAATGAAATCTTGCTCCATGCTACAAATCCCGTTGATTCTAATATATATTTCAGACTCTAAGCGGTCTGAAATATATATTCTCGACAGTGGCTTTGAATCCCATCTAACCACAAAGCGATGGAAAATTTCTGATCAACTGGGAAAAGAAAGACGACGGACAATAAGACAGTAAAAATAACCTGATTTACAAAACCATCAAAACAGGTCTTTCGAAGAAGTAAAATCAGCACTGAAAATCTTCGAAATTAAGATCAACACAACAAGTTCTTAGTTATCAAAGCCAAAGGAGGTCATATTTCATTACGAAAAATACTATGAATTTTTAACATATGCTTCAATAAAATCCTTCCTATTTACTGCGCTCTAAATTTTAAGTAGTAACTGCCCATTTTATTGAATTTTATTTAATAATTTTATAATAATAGGTATTTAAAACAAAAAAGTGTGAAATTATAAACTTCTACAGCAAATTGATGAAAGAAAATGTTAAAGTATTGATTACATTTTTTTACACCAGAAAAAATTGGTAAAGATAGAATAACATGTACTTTTAAAATAGAGAAATATGAAATTGCTTGGCTATAAAAAAGTCCTCTCCTGTGTAAATCGAAACTTTCCGTTGGGAGCAAAATTGGTTAAAAAATATTCTAATTAAAAAGCGGAAAAGAAGCTTTTATATGAATTCCCACACATACATTTTTGTTATTCTTCGAGCCTATCACTTTTTCCAAAGTGAAATACGATACGCGACATGAAAAAAATTTGAATAAAAAAGTATGTACTCAAAACTTCACTAAAAATAATTCGCCGTTTTCGTTTTGCTTAATCTTTTTTTAATCACCCTAAGCACATATAGTTTCAAGTGATTACTTTGCAGATGAAGGTACACAAACAGTTTTTTTTACTTAAAAAAATCCAGTTTCATTTTCTGGTTTGTGTTATTTCAAGGCACAGGTAATCCCTTATAGATTAAGGTAGGATTCAGATGACCTCAGCGATGTTCAATCCCCATGTTAGAAACAACAGAGGATTTTTTTCTCTGTATTCAAAAGCATACTTTTGAATGTTTTTCTGCTCTTATTATACCTACTTATGTAAATGCTAAAATGCAAAGCATATAGATTTTCAACGTTTGAAATTTGAGTGATAATATTTTTTCACAGGACATTAAGTTATTGATTTCGCATAACACCCCCCCCACACTTCCCTTTCATCCCTTAATTAAAATCATTAAAAAATACACTTAAAAACTCTTTTTGAGAAGTTTCACATTGCATTTAATTATTTGCTTTCAGATGAAAAAAAAAGTCAATTTAGATATACGCCTTTGGCTAATATGGAATTATGGGTAACATAACAGGTAAATTCCTGGTAATTTAAATGGGAATCTACGAGGTCGACTGTTGCGCCAACGCATGCAGCTGTGAATGAACAGATTATGAATTACTCTAGATTCTTTTCTTTTGATACAATAGCTATAACAATTTTTAATAGCAAATTGTAATTACTTTTTTAAACAGTTAAATTTAAAATTAAGTACCAAATATATTCCCTCACAAATCGAATTGTAACTCATACTGTTTTAGGAATATTTTTAGACTTGAAGTTTTCGAACCCGTTCTAGATTACCCGATATCAAACCAGTTAGTCTACCTACGAACTAAAAACTGTCTAAATTCTTTTACAAAATTTCCTTCACGGTATGTATTTTCAGAATTAAGTTAATGTAAATATTTAAGACTTACATGATGTGCAGTAATGCATAGTCATAATTAAAACAAATCCATGAATTTTAATTAACTGACTTTAACTGACGGTATTTATTTTGGATCACAGGGGTGGGTTTGAATTTTATTTGATAGGATTTCTCCTACATAGTACAAACTCACAGGGAAAGTTCTAAAAATATACTTTCGTAGGGCTATCCTTTACCTTAAAAAAAGTTACAGCCCTTCCAAAATGTAGTATAGTATCTGAACTACGAGATACAATGCGACACAAGATGGCAGAAATCAAGCGCAAAATGCATAGAAGTAATTATAATCGCATTAGAAGTTTCACAACTAGATGTCTTGGAATAGCAAAAGTCGTCCATACACATCGTTGGCCGAACGCAAATTTTCGTGACATCGTTGGGGAATGGTTGCCGTTCGTAGAACTTCCAGAAAGAAATATGATCGAACTACAAAATGCTGAGCCAACAATTATAAAATGTTCTTGTGCCAACTGCAAATGAGAGTTGGATTATTCTCCTAACGGTTGGTCCAACTAACTGCCAACCGTTGGGTGAGCCGCAATGCCAGTCGTTGCTTCAACATTACCCCAACGGCCAAATCCAACTGTTGGCCAATTTTGCTGAAAACGGTTGCCCAACAATTCCCCCAAAGTATTGTGTTGCTGCAATATGATTTTCTTAAAAGTTACGAACAAGAAACTCTGAGTTAGACTATTAAGTAGAGATACGAATGCTTAGATACTTACATGGGCTAATCTATCGAACCTGGCAAACAAATCGTTTAGCACTTGCACAAGTTCTTGAGCGGAACATCTAGATGCCAAAGCGGTGAATCCTTGGATGTCAGCAAATAAAATACTGAAAGTGGTTAAATCAGAAGTTGTTCAGATATGACAAAATATTTATATTATACTATTTATGCTGCATTAAAACTACTGTAATATATACTGTGCTAGAACTTTGTTAAAAGCTGCTTTGTTGAAATAGTCGCTTAGTTAAAATAGAAGTTGTTCAGAAATGACAAAATATTTATTTTATACCATTTATGCTGTATTAAAACTCTTGTAATATATGCTGCTATAATACTGCTGTATAAGAACAGCTCTATGTTAGTCCTTAGCAAAGGTTTACCTCTTGAAATAAATTCAAAGAGGGGAACAGGCTTAATTTAAAAACATTGAAAAGGAAAGGTGTGTGTGTGTGTATAGCGTATGTGTTTGTTAGGCTATAGCTCCATTTAGTTCTTATATTTAGAATAAATAGTTCATTAATACACGATGAAAGAATATATGATAGTTCAGTAACAATAAAAATTACGAAGTCATGGAACCCGAATCTAAATCGGGACGAATCTCAACATGCAGAGAGACCGATTTCTTACATGAAAAAAAAAGAGTCAGAATTTCGATATACGCATTTGGCTAATGGGGAATTATGCCATAACAATATAACATAACAAGAATGTAGCATACAGATGAATACACACAAAAAGTATGACGTAGGTACGTTGTATAATAAGAGACGATATTTTAACATTCATAAATATACATTAAACCTCTACGTTAGCGAGTTCGAAGGAGGAAATGAGATGTGAGAAGGATGTAAAATTGCAAGACCCCATCTCATCCTTGAGTACAGACAGAGAACTATGCTACAAAATCTTTTAACAGCGCGTAATAAATGAGCCATTCACAAGCCAAGTTGATTAACTCCAATTTTTGGAATTTTTAAAAATTTTAGTCTTAAAACACTTGATTGGCTCCGAACTTTTTATATTCATAATAAATGTCCGAAATGGTAAGGATAAACACCACTAAATGGCAAAATTTTCTTGGTCATCGAATAATAAATTTTTTTTCAGAATCCAATCTAATTAACAACATATTCTAACGTAAATTTTTTTAATAACGCAATTCAAATGCAAAAGCAAGTACCTGATGATAACGATAAATTGTTTAGTGTTGTTTCATCATATTAATGAAGATTCTGAATTCAATGCAATTGATATGAGAAAATCTGTGGCAGTTAGACCACTAGGTCTGTAAAATGTCGACCTGCCTCTGTTATATCCTACAGGTAGAACAGTGGCAAAATTAAAGAGGAAAGAGGCGATGGCCCTGTTGAAATTCATTCCTCTGATTAAACGTGTCATTATAAAAAAAGGCTTGTAATTCAAAGTACGTTGAGTTGTTCGATGCTTCAAATCAAATATTAAAATTGAAAAATATGGATCGATAAAGGTGAATTAAAAATGTTTTTCAGCATCCCTTTAAACAGTGTCTCTTTAAAAAAAGGCTTGGTGTTCTTTGTTTACATTTTATACAGTTAAATTACGTGCTTTTGACATTTCAAACCTATACATATTATATATATTTGGAGTCAGCAAAATATACTTTATTTTTTGAGATGAAAATTGAAAAATTTTGAAGGTATAGAACGTCTCAGTTCCCTTAACAACAAATCGACATCACTCAACCTCAAATACAGCTGACGAAGAGGACATAATTTATGCTGCTGATGAATCAATTTAAACAAAATAATAATAACAACTGTAACAATAACATAATAGTTATTAATATTTGCGGAAAATCTTTAATATAAAATGCATGATAATTGAGTTTTTCTGAAATAAAAAATAATTTGTTGACTGAATTTGATGTTATTACTTTTTTTCACTTGCCAAATCGATTAACTCCCTTAGTCAGACAAAGATTGTAATAATAATAACGATTACTCCAAGAATGGTTTATCTTGTACATTTTATGTGTCGTTACATAAAAGCTACATCTGCAATAATGCATTCTACAACCTTTATTTGAATTTACATTTTAAAAGGAATTTTAATATACAAAATGTACATTATTTTATCACTTTTCTGCACATTTTGTATTATGGAGGTAATCGATTTCGCCAGTAAGCTGCTCATAGAAGAAAGCATACCACGCAGAAAGAATTTCTCGGTAGAGGAAAACAATGTAGTTAAAAAAGAATTGTAAACGCAACAGCTCTAAATACTAGTATGCGTAGATATATCTCATATTGGCATCGAGATGCGTGGATCCTTACCTGACATGGTCATAGCAATGAATGTAGATCCTGTGGAATTGCTGGGCGGAGAGTAGCTTCTTATTGTTCTGGTATTCGTCATCCTCGTCCGATGCCATGTCTCGAATCATTTCCAACACCACGAAACGAGGTAGAACACTCAGCAGGAGTCTCTCCTAATGAAAATTATTGAGAAAAAAACAAAATTGTTTGACCTAGGAAGGTAATATCTCTGTCTCTATTATTATTATTATTATTATTATATATGTATATATATATATATATATATATATATATATATATATATATATATATATATATATATGTGTGTGTGTGTGTGTGATAATAATCACATTTGGAAAATTTAGCACAAGTTGAATTGATGCTCAGAACACTTATTGGAGAGATGCAGTCGGGCTGAGTGTGGTTCAGGAAAACACTTTTATTCAATTATGAAGTATCGCGAAGGGTGCAGCGGCCACATGACTTGTCCGGCGTACATGCCAGGACGGGACACCGATTACATACAGGCGCGGACAGCAGGTCCGACAGCGACAACAGTTAGAAACGAAGAGAGGGAAAAGTCTTGCGTTCATGCAATATTATATGGGTGTTTTGCGATATTTCCACCAGAGGGCCTAAACTACTTAATTTTTAATTGGGCGACTTCAGATTCGTGGAGTTCACGTGTCCACTTAAGTTTATCGGGGACTTTACTGCTAGATCCCGCTCTTGTTAAAACTGCGACCTATGGCCTGGGCATAGGATAAGTGCCATAAAGTTCTTGCAAAGTGGGATTTTTGACGTTAAAAAAGACATAATTTCAGAGTGTTCGAGGGCTCTTCAAGAATTTTGACACTATACTGACATTTGGAATCTCATAAACTTTGAACACTCATATCTGGGGCTGTTATTGAGTTCAGATACTTCACATGCCTGCTTAATGATCTGCAGGGCTAATATAAATTAAACTTACTTTACTTTTAGGTTGAAATTTTAGAAAAGGGGTCGTGCTTTATTAACAAGAGAATATGCTTTAAAGTAAAGTAATTTAGGAAGACGCGTTAGAATATGCTTTAAAGTAAAGTAATTTAGGAAGATGCTTTTTCTTGTTACATATATATATATATATATATATATATATAAATATACCGCAACTCTGCTAGAAGAGTGTTACATCTAAAAAATAATCATATTTTTAGGAAGAGCTAAAGAAGATATATGTCGAAATTTTATTTCTTGTTTTATGAATGCACTAGCCGCTGCGCGACCAGCATGGTCGATTTTAGTTTTATGTTTTCTTTTGTAAAACAATTCAACTGAAAGTAACATATGTAAGGAATGTTACCATTACATATCATTTTAAATATACGCTGTTAAGGGGTAGTGGGAGCTCAGCCAAACAATTTATAATCATTGCTAAATTCACTATAAAGCTGATTATAAAACATCGTGTTTAAAAAATGTTTATTGCTATCACTCCAGAACAGAGTTAAAGATAAAACTGAGAAACCCAACTCCAATGATTTGTAATATTACATTCCTCTCTGTATGCACAATTTTTCAAAATTAAGATATCTACACTTTATTATTACATCAAATAAAATTGTTGGGGAAAATGTTTTTCACTTAAAAAATGGAGTAAAAATTCAGCGAGTACTGAGTTATATTTTGGATTACATCACTCTCTGTATGTACTATTGCTCACAATTCAGATACCTCCACTTAATTATATCAAATAATAAATTGTTGGGAAAATTTCATCACTTATAAAATGGAGTAAAAATTCATCAAGTACTAAATATAGTGTGCATTACATCACTCTCTGTATGTACTATTGTTCACAATTCAGATATCTTCGCTTAATCATATCAAATAACAAATTGTTGGGAATATATCTTCACTTTTAAAAGGGAGTAAAAATTCAGCAAGTATTAAAATATAGTGTGGATTACAACTATGATATTTATAAAACTTCTTGATATACACTGTTGAGTATTTCAGAAGGAGGAGATACCACAGTGACAGAATCAAAAGAACGAACTCTAGATAAACCTACATACAACTGTCCATGACTAAACACTGGATTTGATAGGTCTAAACATATTTTGTCAAAAGATCAGCGGTTGTAACAAACGTCGCCACTACATACACGCCGTTTGAAATTGTGGACTTCCGCTGATGTTTACATCCGGTAGTTGCAGCCGTTGCCATTCGGAATGTAGAAATATCGTCGATTTTTGTGCCGCATACCTACGCGTTTTATATATATAGATATGATAATTTGGGGAAAACTTATTGTTCGAATCACTTCAGAAGGCAAAACTATATACTATTAAAATTGTTTTCGATTTTTAAAGCATGGTTTTGAATTTTAATTACGAGATATAACCTTCTTCTAGTAACCCCGTTTTGTCAACATGGACTGTAAATCTTGACGGGATACTGTCATATCTCTATGTTAATGCCCAATCTATCTAAACTTTTCCCAATACAAAGAAAAAAAACATTGATAGCATGAACAGCAGGCTAGAAAAAAATTCTAATTTATTTTCCAAATAAAAACATTTATTTTCCAAATAAAATTTAATGAACATTTTTATTTCAGGAACATTTTAATACAACAACATTAGGCACTGCTAAAAATCTTATTCTCATTCTTCGCGCATGACCAAGATCCCCCTCCTATTTGTGGAAGAGGGTAATAAGCGCCATCTAGGAGACTGTGTTGATACTAGGCTTATAACATTATTCGAGAATGAGAAGCACTTCTTATAGAGCACTGTGGTGCAATTGTCTCAAAATTGAAAATTTCGGAAATGCAACACTCTTCTAGCAAAGGTGCGACGTTATTGCCCTGAAAGGGTTAAGAAATGTGCACCAATCAAACTGCCAATTTGTGCTTCATATATATTTTTATTTTTTTCCTAACATCTGAGCGTAACAGAAATTTAATGAAAATTTTTGAATTGAATTGTGTTTCTAACAAATACTAATGAACTTTAATATTTTAAAACTCTTTACTGCGATGTTGAAATTCAATATGACATCATGGAATACATACCTGTTTGTCATTCTCTCTAGCCGTTTTATGACGTGTCTCTATAGCTCGTCGAGTCTCCAAGAAAGCGTTTCTTTGTGCTTTATCTGTCAAATACTTCGTGTACATGCTAACTAGATTGATGCATGAGTAAAGTAAGCAGTTAGTCAGCACCTAGAACGTAATAATTTATATATGAGTCTTCAATTACGATACATACAATGATATATATGGTTATTCCCTTAAAAAATATCATAGCATTCTATAAGTTGAAAAATTCCATGAATGACCCTGTCTTTATGACATGATATTATGAAAGTTCTCCCTTATAAAAGAAAAAGTTCCATATATCTTTCTTAAAAAAACTGATTATGTAACTTACGAGTTTAATTAGATTACTCACCAGAGCTGAGGTGGCCATTTGATCAGTTGTTGCCCTTGACCTTCATGCTTTTAAGGGGGTCCAAAACACAAAATTATTTGAATTTTCAAAAAAATTTTATTACATTAAAATTTTTTTGTTCTGTTACGCTTAAAATGACGTTTAAATCATGTTTCTATCCTTATTAGAACAGGATAAATTATTATTTTTTTTTGCAACATTCTAATAGTAGCCAATCGTTGTTTAAACCTGTAAGTTCGTTTTACTGCATGAAGGGTTTTTCCCCCATTTCTCGTCTTTAAATTGTTATAAGTGAAGAACCGTTAAAGATAAATGGTTGAAACTTAGAACATGTCTTTTTCAACTATTTTACTTTAATTTTGATTCAGAAAATTTGAAAAAATATTTGCTTTTGAAAATATGATTTTTTAAAATTAAGTTACATAATTTTTTTTTTGTAATTTTTAATCTAAATATTTTTAATTTCTTTAAATTTAATATTTCAAAAAATGCTGAATCAAACTTAAAACTTATATATTTGTGTTTAATTAAATGAAAAAATTTTGAAATTCGACAAATAGTATTTAGAGTTATAAAGATTTAAAATTTCCCCACTTTTATTAAAAACTTTAAATTTAAAAATTTTTTAAAACCTTTTTGAGAAATTTTATGATGTGATTTTGTTTACAAATTATATGGTTGACCATTACAAAAGAATTCAAAATTTTAACTCAATAAATAAATTTTTTTTAAAAATGTGTCCCGGACCCTTTTAAAAATACAATCGACTTTTACAATGTAACATTTGAAAGTTACCAAAGTTCATATTTGTGTAATGGAACACTAACCTAAACTTTCATCACAAATTTACACACAAAAATCTCTTATTTATTTTCACAATAGATACTTATCATTTCGAAACTTTTTGTTTAAATGCATATGATTTTAATATTATTGCGATTATTACCAGGATTTTAGTCTTATATTAGTAAAAAATATATTTCTTTTTAATTTATTTTAATTTTAGTTAATACGAGAAAACGAGTTCTAAAATCACCAGAAATTACCGAATTATCTTTGAATATTTTATGTTTTTATAATCAATTTTCCACTAGATTAGAAATTTGTCAAAGGCTAGATTGAATAATTGAAAAAGGTTATAAAATGCAATCTATCTATGCCGTTTATAACTGCAACAAATTTCTTTTGAAAATTTTATATGAAATGAATTTAAAACAAATGACACTTGATGGCACATCTTTTGACGGCAGGAACGGATTTACTTCTGAGGTGATCGCGGAGGATCTAGAAGTTAACAGTGAGGATGCGCAAAAGGTTCCAAAGATCTAGTCAGTGATAAATTGCGAAGCATGGTAAAACTGTTTCCCCCATTAAATTTTTTTTTAAATTTAAGATTTACTAATTTTGAACCCGATTTAGTAATTACCCAGTTCTACAGTCCTGGTAGTCGTCTACCAGGACCTGGACCAAGGCCTGGGTTGGCGGCATAAGTCAAAGTGCGAGAGAGGCACTATTCAGAACACCATCTAGTTACGTAGCCAAGTGTCGGAGCGAGGGATGTGCTCCATAGCGACGACCAGTTATCATAAAACTCAGTTGGATGCCTTCACGGTGGGCCGATGTTAAGCTTAGACTTACCCGGTTCTACAACCATTGTAATCAGATTTTCGGTACCACTAATTTCTCTCGGATACCTACTTCTGCAATCCCTACTTATGAGCTTACAGATTACAGATTAATAGTACTCACCATTTAATCTTATTCCTGACTCACACGTTGATCGAAGTCTTCACTACGACACTCATAAACAATTTCAAATACACTATTCACAGACCTCTCTACATGTTTGAACTGGGGAAATGAAAGAGTCAGCGTTCAGTAATTGTCCATCATCTCACCAGCATGTCCTTTAATAAATCATCCTGTCGTCCGTTTTCTATACCTCACCACTTATAGTCGTGGTTGGTGACTTTGGGTATTTCGTAAACAGGTCACAAAGAAACAGACACGCGAACTAGCCACAATATCCTCCAGACTTAGCAAAGTAGTGATTCCAAGAACATAGTTAAAAAAGCCTGTGCACAGCAGTTAACAAACAAGTTTTTTAGTTCGTCTGCGCATGCTTGAAATGAGATGAATGCTTGAAATTTAACTTAAAGCATCGGTTTTAACTTGGCATAAAGTATCCATTCTGTAATTATATTTTCTGAATGACGTAAAAGAGGAAAAACAAAATGTCATTTTCATTTACTTTTTTAAATCTCAAATCCTCAAGCTAAATAAATCTTAAATCTTCCTGCTGTCAAGTATAAATTTAAGGTTATTCCATGACGAAAATTCAGCATAAGATAGCTACAAATTGACATGGATATTATTTTAAATGACACTACGTATAGTCCACTTAGAATGCAAGCAATTTTTGCTGGAAGGCAAAATCTAATCGCTTGTATATTTTCCACTTCGTGACACCATGTGGCCATGTCGTAATCATTATATCTAGTAATTAGGATGAAATCACAAATTTTACGTCAATAACTATGAATCCCTTCTTTGAATTTCGATCCAAATGTTGTTATTCGGTAGTTACGTACCGATAACGATAGAATGTATTTTTCTGTTTCTTAAAAATGAAGTATTTACTTTCAACTTTTCCACTACGAATAATTAACAGAACTAAATAATATCTAAAATTAAACCAAAAACTTCTGCCAGGATATATCCTAGAAGAAGATTTGTCTTCAAGGCTGACAAAGAATTGATTTCCGTTGATCTTTCCGTTGATCTTTCGTTTTTCTCCCACGCAAGATCGCGTTTATTTCTATTGGGTAAATAACGCAAATGAAACACATTGTTTGCAGATATAGCATCACTTTTAGGTCACAGAAATTATGATTTTATGAAATCATATCCTGGTGTCTCCTCTTTAGAGCTAACGATAACTTTAAAAACGGGGACCAACTGTAAGTGTAAAATTTTCATCAAAGAAATTGCAAGACACTCAGATAAAACTATCTGATATAACACTGCTGGCCATTAAAATTGCAACACCATGCAGGAGAAATGATACAAACGTCAAATTCGCATGAAGGGAAGAAGAAGCTGGGATATGCAAATGATTAGCATTTATGCGCAATCGAAAGACGCAGGAGGGAGAAACGGCATCGCAAACTCTGTACAAAAGGAAAGTTACGCAGCGGGTTTCTCATTCGGATATTGCATTTGAGGGTTGATTGTTTGTGAGAAGATAGTTTTATGCATCGTATAAGATGGAGAAGCGGCTACCAGCACGTGTCGGAATTCTATAACGGCAGAATCGTTGCCTATCGAGAGTGAGGCTTATCATTTCACGATGTTGGTACTCGCATTGGTAGGAATCCAGCGAATGCCATTCGAATATGGAATCGATGGGTTCAGGAGGGTCATACTGAACGCCATGCAGGATCTCAACGGCCTCCCGCCGCTAACGCCCAAGAGGGCATATATGTCAGGTCGGCCTTTCAAGATCATACAGCTACATCACGGACTTTGAGTCAGGAAATGGGCTTGTTTGCAGCATTACAAGTATCCGTGCGAACAGTGCGACGACGCCTGGAGCAGCACGGACTGTTTGCACGGCGACCATTATTGCGGCTTCCCTTGACAATTGCAGCATTGAGACGCGCGGCGACAGTGGTACGCCCAACGACAAAACTGGATACAGGAGTGCGACCACGTCGTTTTTTCAGACGAGTCCCGGTTTTGCGTGCAGCATCATGATGGACGTATGCGTGTCTAGAGGCACCGAGGAGAACGCACGTGGCCTGCTTGCATTCGATATCGTCATATGAGTCCTGCACCTGTGGATGGTAGGGGCAGCCATTTGGTACACGACACGAACACCTCTTGTTCACGTCGTCGCTAATCTAAAAAGCCAGCGTTACATTTCTCAGATGGTAAGGCCTGTGGCTCTGCCCTATCTTCGATGTGACGGAGACGTCATTTTTCAACAAGATAATGCAAGATCGCATGTTGGCCGTCGTGTCCTGATCTACCTCGACACAGAAGGTGTTCGACTGCTGCCCTGGCCAGCACGTTTTCCAGATCTCTCACCCATTGAAAACATGTTATCATTCGTTGCTGAGAGACTGGGCCGCCACTGCTCTCGAGCCACTACGATTGATGAAGTGTGGCATAGACTTGAAGAAGCATGGAATGACTTGCCCGTAGCTGTCGTCCAAGCCCAGTTCGACTCGATGCCTGACCAGGTTAGAGGCGTTTCAGCTGCCAGACGCGGCAGCTGTGTGTACTAATTTCGGTCCCTGTATACCCCCAAATTGCCTACAAATTTAATCATGTTTTCTTCCTACTGTGATGTATACTTACAATAAGTAAAGTTTTGTTATTTGCTTTCCTTCCTGGTGTTGTAATTTTAATGGCCAGCAGTATATATTCAGTGATTTCAAAAATAAAAATACAAGGACATCGATTATTTTGACGGTGATTTTGCCATTCTGACGAAATGCTGTCTTGAGTAAGTATCCATTTTGTTGTATAGACCAATGATTTAAACACTTCAAGAAGTTATGCATGTATGATAGTCTTATATAAGTAAGATATGCAAAAGTCGATCATATGCAAGATATAAAAAAATCTAATATATGTAAGACATGTTTTTCCCTCGTCCATGACTCAGATTATTAGTTGAGAACGATTAAGGATTAGTTCAAAGAGAAGATCATTTACAGTTACAAATTCCATCTGATTTTTTTCAAGTTTGCTCACTTAGTACAAAGATTAGTGACTGTGTATAAATTTATAGTCACTGCGTTTCCCAAATCTGTTATGCAATTGGAGGGAAAAATTAGCAAACTGTTCTTCTAATTTCAGCCTACCCCATTTTATTATTGTATCTTGCCCACAAATATTTACCTTGTACAAAAAACTTTATTTAAAAAAAGATTTTTAATTTATTAGCTGGGATTACACTACTTAGTTAAGCTTAATTAAATTCTCAGGAGTTAAGCTGTCATCAAAAAGAACCGCACATCTTCAATTCCTCACGCGTATACATACATAAATATGAGAACTTCTGTATTGCCATTGTTAAACGTCAATTATAATCTCTACTCTTAACTTTAAGAAGAATGGATTTTGAAAATTGAGTGTTCTTCACATCATCGGAATAATTCAGTCTGTAGAGAACCCTCCTTAAGGATGGGAGAACCTGGTTCAATACCCTTTATTAGTAGAAGATCATTACATGAGCTTCTGCTTATTGTTATAAACCATAATGGATCGTTCAAAACTTAATACCAATATTTAAAGTAACATTAAATTTAACATCTAATAAAAATTTAAAATGAAAAATAAATTGAGGCCCATCATTTTATGTCGTAAGCCTAAATATTGAGCAATATGGGAGTAAGATATCCAAAAACATCTAGAATGCTTCAGTCGATAAAATGCGGACCTCGACGTTAGAACACCCAGATTCAGTTACCAGACGTCACAAATGATTGCTGTAACTTATTTTAGATGATACAGGTGTCCTAAATTTTGACGACTCTTTGTAACGGAAAGCTAATTAACACCCATTTATGTGTAATATTCACATAATTAACTTAAATTTACTAGTCAAAATGGTGTATGCAAATAGAGACCAGACGTCATGTTTCATTCCTAACAAATAAATCGGATCATTCTTCCAATAAGTTTGATTTTATAAGAATATTCCTTTATAAATATTGCCTTTAAAGGGAATTCTGTAATTGTGGTATCAGAGGGAACGTTGCCCCGTATGTTCCTTTTAATAATACGGGTAACGAATTACCCATACTTATAGTAATTGGACTAAATCCTATGTCAAATGAGAATTAGTGCCTATCTCTCTAAAGAATTATTTTCACTTTCTGATAATTTTTTTTTCCATAGAGGTATCCAACTAATTAAACATTTCGCCCTTATTGATGAGAATGAGATGTACCTATTTTAACAGATAAAGGAGGGAGTAAGAAATACTTTCCGTACTCTTTGTACAGTTATTTGCTCCTGCTTCTGATATCTCAGAAGAACGTTATCGTGCACCATTCCCCGGAGAAAACAGTTTTTTGACTGAGTTCAGTTTTTTATAACTCCTTAACACCTCTTTGTAATGATCATTGCTACTATATATATCGTAAGATAAAGTATCAAAAGTAGACTTGGCCTATAAAAGGAACTAATTTAGCCTACTTCGTTGTGTAGACTAACATTTCTGCTACAACTTAATGTAGACAAATGTATTATGCTTGTATCCCAAGATTCGGGTCGGACATGGCCAGACATATCTGATTGGCGGCCAGACAGTGTCTTTGATTTTACTCAAGGGGCATTGGGTCGCCGCAGTTGTCGAGTCTAAGCAATGCACTCTTTTAATGTCAACGAAAACAGAAATATTTATTACAGAATATGACTTTAAATATAAATCGTGGTATCGTGGTTTTATGCCTGATTTCTAGAATACCTTAATCCATAACGATGTTGCCACTAGACCGATACGAAAAATTTCAGGCTAATCTCTGAAAAATAGTAAAATGTGCCTATATATTATCAGTTGTGTACGCCTATTTAAAAGTAGTTAAAATTGATTCCAATCTATATATTTAAGTTGCTAAGCCGACTTTTTGGGCAGTCCATGAGAGAAAACTACTGCACCAGTTTACTTCATTTTGGTCTTATACGAAAGATTGTAATCTGTAGATTTGTCAAATTTGGTTTTTGTAACCGCAATTTCTATTAATTAGCGATAATTTACAATTAAAAATTTATTTCTGCGCATGCTCAGTGGCATATTTGAACCTGACTTTAGAAAATCCCTGTTTCTGCGCATGCCCAGTGACATGTTTTAATGATAAACACGTTTATTCAGAGGAGTCTCTTTGGATCTCTCTCTACCATTTTTATTTTTACGATAATTATGTGTGAGAAATATAAGATTAGTGACATGCTCAGTGACATTTTTAAATCTGACTTTTAAATCTGGCACGAGGCCGCTTAAACACATTAATTTGTTTCTGCGTATTATTATGACTTTCAACATTTGGCAATGATGTGTTGAGTATAATTTGTGTATTAGTACATTTATGTTCTATATAGCCGTTATGTTTTGACGGGTACCAACTAGTTCTTATTTAGTTTTTCTTCAACGTTTTCATAATTAAAAAAATTCCAAAATACTTATGCATTATACAGCCACTAAATTTTTTTCTACACTTCAGATTAATGGCTCCACGTATTTTAGCTATACACACACTTAATAATTTGTGTGGAAATGGGAATATGAAAAAAGTTTTATTTCTTTGCCAAATAGCAAACAAAGACAAAACAAAATTTTGATTAGTATATGTATTTATGCTATTTTTAAATGTGCATTTTATTTAATCCTTCTTATTTTTTAATTATCAGTAAGTTATTTTCAATCTATATGTACAATTTATAGAGATCCTGGAGAATAAAATTACCATGAACACACGTCACTATTACATAATCCTATTTCTATTCATCCTCCGTTACCGTTCATTCGTTATCTACGACTGAATAGAAAATAATCGAATGCCTGCGGAATGATATTCGGAATTCAATCATCAAATCGTTAATCATTGTTGACGGATGGCTGATTCTACGCGAATATATAATAATTACTGTTTTCAATGTAAGCATGTAAAAGGTCATCCTGATTGTAAACTTATTAAACAAATGTTGATATGGAAATATTGATATTATCACGAACGTCAATTAGGGTGGTGTTCCCTTTTATTTTTAATGAGCACTACTGTCATATACCTATGAATGTTGTTGTGCGTCTTGGCAGGATGTGGTCTGAACATTAAATTTTTAAGCGAATAAGGTTTTTTTAAACCTTAAATAGTTTTCAGTGATTTAAATATACTGATGAAAATACAATAGGAAGAAACTGAAATTAAAATTCACAGTAATATTCAGATTTATTTACAATTTAACAAATTAGCTTAACTAAATCGAAAGTAAAGCTTAATGTATATCTATATCTATATATATATATATATATATATATATATATATATATATGTATGTATGTATGTATGCATGTATGTATGTATGTATGGATGTGTGTATGGATGTACGTATGTATGTATGTATATACACACACACGCACACACACACACATATATATATATATATATATATACGAGGGCTATTTTTTTTCAAGGTCCGATGGGTCGCTAAAGGAAAGCTTCGGGGAAAATCCGCTAGGTCTGTGCGCAGACGTCTTGCGCTGTGTCTGTAGTTGGCCAGGGGAACGCGCCGATTCGCGGTTGTCATTTCTGAGAACGTAGGGAGCACATAAACATGCTTCGAAAAATAGAGTCTCTCGCCAAATGTGAGTCGCGTTCAGTCATTCGATTTCTGCATGCTGAAGGAAGCAATGCAGCTGAAATTCATAGACGAATGAGTAAAGTGTACGGAGAAACGTTTATGTCTGACAGCAAAGTGCGGAAATGTGCAGTAACTTTGATGCTTGACGCACAGATGTTCATGATGCAGGCGGCGAGGGCAGGAAGCCAGTGTCAACCGATGATCTTGGTCAGCGCGTGGATCAGGCGATAAGCGGAAATCGTCGGTTCACAATTTCTGGGTTGGGTGATTTGTTTCCGGAAATTTCCCGGTCAGCTCTCTATACCATTGTTAGTGAAAGACTCGAGTACCGCAAACTCTGCGCGAGATGGGTTCCCAAGATGCTGTCTGACCATCACAAAACTCAGCGAATGGGCGCCGCATTAACCTTCCCCCAGCACTACCAATACGACGGAGATGAGTTTTTGGACAAAATTGTCACAGGAGATGAGACATGGGTCCATTACGAAACTGAAGAAACGAAAGAGCAATCTAAACAGTGGATGCATTCACACTCCCCGAGTCGTAAACCAGTGAAGTTCAAGCGCGCGTTCTCCACCAAAAAGTGTATGGCTACAGTATTTTGGGACCGCAAAGGTGTTCTCTTGGTGGAATTCATGCCACGTGGCACAACCATCAATGCAGCTTCGTACAGCAAGACTCGTCAACGTCTTCGAAGGGCAATTCAGAACAAGAGAAGAGGAATGTTGTCGTCAAGCATTGTTCTTCTTCATGACAATACGAGGCCGCACACTGCAGTTGCAACAAAGATCCCCCTCTAGCGTTTTGGATGGGAAGTTTTTGATCACCCAGTCCTGACTTGGCTCCCTCAGATTTTCATCTGTTTGCCCACATGAAACGCTGGCTAGGAGGACAAAAATTCGCCACAGACAACGAGCTGCAGACCAGCGTACAGAATTGGCTGAAAACACAGGCGGCTGCTTTCTATGATGAAGGTATTGGAAAATTGGTACCACGCTACGAAAAATGTATGAATCGGAACGGCGATTACATCGAAAAGTAGCTTGATGTTGTATCACATTGTTCCATATAAAATTTTCTTGATTCTGACTGTGATTTTCATTTAGCGACCTATCGGACCTTGAAAAAAAAATAATCCTCGTATATATATATATATATATATATATATATATATATATATATATATATATATATATACAGAGTGTTGCCGAATTCGATCGAAAAATTCAGAGGGGTGATAGTAGGCATCAAAACGAGCAATAATCACATAGGAATGTATGACCGGAAACGCAAACCTGGTCAACTAGAGGATAAACAAAGATGCAGAAATGTTGACTTTTTATTTCTGCATCATTTTTATCCTCTAGCTGATCAGGTTTGCGTTTCCAGTCATACATTCCTATGTGATTCTGATCTGTTTTTGAGTTTTCTATCTCCTCCAGAAAAGTGAGATGTTTCCGGCCATCCAGTGGGGTTGGTAAGAGGTATGATTTGATTAAGTAAACAGCGCCCTCCAGCGTCAGGTTTGCGTTTCCGGTCATACATTCCTATGTGATTATTGCTCGTTTTGAAGCCTGCTATAACCCCTCTGAATTTGTCAGTCGAATTCGGCAATACCCTGTGTATATATATATATATATATATATATATATATATATATAATAAACTAATGTTCATGATATTAGTCTGTATACGGCAAGAAACATATTGAATACTTCATTGTGGGAGCTTATAGGGATGAACCAGTACTTTTTCTTGTGAAAGATAAGAGCAGAAACATCTTTTCCTTTACAGGAATTCGAACCCAGGCCCACAAAGTGGCAGCTTGCATTGCTAATCACTATACAACACGGAAAAACTGCAGCATCATAAACGCATTATTTTAAAATATATTTGATAATGCTGTTTTCAATTCTTTGTCAAAGTTTTGCAATTTTGTTCTTGTGAAGTGCAGTGTTATCATTTTTAAAAACTTTGACAAACCGCACCATGGTATACCCGCTTCTTTACAATTACCTAAAACATTTCTTGGCTAATTTTATTCATTTAATCTATTATTTTAATTGAACTGAAATATCACAAGCCTAGTAACATTAGTTCCATTTTACCCCTTTTTTAAATTTCATCCTCAACCTATTGTGAGATATTAAAATCATTAATAACAAAAAACATAGAAGAATAGCTTTCAGATTTAGCACATGGCTTTTCTTCTTGAACATCCTAAGTCAAAGAAAGAACATGAAGAACATCACCGACACCATTTCTCATGCCTAGCAAAATCAAGCCCTTTTAGCGTTAAATTTTGCAAGCAGCGGTAATGAAGCAACATTTTGTATTATTTTCCCCCGGCATCACAAAACTGTCTACTGAATTAACGTTCAATTATCGAATTTGATGAAAATTAGTTTTGTGGAGACGGAGATCTGGCAAACGTAATATTTATAAATTGAGATGGGATTCAGCACACAAGTAATTAAACTAATATAGAAATACAGTGAACAGAGATAGATGGTTTTCAGTGAACTTGTGTTTGGGATACAGTTTATGTCAGATCATATACTAAATTATCACGCAAGCTGAAATGCAGTTCGAAGAATTTTGCACTCAAAAAGGAAACTAATATTGCAATAGCAATCGTGGTTCAAGAGGTATTTTCAGTTCTTTCACTCAATGAAGAGGCACCATTCGAACGAAAGAAGTTTATTTACTTGACATTCACATACACACACATATATATATATATATATACACTAGATGAATACCCGTACTTCGCTACGGAGTGCATTCAAATTAAATACAATGGTCAATGTATGCAATTAATGCTAAAAAATACATATTTATAATAAATACAACGAGCAATGCATGCAATTAGTATAAAAAAATATATTTAAAAAAATCGTAACGGATATTTTTTACAGACAAAATAATGTATAAGAAAATAAAATACAAGTCAATGTATGCAATTAATTTGCATGTTTAATATCCACAAAACATAATAATTTGAATTAAATTCTTTAAAAACTTCCATCTCAGTTAGTCTAGTGGTTAAATTTTATCTTTTACCGAATTTTAATATTTTTTGTCAATTTATTTCGTTGTTTTGCACGTGACGCAAAATCAATTTAAAGTATCACAAAAAGAAATGATACCACGTGATCAGCATTTAATAAATTAAATTCTAAAAACTAATCTTTAAAACTTCACCAAAAATCAGAAAATGAAGGTAAAGATTCGAAAAAGATTTCATTTTAAAGGAATTTTCACGATCTTTCTCGTGATATAAATTTTATAACCCTCCTATTATTATTTTAAATGCAAACAGCTTAAAAATTTAATTTTAAGAACGCTAAGAAGACTTTTTCAAAAATCTTTGCTAGTGCACCCCTACACTATAAAAACAATCGCCATGCAAAATTTAAGCGCCAAAATTTAAGTCCAGAGGTTTGGTCTGTGCGTTATCTGTCAGTCAGTCAGTTACGGAACTGTTTTTTATATATAGAAGATAATAGGAACTAAAGGATAAATATAATTTGCCCATGGCAGAAGCTCTATAAAGCTTTATGATAATGCCCTCAGCCTACTCGCTAAGAGTATTTCTAGCTACTTTGCACAAAGAGACCGTTACTGGGCTGCCAACCTGGGCGCTTGGGGTGCTACCCCTTGCTCTCACAAGTCTCAACTGACCTTCTCCCATCGAGGCCGTATGCAGCTGCCGCCTAGTATCAGGCTCAGTCTCTAGCTAAAGGCGCCTGATACTACAAATACATTCAGGGATTATTTACTTTATTACAAGGAAAAATAAAAAAAAAATGTATTCAAAACTCAAGTATTGATAAAGAATGAAAAATTTTGAGACAGAAAATAATTTAAACGAATTGTATACTTCTATTTTTAAACATTTCACTACATATATTCCAAAGATTAAGACTAAAAGTTGTTAAAATAATATTTCACGTCATAAATCATATTTGTGGAAGTAAAAAGCAAGCACAAATTTAACCCTTAATCCTTTCAAAACCTCTTTTCGAAGGTAAAGTTGAACAAACTTCTAAAAAGAATGAACCTATAAATTAGGCATATATAAAGGTGAAAGAAAAAAAAAAGCTATGACTGCGCATCATACATCATCTTCGTTTTTCATTAATGTCACGTTATCGAGGTAACTAAAAGGATGTCAAAACTATTGACTTTCTATTTCGGCTACGATCGAACATTTTCAGTGTTGAAACTAGGATATAACGTTACTCCTTTTTTTTTCCTTTGTTCCCCTGAGCGCGCTTTTTTTTCTCTCTCAGACATTATGTTTGAGAGATATGTACTCAGTGTCATTTAAGTCAGTTGTTTTCACCGTTTTATGTATGCAGCTGATATTAAATCTTCAACATCAAAGGAAAAGAAGTTTCTCTCAAACTTTGTATTTATGCGTATTTTTTTTTCTTTTTTTAAATTTCATACTTAAAATGTTGATGTAGTTTTGTAGATTTAAGATTATTTATTATTTTTAACTAACTTACTTTCCCATATAGCCCATTTTTCTGTCTACATGGAAAAAAATTGCTAAAACTTATCTAAATGCGAAATATTGTAACATTTTATAACCAGATTTCCGTGTTTAGTCCGGATATGAGCTCGTTAAATCCGCAGACCGAAAAGTCCCTCTATGAAGGTCAGAGAGGGTGGGAGAAGGTATGATTCCCCCCAGATGTCACCTCTGGGGATGATCGGTCAAAAGTGAGGTGGCCACTAGCTAAGATGGACCCCGATCCTTCTGGTGTTATTCAAACCGGAGCCGCACACTTCTGCCCGTAGCCTATAGGGACCTGGTCTCGAACTGCGTTCCAGCCAAGGGGCATAAGAAACAACAACAACAACAATAACAGCCAGACTGCCTCGTAGAATTTTACCTGCTAGATTGAATGCAACATCCTGGTCCTGATGTCGAACCCGAAAGAGCCAATTAGATCATTAATGGTGCCCCCCTGCATCCCTCGATATTAGGAATGCACATTTCGAAAACTATATTCGTTCGAGGGCAAATTTGATCTAACCCCTTCCTTCTCGCTCCCGTCAAAATTACGGGGTCAGGTTTCACGTTCTGTTTTTCGTGCCCGTGATATTTCCGGGCTGGAGTGTTTAAAAGTAACGCACCAAAAATATTAAAACAATCCATTTCATTCACCCTGAAATTTTTTTATTTCTTATTTTACATACCAGATGGCAGCACTAAACTATTTATAATATAATTGGGACTGGTTTTTTTAAACTAGATGTGGCAGATCAAGAAATAAATGGAATCCTCCGGAAAAAACAGGCACTTTTATTACCGTTTTCTTGAAAGTTATGCAATCGTTAAAGGGTTAAACTACTTTTCTACATAGTCACCATGCCAATTCAAACACTTGTCATAGCGTGTAAGGAGTTTTTTACCTAAAAATAGGCAATTTTATTACCGTTTTTTTTTTAAATTATGCGATCGTTAAGGGGTTAAATTTAACCTTTAGCTTACGGGGCCCATTTTTCCGATTCCCTCTTTAGAACGGGAAATTTCATGCCCCCTTTTTAAGAACGGCTATTAAGAGGTATATATATATATATCTATATATATATATATATATATATATATATATATATATATATATATATATATATATATATATATATATATCATTCAGATAGTAAAAAACATTTGAGAACAGCTTTCAATTGAACGTAAAAGATATTAGAATTGATATTTTCACCCTCAGACCGTTTTTAAAATTTGTGAATTCAAAAGCGTGAGTTTAGCTTCACAGACGTCCAATTAGATGCCTGTGTCATGTTCGCTTTGCCTCCGGTGCGGAGCGGAATCTCAGCGTTACTCTCATCGTTATATTTTTAACCAATCTGAGACCATGGCAATCTCGTTGTTGAACGTGTTGAGGTCTGTGCTTGATTCAATATGTTTCGATGCGAGAAACACTGACGCCACGCTCAGTTCCAAAAGCAATATGTGAACAAGACCATTATCCACACCAGTGTAATTTATAATCCCCCCTCTGCAGCTTCATTGGGAATTGGTTGGAGCACTACGGTCAACTTCTTGCTACACAAGGGTTAATTAGACCGGGACCTACAGTTTAAAGCCGATCCCGAACGGCTACAAACATCCATGCCAACAGTGGGATTCAAACCCACAGGATATGAACCGAATGCTAGCGCCCTAGCCATTCAGGCATCATCTGGCACAGTTCCAATGGGGAGACGAAAATTTCATTCCTATACCGAACACCAAGAAACGAATAAAAGGAAGTTGAATATGATGCCCCACCTTCTTCCCCAGAGAAGAGAAAGTGATAATGAATGCCTTTATATGTGTGTTAAAATGGGTAAATAGAATAGCAAATAAATTTATGTTTTATTGTAGAGTTTGTCTGTCATGTCGCTACACACCAGAAGATGGTATATCACCAAGAAATTCTTGCATTCTTCATAAATGAGCCAAACAAAGTTGAAAAACACTCTTACCTTTTATTCGTCCCAAAATTTCAAGAAATACAGTTCACAAACAATTTTTACCCTTTAGAGTTACCGTTTTATAAAAATCTTTTAGAACATACAGACGAATGACCTATAAAGCAGATGCCAAATTCAATATGTATTTACTCAGAATTATTTTGACAAAGAGCATACGAACTGAATTTTTAGAAAAAGAAAGTCTATTGAAATTTATCTCCGTTTGTTGAACTGAAATCTTATGATAGTCATAGGTTTACAGACAGATAAGAATCGTAGGATCAGACCAAGCACGTTAAATTTTTATTGCTGCTAGAAGTACAAATTTTGAGTAAAAAAAAAGTTTCATTTTGAAATTTGCTATTCTGCAACTTTTTTATGGCTTATTTAGTAAGCGAAGTCTAAACTCAGGCTAAACTTAAACTAGACTAGGCCTAACAGTTTCTACTTGAGATCATACCTTAAATCTGAAAAATGTTTTCAGATTAAACAACAAATAATTGCGTATTTAAATAAAGTAAAGAAAATAATTGAAATGGATTGTGCTCTAAGATAGTCCATCATTTGTACAGAATTTTTCCGAGCTTATTACAAAACACAAAATGAAATCTTTTCTATTTCTTCAGTTTAACCGAAGAAAACATTTTGAACATCCTCGCAGGATTTCGAGATTAAAATTAAACAGAAGCGGATTAGTTTACTTAAAGCAGAATGTTTTTCTTCAGTTTACATGCTTGAATGTAAGCGAATATTTATTTTATATTTCTTCTGCGTAGAGAGAAAATATTTTTGTTTCTTTAGGTTCGTAACTCCGAGTTTTATTATCTCAGAGAGAAATATTCATTCCTGTTCTCTGTTCCCATTTTTGAGCTATGAATTTGTACCCCACATTGACAAGAACAAACACATTTCTATATCCCTGAGTCGCATGTTTACTTAGCAATCTTTTATCTCTATTTGTTCAGTGAATGATAAGGACATATTAATAAAGTTTTCGTGATTACTTAAGTTCTATTGCTTATTCATATGACCAATACAATTCATATACAATCGAGAGGTTTGGTAGTAGAAATTGGGCTTGAGAAATGAGTTCATACTACTAGTTAATAGTATACGTAACCGATGCTTAATTTCGTTTGTATATTGTAATCGACAGTACTATAAGAGAACGGGATACTTAGCAAGCGTAAATGTGATCACTTTTTGGAGGAAGTAGCTCTTTTATACAGCTTAACCCTTCAGCGCGGCCGTGTACAAAGTGCAACAAATTCGCAATTTTGAATGGTTTGTTTTACATATAACGTTTGAATGTTCTAAGCAGTTTCTATTCATAGCTACACCCTTTCTATTGCAGTTCTGATTTTCTGACCCTTGTATTCTTTTCCCTTTATTGTTAGTCGTGATTTAACCATGGTGAACCAGCGATTATACTGGATTACAATACAACAAAAGTAAGAGTTGAGGTAGTCGATCAAATGTGCAGCTATTACACGGTATCCCGCATATCACGAAGATGGACAATGTAATTGTTCTTTAGGTTTTTGGACATAATAGGAATCCATTCGCAAGTCGTTCTTAGAAACCAGACAGTTTTGGAATAAGGCGATTGTATCTGCCTTCTTTGGTCTTTAATTATAAATGTATCTCAATATTATCAACATTTTATATCTTGTCATAAAACGCAGAATAATTATTTTCAATTTGAAAGAAAAATATATTACAAAAGGAATAATCAAGGTTGAAAGAGACGTTGCACTTTGTGCCACGCGCGCCTGCTGATATACCAAAGATTGGCACCCCCGCTGAAGGGTTTAGCGTCTAATTTCCAAAAAACTGCTATCCCACGTCTGAACTGTGCGTTTCACGTCAACGTAACAAATGTTTGATTCAGTTTGTATCTGGTGGTCGACAGCACTGTATAAGAACGGGCTACTTAACAAGCGTAAATTTAGTCACTTTTCAGAGAAAGTAGTTTCCCTATACATCTCTTTTCCTAATGCCACGTCTCTACTGTGTATTTCAAGCCTGTCTCTGTATAATTTGTTATTGCCATTTATTGTAGAGTGGTTGTAGTTAATTCTGGATTCGGACACATCCGACAGAAGGCTAAATTCAAACACACGAGGCTCAAACCTGGGACATAACTCTTAGGATGCGTCTTTTGTTTGACGAGATCATTAGCTTCACCACTCAGCAGTCGATATATTTTTATGAGAGAGAAAAGTTAAGAAACTGATGCTTTATTTTATTTTTACTCAAAAATATATTCTACACATCTATGTGTACTACGAGTACAAATAGCCCTTGTCAGGATCGGGATTCAAAGTCGGATCTCCTTTTCCCGTGTCACTAATCTACGAAATGAATGTCTGCGATGAGTAGATGTGTCATTTTTACTAGCTTCCTTCAGTAACACTTCAGATTTTTCTTTTGTGCCAAATAGTTAGGAAAATTGTCGATACATATTTATCTATTTATTTTATTTAAATAACTGGATGATGCTGAAGCTTTTCCGCAAAGAATTAATACCATTTACTTTCCGAAGGCCTATTAACCCTTCAGCGGGCGCCGCGTGGCACAAAGTGCAACGTCTCTTTCAACCTTGATTATTCATTTTGTAATAAACTTTTTCTTTTAAAATTGAAAATTATGATTTTGAGTTTTATGACAAGATATAAAATGTTGATAATAATCAGATATATTTATAATTAAAGGCAAAAGAATGCAGATAGAATCGATTTATTTCAAAACTGTCCGGTTTGTTGGATCTAAGGACAACTTGCGAATTGATTCCTATTATGTCCAAAAACCTAAAAAACAATGAAACTGTCCATCTTCGTGATATGCGGGATTCCGTGTAATACCTGCACATTTGATCGACTACATCATCTCCTGCTTTTGTCGTATTGTAATCCAATATAATCGCTAGTTTAACCACGATTGAATCACGACTAACAAATGTATGGAAATGAATTCATGGGTCAGAAAATCAGACCTGCATTAGAACATTCAAACCTTACATGTTAAAACAAACATTTCAAAATTACGAAAATGTTGCACTTTATACACGGGAGCGCCTGCTGAAGGGTTAATATTCAACGATCGAGAAAGCTATCGGCTGGGAAAAGTAGAATTCGAACTGGAATCTCTCAACCACGAACACGGTATTGAACCAGATGGACTACCCCGGTGATATGAATAAATGTCCTTTTCGGTGACTTCTACACCCTCTCCCCCCTTTTCCTCTTTACCTATACTGCCAGATACATGAGGTGAGGGTTTGCATTTAATAATTCAACCACTCTGAAGTGTTTCAGTGAATAATTATAATCATTCATTTTCCGGAGGTCCATTATCGTTCTTTCCAGCTTTCTGCAGCTTCCGTAGCGACCGCGTGAAAGGAGGTGGTATTCGAACCGGTGGCTCACAACCGGAGCCGGTATTTTACCGACTGAACAACTCCAGCGATGCGAAGATGTGCAGCCATGCGACGATTTTCAATCACGTTTCGTATAAATCTTATTTTGCACTATCCCCTGAAATACTATTTAATACTGTGTATAATATTTTATTTCCATTTTT
The DNA here is from genome assembly GCA_907164885.2 of Dolomedes plantarius. NCBI lineage: Eukaryota > Metazoa > Arthropoda > Arachnida > Araneae > Dolomedidae > Dolomedes > Dolomedes plantarius. The sequence continues at coordinate 108,244,196 of OU015495.1, read as the reverse complement.
ACGGATGACTAATAATAAATTCGCAAACATGTTAACTCTACACCAAATTAAAAAGAACGGTTTGCATTTAATTAGCAAACCCTCGAGAATTGGAACTCTTATCATTTCCTCGAAACATATGTTTAATTTACGAGTACTCGGCCCTTGAATACGAACAAGGTACTGGTAAATTTAACCGATTATGGCTGAATACCTTTAAACAGGATTTGTATTAAAATGTATTAAATGTTGCATTTAGTAACAACGGCTTACCAATTCAGCAATGTTTCGGATGTGCAAAATTTTCTTCTTTAAGATGAGGTTTTTGTTCTTGTAAGCTTCTTTAACTTTTGTTTAGAATGTAAACATTCAAGATTAGAGAGACCAGGAATCTGTGTGGGTTGATGATGTAGGGGATATCGAAGGGTATTTTTTTTCTATCAAAGTCACGTCCCAAAATTAAACTATTATTTCCCAGAATGGATAGTTTGAGGCATCATTATTTACGGTTAAATTATTTACGGTATTACATCATTGTTTACGGTATTTACATTTTTCTTTAAAGTGTTCACTTCAGGAAATTTAAAACTCAGGCTGTAGGGATCAGAATTTTAAAAAGGGCCGTGGATTTTAAAATTTAAAATTTTCTATGTCGTTAATTATTTACTAAGCATAAAATCATTAAGGTCTATTATTACAAAATTAAAACTGTTTAGCGAAAAATAGGGATTAAAATAAAGAGGTTTTGGAGAAACACTCTTTTGCCATATGAAGATCTATTTTTAAATGTGGAAAACATAAACAAAAATATGAATTTATTTGCTCATTTGTGTAAAGAAAACAGGGAAAATTTCCCTAAAGCTTGCATAAAGGTTTGAAGATTTCTTATGACAACTATTGTATTTCCCTCTAATGTGCTGTTAAAGTTAAAACACGTAGTCAGAATATAGAAATGATCATTCTGTATCGTGCAATGGTGGATTTTCCCAACATCATATCTCCTACATAAATATTAAATAATAAAAATATTAATGATAAAATTTTTAACTCTTTCCACATCCGGGACACACATGTGTAAGTTTTGATTTTCATGGACATTAATATCATGGACGTACGTGCGTACGACCATGGTCAAATCACCTACCAGACATAAGCGTTATTGTGGTAGCAGAACAGGGATTTTACATCTGTGAGCTGGTAGTCTGGGATATGGTTTCCCAGCCAAAACTGTTGGCAGACTTTGCCAACGCGCAAAAGAGATAGATTTGTTGTTGACACGTTTGCGTATCGATCACTCGCGACTCACCCATGTCCATCTGCTACTGCCCGAGAGCGCTCCTACATGTCTATATTGCAAATGCCCTCTCACAATTTCACATATTTTAACTTGCTGTGTTGCTTTTAAAACTGTTTATTTTAAACTTTACAATTGTTATGCACCTAAAAACTAAAACTAAACTTATGGCGCAACAGCCCGTGTGGACCAAGTCCGGTGGTGTCCATCTCCGTTTTCTTGACCGTGGGCTTGGGGTGCCATACAGCATAAGTCTCGGTCAAGTGGTCAACCAGACACTTGACTCCTCAGAGTTAGTTCCCAAGCTTGCTTGGTCCTCATTTTATCGACCCACTCAAGGAATGAAAGGCTGAGTTAACCTTGACCAGTCGCAGGATCAAACTATGGACCGTATCTATTTATTAATGAGGCAGTTTGAAGCTTTTAACCACAACGCCAATGGGCGTCTTGTAATACACTTAGTCTGGATATTTTAGTGGGGAAATACGCCCATCCTAGTCTTTTTAACTTCTTACGTATGTCTGGTTTTTACTCTAAGATTTAGTTTTTTAAATCTTGTATCTTCAGATTTACCATCTTTTAAACCATTTTCCCTTTTTATCCCTGTTCTTTGCATTTAAATTGCATGTTTTTTTATTTTATTTCCTTTCATTGGATTTTATAAGTACTTCGAAACTTCGTTTTCTTAACCTATACTAGTTCTAGTTTATCAGTAAACCATATGGTTGGCGCAGTTTGTCCCTCAGTGGACCTTGCGCCATAAACCTAACTCAACCAACCAACCAACCAACCCAGCCAAAACTAAAATTCGCAAGGACAGTAGGAAAATGTGCACAGGCTGCCCAGGAAATCCAGCATTTTGTAGCATTGAATATTTCACTGCAAATCACAAATGAGACTATGCTATATAACATATTTACTTATGTAATTGAAATACCTGGCTATGTAATGTTAAATTACCTCTATTACACCATACCGCTTACCATATCCAATCATAATGATAAGCAAATATCTCTACAGATCTATGCAATCATCTAGCTAATCTGGAATCCTGGACCGTAACAGCTCCGGCTTGCCTGGAGCGGAAGGGGTTAATTTAAGTGTTTTAGGTTCCTTGTGCACGATCATGATATCCTGTGAGAGCGTATTATTCATTCCATTTGTTCGGAGGATGAGGGTCATACTAACGGCCTGTTCACGCTGAATCTAGAGTGCTACGTAGCGCCACCGCTAAAAATTTTAACTAGTCACAAATCTCAATTTATTGATCACGTGATATGTCAAACCAATCAAGGGTTATGTCAACAATCTCTTAGCTAACGCAGTAACGCAACGCAATGCTCCGTATGCAGTGTAAACAAGCCTTCATTCTTTTAAATTGAACGAAAATGACAAAGAATCTTTAACTAAGTCCTAACCATTAAAAGTTTGTGGTTAATATATTAAAAAAAGAGCAATAAAATGATGCGTATTTATAGATTATATCAGCGGGAATTTCAGGTGTTATCGATCCCGATGGAGAATGCAAAAATAAATAAATAAATAAATAAATAAATTAAAATAAAATAAAAATTGTTTAAGGGGGCATAGGACCTTGAAGCTCGACAAAATTACTATGAATATGGTCTAATTCTCATCACAAAAACTCAAATAATATTAGAAAAAGAAATTTTCTTTCGTTATGAATATAAAGCAAATATCTTTAAATATGTCATTTATAAAAATGGAAATTATAAATCCATAAATAATTTTCAAATTAGCAGTTTAGAATTTTATATGATTAACTGGTGATTAAAAGTCATAAAGTGCTGTGCGCATCATAAAATTGAGATTTATGCTTACAGAAAATAATTAATGATCAGAAAACACTTGCAATATACTTACCTGTAATGTAAAACCAAATAAATTGTAATGAATATTATTTAAATTAAAAATTAAGCTTAAAATTGGAGAACTTCAAAAATTATCAGAATTCTTTGCACAATTTTCCCACATAAAAAAAGTATACCAGAATTACACTTTTCTTGTTTTAAAATGCATGAAATATACATATTAGAGTAGGTTTACCAGTTTCCTGTTGATAGTTTAAAAGTAATGCTGCAGACAAACTCAAAATTAGCAGTTAATCATATAAAATTCTAAACTGCAAATTTGAAAATTATTGATAGATTTATACTTTCTATTTCTATATATTACATATTTAAAGATATGTACTTTATATGTATAAAGAAAGAAAATTTCTTTTTCTAATATTATTTGTATTTTTAGTAGTTAGACTATATTTATAGTCACATCTTCGAGCTTCAAGGTCCTGTGCCCCTTTAAGGGGACAGTGGACCTTCAAACCTGACTTTTTTTTTCCTTTGAATGGATTTGCTTGAAATTTGAATGTGATTAGTACCACACATATGTAAAAGTGGTTAAAATTTAAAGATGAAATATTAATAATTTTTGAATTATGAATTATTAATTATATCAAAAATTGGCCTAATTAAAAATGTTCCATGCACATTTTTTTTGCATATAATATGGTAAGTTTTATTTACAGGATACCTTATAGAACTAACAATGACATATTGCTTATTTTAAGCATTCATTAAAAATATAAAGAGAAAAAATAATAAAAGTGAAAACATCCTTTTTATTACGCAAAATACCTATAAATCATCTTTTCAAGTACAAAATTTAGAAATTCTGAGCTACGAAGCATATTTCTTTTCAATAAGATTTATTTGATATAAAGTTAAGTATATAAAACTTAAATTTCAAAGCAATACGATAATTAGAAATGCGCGTGGAGCAGTTTGAATATTCGTATGACATGAAAATTTTTATTTTGTGAAAAACACATTTAAAGTTATTACTATTAGGAACCACATAATATCTAAATTAAATACAAATGCCTATAACTAGTAAAGTAATCACAGAAATTAAAAATTCTTTTTGCAACACATTTCTACTCGTCCTTATTTTCACAATTCAATAAAATAAAAAATAGAATTTTTGGACAAATTTCACAATTTTGAAAGTCCACTGTCCCCTTAACCACTTCTGGCAAATTATTTCACTGACGGATTGAAAGAAAATCTCCTTGGCATAATTAATGACTTTATAATAGATACGCAGTCGACAGACATTCTATTTGCAGAAAGTATAAATGTCTGTTGAATTACAAAAATACGCTGAAACAGCTCTTTATAAGTTCAAAAGATCCAGCTATCCATACATAATACTGCTTAAAATACATTTGATTAATGCGCATTCTCCTTACACTGCGAACTTTGTCGGAGCGTAACATAATGTGCGACAACTGATATAAAATCGACAGAACTTGTTGCGTAAACTTGTTGTCTAACGGGATAATTCATACGAGCTCATTTGGTGATTAACATGATTAATTGACTACTTTTATACGTTAATATATCTAAAAGCGTAATATTCCATGTACTAGAATATACGATGCTAGACTTCAAAATTTTCTGTATGCATACGATCTAATTTGATCAAAATTCTAGAAAATGTTTAATCCCAGGATACAATCTCATGTATCTGAAACATCCTTGTTTTCTAACGGGATAAACATCTCATGTATTTCAAAGGCTATCCGACTACCTTTAAAACGTCACTTTCGATGAAAATTCCGAAATATATTTATTCATGTTTCTTAAAGAGTGTAAATTTCTGTTTCTTAATCTGCTTTTATTTTTTTCTGCAAGATCATTATAAATGGAAGGATAGCGATTGAAAGAAGACCAAAAGCTGTCAATTTCATTACAAGTGAAAACTTTAACAGTGTTTACTGAAGAACTTGTTTTTCATTAAAATTGTAAACACCTATCGTGATAACTAAAAATGTAATCATGATATCTCACATCTGCTAGAAGCGGGTTACATCTCCGAAATTTTCGATTTTGAGATAATTGCAACACAATGCTCTATAAGAAGTGCTTCTCATTTTCGAATAATGTTATAAGCCTAGTACCAACGCAATCTCCTAGATGGCGCTTATTACCTTCTTATACAACTAGGAGGGGGTACTTGCTCATGCGCGAAGAATGGAAATAAGATTTTTGTCAGTGCCTTATGTTGTTGTATTAAAATGTTCCAGTAGTAAAAATGTTCATTAAATTTTATATAGGAAATAAATGTTTTTATTTGGAAAATAAATTTGTATTTTTTTTTTCTAACCTGCTGTTCATCTTATCAAGGATTTTTTCTTTGGATTGTGAAAAGTTTATATAAATTGGGCATTAGCATAGAGATACGACAGTATTCCCTCAAGCTTTTCAGTCCATGTTGACAAAATGAGGTTACTAGAAGAGGGTTATATCTTGTAATTAAAATTGAAAACAACTTTAACAGTATATAGTTTTGCCTTCTGATGTGATTCGAACAATAAGTTTTCCCAAAATTATCATAGGCATTCATAAAACGAGAAATGAAATTTCGACATTATCTTCTTTAGATCTTCCTGAAAAAATGGTTATTTTTTTATGTAAAACTCTTCTAGCAGAGGTGTGATATTACGCCAATGGAGTTTTTTAGGTATCCTTTTCATACTATTAAGAAAGTAATGAATTACAGATTTGTCTCTAACATTTGTCTGTTTGTTATTTTTTTATTTGCGGCTGCATCTATATATTTAAGTTGCTAAGCCGACTTTTTGGTCAGTCTGTGAGAGAAAATTACTGCATCAATTTACTTCATTTTGGTCTTAAACAAAAGGTTGTAATCTTTAGATTTGTCAAATTTCGTTTTTATAACCGCAATTTCTATTAATTAGCGATAATTTACAATTTAAAGTTTATTTCTGCGCATTCTCAGTGGCATGTTTAAATCTGGCTGTAGAAACTCACTGTTTCTGCGCCAACACAGTGACATGTTTTAATGATAAACACGTTTATTCCGAGGTCTCTCTCTGTCTCTCTCTCTCTCTCTCTCTGCCATTTTTATTTTCCTGACAATTATGTTTGTGAATTATAAGATTAAACCTGATGGAAATTATTAATTTCGCGCTGTTTAATTAGCGATAATTTACAATTAAAAAAAATTGCTTTCTGAGCATGCTCAGGGACATTTTTAAATATGGCTTTAGATACTCACTACGCGTGAGGCCGCTTAAACACATTAATTTGTTTCTGGGAATCATTATGATTTTCAACATTTGGCAATGCTTTGTTGAGTATAATTTGTGTATTAGTGCATTTATTTACTATCTAGCCGTCATGTTTTGACGGGTGCCAACTAGTATATAAAAAAACTCACGAGAATTTGCTAAAATTTTACATGTAATTGTATATAATCTATACTTATATATAAAGAGAGAGAGCGATTTTGTACGTGGAGGGTAATCTCCGGAACCACTGCACCTATTTGAAAAATTCTTTCACTGTTTGAAAGGTACATTATTCCAGATGGACATAGGCTATATATTATGTATATCTGATCAGTAGAAATAAAGTTAGGGGGGATACTCTAGATTTGTGTGCACGGCCGCCATCTTGGATTTTTCCGCCAGGGTTTGGCGCATTTCGCATGGCGATAATTATTGCGTTCTGGTAAAAATAACCTAATGTCAAATTCTCTAATTTTAAGATCAAACAGTTATTTCTGATGTGATCTTTTAATTACAGTATAATAATTTTAGGTAAGATCTTGGCCTTGACCTGGAAATCTGAGTCAAATTGACTATACTCAAAAGAGTAAATTATTTTTAAAACTAAGAGTCTTTTTGTTGAAAATTTTTGAATCCATTATCAGTTTTTCGTTAACTTATTAAATTTAAGTTGCTTTTAATTTTGTTTATCGATTGCCAATTAGTATACTATAATGATACACCATTTCATTTATTTGAAGTAAAATTTATCTGCCATCATTTTTTCGTAAAATGTAAAATACAGTATACATTTTAAATACAATATATTTTAAAATATTTTATAATTCCAAGTTGTAGTGGATTACAAATAAATTTAAATAACTGAAGTTCAACTTCTCTCTCCCCAGGAACCTAAGTTAAAAAGTTAGTTAAGGTTAAGTTATTGGTTTAGGAAAAGGGTTTTTTTTTCTTATTTCTAACACAGCAGGATAAATGGTCAAATAATCCTTGTCCCGATTTTATTGTATGCACCAAATATTTGGTTAAGGTCAAATCTGAAGTAAAATTTCATTACCACAATGCCCTTAACCCCCCCCCCCAAAAAAAAAAGAATAGAGGATCTGGTTACTCACCATAAATTTATGGGTTCATAATTATTTTACATTTTTCAAAGCTGAATTTTAGATAATTTTTTAATTGCAAGTTATTTAGGTGGTACGAAAATGCTGTATTTTTTTTCTAATTAACAATATATTGGCATAATATTTTGGTGATTCATTGCTATTAGTCAAAGAGTTAGGGCAAACTGAATAGATGGCATTGAAATTTTATCTGTAAGTAAAATTCATTTGACCAAATTTTTCATATGGATCATAATTTGAAAAGGTAGTTTTTAATTAAAAATGACAAAAAAAAATCTCAGTCCAACGATGAAACGATTTTTCAAAAATATTTCTAAGTTTCACAATTTAAAAAAGTCGTTTTTATTAAAAAAGCTAAAAGAAAAACCCAAAATTTCCAATATTTGAGAATGATTTTTTCAAAAAAGTGGTTTTTATCAAAAACCTAAAAATAAATCTAAGTCCAACGTTTAAATGATTTTTCAAAAATTTTTCTAAGTTTCATAATTTAAACAGGTGGTTTTTATTAAAAAAAGCTAAAAAAATTCAGTCCAGCGTTTTGAAAACACCGCTTAAAACACATTGGCGAGAAATTTTCCACTCCTCAAAACACGGTAAAATCGCCAAGTTGGGTCAAAAAAATCCAAGATGGCGGCCGTGCACACAATTATTAAGTAACGTAATATTAATTTGAATATTATTTTAGGTGCTTAAAATAATTTAAAAAAACATTCTTTACTTAAAATCCTTTTTTTATTTTTGTATTTTTATTTCATGTCTTACTCTAATTTTGAGATACCAATGTGTATCTATACTTCTATAATCTATACTTATATCTATACTTATATATAAAGAGAGAACGATTTTGTACGTGGAGGGTAATCTCCAGAACCACTGCACCTATTTGAAAAATTATTTCAATGTTTGAAAGGTACATTATTCCAGATGGACATAGGCTATATATTATGTATATCTGATCAGTAGAAATAAAGTTAGGGGCTTAATCCTAACAATCTCCATTGTTACCGCTACTGTTCTTTACCTCTTTTTGTGCCGAAGTCTTCAACGATCCTTAGCGTGGTGCTATCGCGGTGGGCTTCTGTTCTGACGATAGTGGTTCGAACCTAGCCTTTCTGCGGCACGCCTTTTTCTTTTAAAAAATTAACTTTACTTATTTAGTAACGTAATATTAATTTGAATATTATTTTAGGAATATTATTTGAAAAAATTTTTAATATTATTAAAAAAAAACATTCTTTACTTAAAATCCTTTTTTTATTTTTGTATTTTTATTTCATCTGTTAACCTCTCTCTTTTAAAAAATTAACTTTAATTGATAATTAACGTAATATTAATTTGAATACTATTTTAGGTGCTTAAAATAATTAAAAATACATTCTTTACTTAAAATCCTTTTTTATTTTTGAATAAAACTACGGTTTCAATCACACCTCTTTCTTTTAAAAAATTAACTTTAATTAATAAATAACGTAATATTAATTTGAATATTATTTTAGGTGCTTAAAATAATTTTAAAAAAATTCTTTACTTAAAATCCTCTTTTATTTTTGTATTTTTATTTCATCTCTTATTCTAATTTTGGGATACCAATGTGTATCTATACTTCTATAATAATATACAAAGAGAGAGAGCATATTTTGTATGTGGAGGGTAATGTACAACTTTTGTACATTAAAATGTACCTTACATCTTTTCCTTTGTCAACCGCAGTCAAGTAACCATAGCAACACCCTTTAGCTTACGGGGTCCGTTTTTCGAAATCGCTCTTTACAACGGGAAAATATTATCTACTTCCTATCCCCATTTTACGTGGGGGACATTCAGCGTGGGGGATCAGGGGAAAGAGTGGTTAATTGCTTTCTTTTTGCTTTCTTACTATTGAAGAAGAATTTCAATAGTAGTTCATCGGCACTCCGTGCCTCTTTCATCTCTCAAAAGGCTGAAAATGGATGAACCGCGGGTGAACCGCCCTTCTGATGTCTCTCGCCTGAAAAGAAATAGCCTCTAGCTAGAACGACAAAATATTATTATTCAGTCCTTTTCGGCAAGATTGACCCTCCGTTCCCAGAATGTAACCCAATTGTTCTTTGGGGGCAAAGACGTTAGGAAAGTCACAACGAAGTGGAATTCGAGACTATATCTCTGTAGACATCACACCGTATTTTTCGAGAGTATGTGCTTCGGATATATGCTATCCCACCCCGTAAGGAAAAGGTTTAATATTTTTAAGATTCAAGTAGAGGAGGTATTGATAAATACAAAAAGGATTTTTGAAACTGGCAACGTTAAAGGGTTTATTGAAGAAAACTACATTTGGAACTACGCTTTTTATTGGACATTTAAGGTAAAAAAAGATTTACAATTTATTGGCTATCAACTGGAAATTTATTGGTATAATATTTTGTTCAACCCGGACAAAGTCGGGACGGGCCGCTAGTCACCGATATTTCTTTTAGATTTCAAGATATCGATTAGTTTTAGGCCATTACACTCCCGAGTCTTTTACGTACATAAGATAAATATAAATTAATGATAAATGCCTAACTTATTTTTGTAGAGTTAGAGCCGTTGATATAAAAGTTTGCTCAATTTTGACAAAAAATCCTCAATTTTGTAAAGAAGTTGCATAGTTATGGTGTAATTTATCCACATTTTTGTGTTTTGGCGCTATATTCTTTCACAAAATAAAACAGAAATTTTCGCAAGTACAGTTTTTTAAAAAAAAGGGCTCTGAACATAGTCGGATACCTTACCTAAATAAAAGTGAGAAAATCTTACAATGTTTGTTTCAGATTAACACATTTCCTTCAGACTTCGGTGTTATTTTATTTTGCAGTGGAAAAGGAAGGAATGAATCATTCCGGAATACAATAGAAATCTATTTCATGATATATTGCGAAAAATTAAATGGTGACGAAAGAAACTCCTTTCCAGCTGCCTGTGCAAATCCTAATACATCATTTCTTTGTCAAAATTCTTCGTAGAATGCTTCGGGAAATATGGAATTTTCGTCTTTTGAATATTATTTTAACAATGCATCGTTTTTCATTTTCTCGTAATTCACTATTTTACGAAACGTGATTGAGTTGATAGATGTCTCTTACGGTTATTTTACTTTTTGTCGTGCCATTTCAAATGTCTTTTTATTCCATATCATTCCCAATTTCTTTATATCGTACACTAAAATCTGTTTCGATTGAATTCGCAGATTAGTTTCCTTTAGCTAGGAAGAAGCGCCAAAGGAAATTTTTATTTTGCATTTCAATACGTATGTTCTTTTAGTGAGAAAATGGAGGCAGAGGAAATGGAAATAGTAGCAAATGGTTGAGTGGCAACAATGATCATAAAAAATGGAGTTACTTATGCTTCAAGTTCTATACGATTTAGATAAATTATTTGCTTTATTTGGCATTAATTTAGAGTTTTAATTACATCTTATTCACTGTTAACAGCTTTGTTTAAATACATTTATTAAATAGCATTCTTTATGTGTAAGCTTTCGAGGTAAAACGAAAGCTAATTTATTGTTTGTTTAATCTGATTTATTTTGTGTTAAAAGTTGGACACAAATTTCTTTTTAATTAAGCAAAATATATAATTATATTAGCGTGTTCTGCCTCACTGCAAAAACTTCGATTGCTTCAAAACAAAATTTAGCGCAGATTTTACTTAGATTTGAAGAAATAAATATTTTTATTGCAAAAATGTTAGTGAATGTATACAACTCTATATAACAACGAATATAAAATAATAATTTTTGAAAAACTTAACAAAATTTTACCTGTTGATTTAGACAGTAAGTATGATATTAGTATGATCTACTTCAACGCTTTTTTCATTAGATGAAAAAGGAGAAAATAAAATCGCAAAAACATACCCACATTGCATTTTTTATGTTGAAGATTCGACTACAGTTCTTCTCCTGACATATTTGCTGTCGGTTATCGTCATTTTTTAAAACAAACTGTTCGGTTTGAAAAAATCAGAAAATACTCATTTCTTCTAGCTGTCATGATGTCACATTCCTCGAAATTGAAATTTTTAAATAAACAACTGTTATTGCTCCTTTTCATCATATTGTTACGAATTTTGTAAATAAATGTATGTCTTTAACTTAGATTACCGTTTAAATTCTTATTCTGCTTGTAAAATAATGCATTACTATCGTTTGTTCCATGTAAATAGTCGTATTAGCTAAATTTTTGCTGTACCACGCATTTAACATAAGATTTCTATGGAATCTCACGAAATTGGCCAGATAGTGGCATGTTGGCGATGTTTTTGGTGACTAATTTTTTGGCGACTTGGCGTCAAACTTAGCGACTTTTCCAAGCCTGATACTTTCTGAAACATTGTAGAAATCACCAGACTCTCGAGAAGCTATAAATACAGCCTCGATTCATAATTCAGGGTTCATATTTCAGTTTTAAGTGTGCTTCGAACTTGCCAAAAGTGCCGCTGTCAGCTGTGAGATTTTCTTCGGAGAATTGCTGAGATTTATGCCGCGGTAAGTGCGAATTCGCGCCGCGTCTTTTGTGCTTAGATTTTCCGTTGTGTAAGAAGCATGTAAGAAGCACAGTAGTCAGTTTCCGACGATCTTTATAGATCGTCGGAAACTGTAGTATTTCAACTTCCTGTAAATAAATCTTTGTTTTTATTCTGTCTTATTCACAGTTCATTCAATCCCCGAACCCGAACGGGAATTCGTAACAATATAATTTCACAAAAGAAATAAACGTAGCTAGTTTCTAAAGAGAATTTTTACACTTACCTCCGAATACAACCCAAGTAACATAAGACCATTGGGAAATTGTTGGCAACCGTTTTTAGTATAGTTGGCCAACATTTGGATTTGGCCGTTGAGTTTAGGTTGAAAAAACGGTTGGCATTGCAGCGCACCCAACGGTTGGCCGTTAGATGGCCCAGCCGTTGGGAGAGCAGTTTTTTGTAGTTGGGTCAACAACGTTTTTTAATTTTTGGCCTAGCATAAATATTTTGCAGTTGGCCCATATTTCTGGAAGTTCTGCCAACGGTAACCATTCCTCAACGATGTAACGGAACTTTGCTTTTGGGCCAACGGCGTGTGTTACTTGGGAATTACAGATCTCTTCATAAGAAAAGAAATATTTCATAAAACATAGTTGTGCAGGGTAAGAACTGAACTGATCGAAATTCCATGTAAGAGGAGAGAGGTTGTAGTGAGTTTTACAACCTACTATAGAGTCAAAACGACTCTAAAACGACACTGGTCACAACTGTGTCAGCAGTGGGTATTAACCCCATTACCCCTGGAAATCGAAACTAGCCTGCTAGCCTTTAAACCATTCCAGTGATTTAAGAGAATCTCATCTTATGAATACTATTCTTCACATTCTGACCACTTCCCGCATGCGGACATCTAACAATATGTTGATGTTTTATTCCAACGACGCCCGATGCGTCGTTGTATATAATGATAAATTAAACAGTACATAGCAATAAATTAAATAATATTTAAAATAAATTAAATAGACATAACCTTAGATTAAATAATATATTACAATAAATTAAATATGTTCTTAGCCACACAAATTTAATTCGTTGTTATATTCTTAGACAATGATTATCTTAGCTTTTTATAGCCGAACGATCAAACATCTTTTTTCAAACATCTGTTTTTTTCATAAACGAGCACCAGCTAGATGTGGGAATCGAATCCATGGCATCAGGACTTTGATGCTAGTGTCCTAATCACGATACTACACGTCAATGCTTTGGAACACCTAAATACCATCCCTTAAACCTATTATAAATAAATAACTAGGCACTGAAAATTGATTGAGGGCATAGGCGTAGCGCTGGGGGGGGGGGAGTGCCCTCCCCCAACTTAACTTGAAATAAATTAAAACGTTAATAGAAGTTCAGTTAAAATCAGAAAATTATAGAAAACTTTTAAGAATGTTGGTTTTTTCCGTTTTTTCAAACTGTGATACTAAAGATTTCGATTATATCTTTAGCCTTCACATAGTTTTTAAAAGTCATAGAATCCATAACAAAAATTCGATGCTATATTTTTTTCTCATTTTATTTTTATTATATTTATTTTTCTCGTTGTATAACTTTTGAATTGTACTCAAACATCAATTCTATTGTTATTCAATTTCAAAAAATCATAATATTTCATATTTTAAGGAGCGTCCGTAGTCAAGTTAGAAGTACGCTACGGCTATGATTCAGGGAGAAATGTTTTGTAATGAAAAATCTCCTAGTTTGAAGGAATTTCATGATAAAGAGTCACCTTTTTCATGAAGTCATCGTCGTGCTGGGGAGTGCAGCAGCTTAAAACGATGATGTGCGCAATGGATGAGAGTGTGCCGCAGAGAAGGCACCACCTGAGTGAGAGGGGAAGCATGGAATAAGTGACGAACACCACAAAGATGATGCGGTACGGGCCACCGAGCTCGAGGCTGCCTTCTTTCAACACGATGCCGCCATTGTAGATGTCCACGCCTAGGCTGGCTAGAAAGAGGAGATAAAAGATGCAATTTTTATTACAACCACAGTTTCAGAAAAACGTTAGTTTAGATCTCTTTAACACTCATATGCCAGTATCTACCTCGTAAACGTTAGTAAAATATATTTATGAAAACTTGGGCTGTAGGACATTAAACATAAATAAAGGAAACAGGCCACCATTTTTGCTTGAACATGCTTTCAAATAAATATTTTTACTACTGTCTGTCTGGTGCTAATGGTAATTACCAGTCGGAAATAATAATAAATAAAGTCACATTTATAATAAACAGGATTAAACTAGTGTTAAAAACAAAAGGATACCTTGAGACGTGGAACTTACAAAGCAACTACAGATAAAAAATCCATCCAGTATACATGTTTATGCTGATTTGAATCTACCGAACGCAAAAATAAGTTTTGTTGCACATACATTTGCGCAAGGAATTTATAAATAAGGTGGACGCGAGCAAAGCATAAAAGAAAGCCCGTTAGTATTCGCTTACTAATTTGGGGAGTAGAATATTTGTGGGTCAGTTAGATGTCTTTAGTAAAGTTTCAAAGACTTCATTTAGATGGAGACTATAGATGGTGAGTGGTCGGTAAGCCGGAATCGGGTATGGCACAATCCGATGTCTACAAAGTGTTATATAAAGTGTGATCTTCAGAATCTGGAATCGGTTTTTAAGCACAGGAGGAGTTGGCCATGGTGCTGGTAAAGGTTGTTCAAAGACAACTCCAACAGCGGAAGATCATTATTCGGCTTTGCTTGCAAGATGATTTCTCCATGCAATAGCTACACATCTAGTTCCTGATATGACAGCAGCCACCAGTACCCGATTAAGGACCTGGTCACATAGATTCCGTCAGCGTCAGCGTTACTCGTATTGACATATTTTAAACCAATCACAGGCCAAAACAATTTCGTTGCGGATAGTTTGGAGGTTTGCAATTGGTTAAATACGTTTTAAATACGAGTAACGCTAACGCTAACGGATTCTATGTGAACAAGTCATTAGTAGACTTCACGCGCATAAACTGTATGCGGGACAACCAATGCTTTGTGTTCTTCTTTCGTCGTTTTCCAAAGGGGCGCGTTCAAGATGGTATCCTCTTTTTTGCCAATGGAGGAATATGCTCTCGCGTAAGTTAAGGTTCAGTTCATATAAGGATTTTTCCATTTTTCAAACTATGGTGTTAATTTGTGAAAGGAAACCATGTGACATTGAACCCCAAGAGACAGAAATACCGACAAAACTACTTTATTTGACAAAGTAAAATCTATTTCCATCATTATTCTTTCGATTTTTGCAAACAAATATAGAAAGATTCTTTCAATGGATCGAGTAATGTCCATTTCAGAAGCAACAAAATCTTAACAGATTTTCTTTTATTTGTTTTTACCTTGCATTGATTGCCTAAGAGAATTTACCGAGCCTAATATGATGACAGGTTTGCCAAAACTTCAATAACATACGCAGAACATGCATGATGGTTTCTTAATTGATGTGGGAATACATTATTGCGTTAGCAATATATAAATACCACGACCACAAAAAAGATAATATAATTACTTGTTGCTATATTGAGCATGAAATTATTCATCCTTCGGCAAAATAAAAGGCAACAACAACAACAATAACAAAAAAAGGATCAATAAACCAAAAACTTGCGACGAGAGAATACATTTTGAATATTTAATCACGCGACTTCGTGAATCGGAGCCAATAATGTCGATAAATATCTACTTTTCCATAATTTGGACAGCGTTCATCTCATTAGCGACGGGCGAAAAGAAATGAAGCTGTCGATAAAAGAGTTCCATCATCTAAAAAGAACCCATGCAGACAAACTAGAGGTTCTCGCCCACGAACACTCAGAAGCAGATTGAATAATTTCCAACCCCTTCAATTGTCAAATTTATTCCATTTCTCAAACTAGGGTGTCAATTTGTGAAAGGAAACCTTGTTATATGAACCCCGTGAGACAGGAGTGCTGACAAACTACTTTATTTGACAATGTAAAATCTATTTCCATCATTATTCTTTCCATTTTCGCACACAAACGTAGAAAGAAAATGATTCTTTCAGTGGAGCGATTATTTTCAATTTCAGGTGCAACAAAATCTTAATGGATTTTACTCTAATTTGTTTTTAAAGATTGTTTTTGTTCAGTGGAGTATTTTAAAGAGTAACTGCTAAAAAAACTGTTTAACTGTGTTTTGAAACAAGAGAAAATAATACCGAGAAAATATTTTAGTGTAAATTTTTGCATTCATGAGTAGATTTAAAATAATTGATAATCATTTGCGTCAGTAAGAAAAATATCCCTGAATTCAAGTCATGTAATTTCTTTAGAAAGTAGATCCTTCCTTTAGTAACTGTTGATATTATTATTTTAATAGTAGGAATATTTGACTACTTAGTACAGTAATCACAGTTTTTACAAGCATAGTAAAATCACTCTTTACGCAGTAACATTTTATTGTAAATTACAGAACAAATCATGTAAAATTTTCTCTTGTTCAACTCTCTAACATATAATAATTGCCTCTTACACGTAAACTAAATATTCCTATATACTGGGTTTTTTATTTATCTCGTATTCTGATATTTTATTTTACTGGCTTCGTAGAGAGACTGAGTCGATAGTCAGTCTCGAAATCAAAATAGTAATACAAATTTATGAATATTGTGTTTCTGTTTAAAGGTTCTAACCTCACTTATGGAGAAGTTGCAGATTTTTGGACCTTTTTGAAGCAGGTTGGAAAATTTTCCAGGTGGCAACCCTGCTACTTTATATACCTCGTACACGCACAGTTCAACGTTTGATGCAGTGATAAATAATGGTCAATATACATTTTTAGCGGACATTGCTACATACTTTCAATAAAATAATTACTAAAATTTTAAGCTATTTATAATTTTAATTACATTTGCGTATTCTTATACAAAGCTGATAAATAACGTTTCGTGTAAAATATACCTGCAAAATGTGTCTATACCTATAAAATGTATCTATAAATATTAGATTTAAGCCAGATATACATTTAAAAAGATTCCCAGACAAGATTTAATTGTGTTTGGGGTTATTCCTTCATAGGGAGCAACGTGAGTTATTGGGTGCTCCCATAAAAAAATTACTCAATAAAAACGAATGAAATGAAATAAAATAAAATAATTGAAATTCATGTAAAGTAATTTTAATTTGAATAAAATACAAACCATAAAAAAACTTATATCGAGATATTAAATATGCAACAAGGTGTTACCGATTAAATTCATTACTAAAACACTAAACATGTTTCAGCTAATGTTTCTCATCTAAATAGTTACGAGAAGAAAATGTGTAATGGAAATGCGTCACGCAAAGGATCGTTTGTTTGTGACTGCCACAGCTGGGGGAGTTGCGTTCTATGAAGGCAAAGACTGTTTGTTGTTAATTTATCGAGACTGGATACAAGTATGGTTGTCAGTGAAGACGTGGTGACACTAGTGCGGTCGAATGTATCGCCAATGGTAACAGCACATTAATCGTTACAGTTTATGTGTCACCGAATAACATTACGAAAGACAACAGACGTTTCTTTCTGACCTATTTGATTACGTATGCACCCAAAGCATCTGAATTTTTTGAAGAATTACTTCAAAAACATCAAGGGGTTACTCCGGTGCAGACGTTCCACGAGCGAAGATTCTATGGGCGCGGTGGCCAAGTTGGCAAAAGCAGCGGACCAGTGATATGAACGTCCCTGGTTCGATGCTCGTCGCTGCAAATCCACCGCCGTATTCACTAATGGTGGCTGGGGTACGTATAATAGGTTGTGGCTTCAATGTCCTCTAAGATCTCAAATTTACCTCTGTAAGTTTGGGGTCAAGCATTCCGGTCTCGTCACTTGACTCGGTTCAAAATTACGGAGCCGGTCATTTAGCCAAGTCGGACTCCGACCTTTATGATACAAATTCAAAACAGGAGCCGCCCCTTTCGGCACCAATAGCCAATTAGGACCTGGTGAATGGAACCTCCAACCAGGGGGCATTAGCAACAACAACACAACGCCGATTCTTACTATACGATAGAAGTGACCTGCGATATTGTTTTCTTCCTCTGTTACACATTGCCTAGTAATTGCTAAATTTTTGTTTCATTCGTAATTTTGGTGAACATGAAAAAAAACAGAAACTGGAGTCTATCAAAGTTATAGCAACAGCACCTTATTACGAAAAATAAAGACATGTTTTCAACTACTTAATTTGCATTATAAAAGGCCGGTTTGTTAGGCAATAAAATACGCCTGACTACAAACATAAAAGCAGCAAGAATAAAATCAATTATAATCACTAGATCGACATGCAACGATTACGATACATGTAGTGCTGAAATACTAACGAAAATTGTTCAGTAATAAATTTCATATTATACGTCAGAGCAAACTTGGATGTTAAATATCATCTAATTTTTGAAGCATTAAATTGTCAGCAGATGAAAAAATAATTCCAACGTTAAGTCATTACGCTTTTTGTGATTTTAATCATGCACGTAAAAAAGCCTCAGGGTGTTTCACTGATCATATTGAGGTACCCCTCACTATCATTCTGGTACTCCTGTTGAAAATCATTGAGCCTAATTATTACTTACATCATAGAGAATAAAATGAGAAAAAAACTCTGCCAAAGGAAAAATGAACTGCTTTGTAATCCTTACCATTAAAAATATGTTTTATGTTCCATGAAAATTTTACAAAAGAGCATATTTTATGCTGCGAATCCATACATTGTATTTATTTTAATTAAAAATTTGACAAACACTACAATTGTTCACTAAATTTTCCATTTAAAATGAATTAGGTTCATTGACTTCCTTCGTTTATTACACGTTATTTTGCTACCTATGATATGCGTTTCCTTATTGTATGGTTTAGCTTTTCATATTAATTTCAATTAATTGAGCCACCTCTCTCTTAAACTTCTACGAGTTGCTCGCAGGACTTCATTTCACGGAATTATAGAAGCTCACAGCTGCTCTAAGACGAAGCTACGTGTGCATTTTAATCCCATGGACAGATAAATGTTAAGGTAATCGAAACGAACCCGAAAGAAAACAGTGCCGTAGATAATTAGAGTTGTCTTTCAAAAGTATATACAAACGAGCAGAATAAAATTTTTGCCACAAAATTTAAGCATTTTCCGATAGAAAATAGTAAAGAAAAGGCTTCCACATAGGTTTTTTACTGCATTGGTCTTTTAGAAATTTTTTGTATCTATGGTGCTAATTACAAAAATAGCGGAAGAAAGTATATTTATAATTAAAAATAAGACATGCCTTTAGAGTTTTTAAGGATTCAATATCTGATCAGAATTACATGAAATTTACAATAGATATTACTTCATTTCTTCTCGTTTCTTCACAATCCTATAAAAAAATAAATTGTATGTTCTGACAATAAATTTTTAAACATTTAAATCTTAAAAACTGAAGTCCCCTAAGTTTTTAAGTTTTAAGTTGTTAAGTTTTCAGTGATATTTATAATTATTAAATAATATATCAGTGTCTGAAATTCACAGATAAACTAAATAAATATCAATGATAAATTATTATAAATATAATTATTATAAATATACCCGGTTTATCCTATGATTCCGATAAGGTAAACCGGAAAAAAATTTCAGGTAGTCTCTTCTAACGAAACTACCTAGGATTATTGGCGTAGGATTACTTATCGTTTCTTACCTCTTTTGTATGTATATATGTATGTATTTGTTATGTATACATGTATCTATATATATGTACGTATGTATATATATGTTTGACATACATATATGTATGTCAAAATTTTGACACATCTTGGTACTTTTCTGTTTACTGCTTGTCCAAGCGATACAGACTGGGTTTGGAGCGCTGCCAAAATTATAACTCGCGAGGTACGGACGGACGGTTTTAGCGTCTGAAATTTTGCTTTCTGGAGGACCCTTATGGAGGAACGTAATCTTACCTTAAAATTGTTCTACTTTTCGATCGTATGGAATTTTAGTTACTGGATTTTTACCTGAATGTTTCAAAATCCATTATTTTCAACAGTAATTAACTGAACATCGCTGTTATATCTAATCGCAATAAGCATAGCAATGTAAGCTTTGGAGATATCGCACCTAAGACATCTACAACTGAGTACTTCATATAGCCAGATTGTTCCCTTGGAATGATAGATCAGTGCTATCACGATAATTTAAATAAAGAATTTAGCTCTCGAGAAACACTTTCAAAATATATTTCAAACACACATTTCTTGCCAAGAAAATATCATAGCGCTATTAATGTGCAATCGTGAAAAGATCCCATTTAGCAAGTGTTTGTCGTAAAATCTTTAATCTAGTGATATGTTTTAGAAATGCAAAACACGCCATTAGATTTATTCTTTTGGGGAAAAAAACCCCAGCAGAGTTTGAAATGTTTTGCTGCTTCGTGAATTAGTAAATAGATCTCATTTAGCAAGTGTCTGCAGCGGAATCTTTTATCTGATGACATGTTTTGGAAATGCTACATTTACTGTGATAACTCATGCATTCGATCTAAAGAAGAGACTGGATAATAGCAGTGTTTCAGACGCGGGAATGCGCAACTTCGATATGTTTCGTAACAAAAACCTCTAAACCCCATTTTGGGGGAGAAAGGTTTATATTTCAGATAAAGGTGTAGTTAGAAAAAAGTATTTGCGGGATTTCTGAACGTCAAGGGGAGGTCTTACAACAACAAGAACAAACTTGTTTACACTTTTTGCACAATTCATATGAGTATAAATTAGATAGAGTTTTAGTA